>CM077100.1:22769022-22792120 GCA_039619505.1 Cimex hemipterus | reverse complement strand
AGGTTAGGAAGATTAGCAGGGTTAGGTTTTTTTTGCTGGATACACAAAACTTTATTTGCGTGACCATTTTCTATTCATCGACTTGGGGTTATCTGGGGGTTTAAGTTAGTTTAGGCTGGGGTAGTTAGGTAGGGTTAGGGACGGGTTAAATTAGATAGGGTTAACGTTAGGGTTTCAAATTTGTTGTTTTTGGGTTGGATACACAAAGCTTTAGCTTGAACATTTTCTGATTTCACGGATCGGGGAGCGATCATGGGCTGGGTTAGGTTACATTAGGAATGGTTTGATGAGTAAGGTTACTTTATCCACGATTCGTTGTTCTGCAAAGCAAGGGCGGTTTTTTAAAAGGAATTTTTTAATAAGTCAATGGCAAAACAGAAGGTAATAAATATTAAAAAAAATTAAAATCTAGTACAGAATTTTTATTTTTATTTTCATTTGTTAAATTTACACCCAACTTAATAAAATTCAAACTGTTTACATGCCGAATCCGCAACTGTGAAAATAGGAAAGGCAAACTTTTGCTCAGAGGCTGAGTAATAGCCAAAGGTCACACAGACGAACGACGTTGAACATCTATGAATTCGCACTTTTTTCTAAATCCATGTGTCTACAGCCCATGAGTGAAATAATGTACAGGAGATCAATGCGCGTGAATATGTGGAAAGTGAAGACAAAATCTAAGCCAGACCTTCACTGATGTTGGCGTAACGCCGACACTCGTATACATAACGAAGTCACGTTCAACAATGGACAATAGTAAACTAGGAATCACAATTCATCGATAAATAATCTCCATTTTATTTATTTATCCATAATGTTTTCGGGGGTTTAACATACGAGCAGTTGGGATTTTCAATTAGTTGTAACGAATCTACCAATTGAGAGTTTTTGTGCGGAATTGTACGACAGCTTGGTTGGGGGTCTCTTAGGTACACTGGCGACAGTTTGATAGTATCAGTTTCTAGTTTCTTGCAAATAAAAAAAAAATCTTCTATTGCACGTTTTAAACATCGAGAATAGAAGGACATGATTTGTAGAAGTACTCATAATTTGACCAATTATTTTGTCTGCCTATCCTCACTGAGTTCGTCTGTCAGACGCGTTTCGGTATTTCGCCATCTTCAGTATTGAGGCCACATTCAGTTTTTTTTTTAACTTTTTTATTATGAAATTAATTGACATATTAAAAGTTAGAAGCGAATGGTGAAAAAGTTGGGGTTTAAACATCAAAATGACACTCTAGCTTTATACAAGTGTTGTCTGAAAAAGAAAAAGACCCATGTGTGGCGTGGCAAAAGCTTTGCAGTCGGCAAAAGTTCATAAGTGATACAAAAAGAAAAGTCTGGGTATAACGGGAGGTCTACACCGAACTCTGCTCTGAAGATGTTATTGAACCTAACACCATCACACATCGCCCTGGGGAGAAGGAAGATCAGCTGCATATTATACCCGTATATTACGCCAAAAATCAAAAACTAAGAGAGTTAGTTTAATAATACTGGGCATGCCAACAGCTCCCATGATTCCTAGGTATATCTTTGCTAATAAGTATCGAATTATAATATTAAAAAAGAGCAGCGTTCAAAGGATCAATCGCTGCATTCAATTTTTTGGTTCACTTACGGCCCAAATATCAAACAAAGTAATGGAAAATTCTTACGGAAAATGCCAAGTATTGACATCACCTGAGGTAAGATTACGCGTATGGCACTGCTCAATGACTTAGTACAAGTAGGAATAAACAACAAACTTTCTCTTGTCTAAATCAGATAAAATTCAGGGAGGGGATGGAACGGCACCAGTAGGGACCAGAACCCTTTCGTACAATTCTGAACACCCATAAAATAGCAATTGTCGTATGGATCTTGTTAACTCGTACCTGGTGGAACATCCCAGAGACAGGCAAAAGACTTCTGCATCAAGGCTGGACTCAGGATCATTGCTAGGTCTGCTAACCAGACTGCCGACTCTTTATATACAGGCATTTCAAAATATTGAGAATGGCAGAAAACAGCCTGTGTAGTTTCTACCAAGATGAAGAGAAAACCTCAGTACATTTTCTACTGTGAATGATTCAAGTTTTTTGAATGATCTACAACCAATACATGGAGGAGCATAATAGTCCCATTTTGATGGAGGCAGTAGGCTATAAATCTTATTCCAACCTACCTTAAACCAAACCCAACCATTACATTAAGCAAAACAAATAACTTTTTCGGGGGTGTCGATGGCTACAAGGATTAATCTTTGACACGGCGGTCATCACTATAAGGTAAAGGTCCCGGGTTCGAATGCAGGGCCGTTGGATTCGAACCCGACATAAGACATGGGGGTTTATATGACCTCTACTGTTGCGAACCCTCGTAAAAAAAAATAAAATAAAATCTTTCTTACTGTGCATCATCTTCATAAAAGTCTGTACTCTAATTGTACTGTAAGGGCAATGTCATTACTGCGTAAAACGTTGTCAGGTAAATTCCCACAGTTTCAGGAATTTGATGGAGCGTTGAAAAAGACAAGATATTTACGACATTTACGAAGGTTTTTGCTTGGTACTTTTACACAACATCGGTTTTAACAGTTATTTGTAGCGAGCTGTGTTTTGAACGTTCACCTGCCAATTATTTACAATGTACACACCCTCCCTATATCAATCTTCATTTCAATTTTTAAAATTGGTTCTACAATTGAAATTACAATCGTACAACTAGAGGGTTAAACGAAAATAGATTGACGTCAGGAAAAGGTCCTAAGAAAGAATGTCCGGAATTAAAAGGAAGTTCAACACTTTTATTGGCATATGGTAAGAGCGTCCTCGCCGCGGCGCGAAGGCCAGATTTAAATCGTGACTACTCACAATGTATTTGTTGCTGACATTCCTGAGCCTGATCAAGAGGACAAACCAAGTCAATGGCTTATCTAATATTACGTTACACGAGACTGAGCCGCTAATTTATTTTGAATATTATTCATTTTGAAGATAAATTGATCGAATTGCTGCTTAGCTTGTAGAATCTGTACTGATTTACTGATACTGAAAATGTTCCTGAGCATTGGGGGCATCAGGCAATGAACAAGTGGATCTTCTAAAAAAAACCGTCAATTTTTGATGGGGGAAAAGTCAACTAATTACGATGCGATAGCCTGCTTTGTCGGGATGTATTATCACATCCATGAGTGCATTTTTTAATCCCCTTTTTTTTTATACAGCGTTGTTAATAGCTGTTCTCCTATGTTTTCTAAGCATTCTCATTGAACCAAGGTCTTGGTTCCCACAGGATAACATAACCTAACCTGTCGATGCGTGGGCTTAGAATGGCCCTAGATCCACACGTTACTCAAACGACAGACGCTAAGAAAACAGACCGCGAATCCTTTATAAAGTGGAGTACACAATAAGCCAAGTGGTATGCCTACCAGCTTTTTATAAGGAACCAAGGTTAGATGCCCTTTAAGTAGGTGTGAGAGTTCAGAGGAGCCCTGTTCAGCCTTACAAGAGGACGACCAAGTCGTTGGGTCACGGATTTGGACTAAACCATTTTTGTTGATTCTACAATCTGAAATATCACGCCACTACTTGTGAATAGGCCCTGGTTTCCTTAAAAAATGTTTTAAAAATTACAAGTTTACATTTTTTTAAATATTTTTACATTTTAGAATTTATTTTATGTACATTGCAATAAAAATATAGTAAAAGTTATCGGTTTATCAATAACCAAAAAATTCTTAAAAACCACAAATTTTTTAAATAAACCTAGGTCATTTTTTTTTTCATGAAAGTAAAATGAAATTCCTTTTATCACCTCTATAGAACCCTAAATATAAATTATTATTTGAATTGAAACATTGATTTTTTTGACCCCTAAAATTTTTCAAATTTTTGAGAACTCTCTATCGAACTATCTCATTGAAACGGCTATAAATCGAAAATGGCTAAAAGGATTTTAACGACAGTCTATTTAAAAAAAGAAAAACGTAGCTTTTTAATACCATACAAATACATAAAATATTTCCATAAAGAAAAAAAACATAGTAAAATTATTTGTAAGAAATTAACTCGTTTTTTAAAAGGAAATAACAATCCGATTTTTATGTTTGACACAGTTACAAAAAGCCATTTCAACCATGATTGTCCATTAGCTATTGACAAAAATGATGTTAGAGTAACTCGGAATGCCAGTCAGGCAGAAAGGTCGTCGAAATTGTCAGTCATAAAATTAAATTAGACCGATTTCTGTGAAAATCATGAATCCTATCATGAGGTCTCTTGATCATTTTCTTGTCTATTTTGCATAAAGAATGTTTGTTAAAATCATTTAGATATCGTGAGGTGCGGTCTGGTGTGATGTAGATATGAGAAAAATATTTTCTTCATCGTGCCACTTTCCCATCTTTATTGAGATCAATCATCTTCAGAGCTCAAACTTTTCGTTTCCTGTGTAATTGTGCCATTCTTGCGTGTCGTGTTGAGAGTGCCCTGAAGATGATCTCAATAAAAGTTCGAAACGTCGGCACGATAAAGAAAATGTTTTTGTGAAACCTGCATCACACCAGAGCGCATCTCACGATATCTGAATAATTATCTATTAACGGCCAGTAATCTGTACACGTTTGTTAAAATATGCAAGAAAGCAGTTTTTTTTAAATCATAGAAAATTAGGATATTCTGCGTCGTATTCGTAAATCATTTTTGTTTATATATCAACCGACAATGAAATTTTCTAACCTCTAAATAAAATTTATGCTCATTTAGTAAAATTTACTTTACAATCTTGATTTTTATTAAAATCAACGTCTATTAAAATAAATTTAGAATACTGAATCAATAATGGGTAAAAATCAAATGAACAAAACGTAAAGGGAATTAATATTTGAAAAAATTAAATATATTAAATTAAGCAATGTGAAAAAATTGAAGGTAAAGAAATGTCCAATCGAATTAACTATAGTAAAAAAAAATTAAATAAATAGTAAAAACTAAATAAGTAAATAAATTTAAATAGTAAAAAAAATTAGAATACTGAATTAATAATGGGTAAAAACCAAATGAACAAAACGTAAAAGGAATTAATATTTGAAAAAATTAAATATATTAAATTAAGCAATGTGAAAAAATTAAAGGTAAAGAAATGACCAATCGAATTAACTATAGTAAAAAAAAAATTAAATAAATAGTAAAAACTAAATAAGTAAATAAATTTAAATAGTAAAAAAAATTAGAATACTGAATTAATAATGGGTAAAAACCAAATGAACAAAACGTAAAAGGAATTAAAATTTGAAAAAATTAAATATATTAAATTAAGCAATGTGAAAAAATTAAAGGTAAAGAAATGACCAATCAAATTAACTATAGTAAAAAAAATTAAATAAATAGTAAAAACTAAATAAGTAAATAAATTTAAATAGTAAAAAAAATTAGAATACTGAATTAATAATGGGTAAAAACCAAATGAACAAAACGTAAAAGGAATTAATATTTGAAAAAATTAAATATATTAAATTAAGCAATGTGAAAAAATTAAAGGTAAAGAAATGACCAATCAAATTAACTATTTAAAAAAAAAAAAACAAAGATATAGATTATTTAGCAGAAAATATGTAAATGAACAACGCAATAAAAATATTGTTGATTTGAGCAAATAAAAAGGCGAAATAAAAATATTAAAAAACGTAAAACTTCAATTTTTTAATTTTTTTGCGAAACGAGGACACATTCGCAAGAATAAAATTATAGTGTCCGATATTTTGGAATGTACAATCAATAAAAAAAAAGTTCAGACCAAATCCTTGACCCGCCATCCTGATCGTCCCCTTGTCAGATTCCAAAACGGGCATTCATCTAAGGCCTATTTTCATGTGGGTAAGTATGACTTGTCACCAGCTCAAATTATGCAGTTTGTAAAACAAAATTAGTTTTTACGGCTCTCGCAGTTATCTGACGCCAAATTACTTTCGGCACCGTATTAGCCAAGTTACAGTATAGTGCTCGTTTTATAGATGTAGTTTTATTCTAGTCTTAGTTTTTGATGACCCGCCATGGGATGTATTCACATTCAACTTAGGACATGTATTTTATCTGATGGATCTATGTTTCTGGTAATTTGGTTCAAAGGGGGGGGGGGGTTCAGGGCCGATAAATAGTCAAAATCTCATTTCTGCCTTTTACTCAATTATGGAATGAGATTCAATGTTTTCAATGCAGTGTTTTCCAATGGAATAGAAAAGTATGAGTAAGAACTCTTGAAAATGAAATAACTAGCTACATGATTTTTTTCCCATCCTCTCAAATATGTGGTGGTGATAGTTGACGATGTGACGTCTTCACTCTCAACACGACGCATTTACACAGAAAACAAACACTTTGACCTCTGAAGATGATCTCGATACAGATCGAAACGTTGGGCCGATAAAGAAAACATTTTTCTAAACCTACGTCACAACAGACCGTATCTCACGATCTCCAGCTAATCATTCTCTCAAATTTTCATTTTGTTTATCATGCTAATGACTTACCTAAATAAATCCCCTTAGAAAATGAAGATCACAGGGGTTAAAAATTGAATGAAAAAGGTCGGAGGTTATGAACGAGTTTTGATGAAAAGGAAACAACTTGTTTTTTTATGGTTTTTTTTTCATTTTTTCTCCTTCTCGGACCCCGTATCCTTTATAAAGCGAAACAAAGAGCACAAGAAAAAGCCTTTCAGAATAGTGTTTTCGTGCCAGGTGGCTCCCTACTCGCTTTCCGTAAGGAGCCAAGGCAAAATTATGTAAATGCGAGACGTAATCGAGCCTTTCTCATTAATCAGGGCAACCTGTTCAGCCTTAGGTTCAAAAACAGGGTTTAAATATTATGTTAAACAGCACTAAATCGCTCCAATCAACATTGCTTTCTCTATAATTTTTTACGAGGGTATTTCAACTACGACGTTGTATGAATCCTCGGAGTGCCGGTGTTTTTTGAGAAAAAAAAAAATTTATAAGGATGTCGGATTCGAATTCAGAGCCGCTGGATTCCAACCCGGGACCTTTACCATATAGTTATGTATCAACCGTTGCATCCACTGACGCTATTTGTATTATAAATGAGCGAAGAAGTGATCCATTAAATACAACTTATCGTTAGGGGGAAAATCGCGAGGACATTGGCTCTTTAGGCATTTTAGGCTTCTTAGAGGTTATCTGGAAGGATTCGAGAGATGAAAGGTGTTGGGCAAAGGGGTTGTATTGAGGGTTTAGGGCTTTGTGGAGGTGTATCGACTTCTCTTGGTGATCCACATATGTTTCTTTCCAGATTCTATTTTTTCTTTTTTTTGAGTTGTGGGGCCTGCGAATAAGCCTTTTACCGATATAAAGTCTAAAATAGTGGACGACATTTGACGACGAGAGGAAACAGATTTGTATCATATTTGAGGAAAGTGAAGATTATTTGCTGGGATTTCGATTCGTCGAGTCTACCTCTTGAAACAGTCTTTCAAACTGGACTTGGAAGTTTCTGAGAATTGAATTAGACCAAGGATGCTGCATCTTCGGCATAGTGAACGAGGAAGGTTAATTAATATAAATTTATTAAATAAATAGAAGAAAAGTGATTTTTTAAACTAAATTTTTACTTTTAATCATAGCCTAATGATATTGTTATATGTATTTAGTAATCGTGAGATGCGATCTGGTGTGACGTAGGTTTCAGAAAAAAAAGAAAAATCACCGAAAGATCGAAACGTCGGCGCTATAAAGAAAATGTTTTTCTGAAACCTACATCACACCAGACCGCATCTCACGATTTCTAAATAATTATCGATTAACGGTCACTAATCACCACGCATATTGTTATAAGATTGATCTTCGAAGGCAATATCCAATCGTTTACGGTATATATTCTCCTTCAAAAAATAATTAATAAAATTTCCGATTATTTAAAATCCATGGAAAATGGAATCCTAACTCGTTTTATGAATGGAACGTTGAACCAGCCGGGGCGTGAAAGGTCGCAAGGTGGTTTAGTCTTTCGTCAGACGATGACCGACCCGCAAGGTAAACGGCTTTTCCCACGAGAGACGATTGGGCAAGTCACTTACCAAATCTAATACAAAAATACCAGTTTCAAAACAAATGCCAATAATGGGAAGTTCAAAAGAGGCCAATGTAATGGGAACTCGGCCGATGATCTCAATTTGTCCCGACGTCTTCCTTTTGATTGTCTAAGAAGCCAAACTTCGAAGCAGTCTCCGGTTATTTCCATCGTCAAGTCACAACTCAGAGTCACAATCCACATGTTCGAAAGTATTTGTAACAGTTAATTTTGTTGCGTTTTTGCTATAAACATTAGCAGTCTTTTAATACATATATTCTCTTGTTATATTATATTATATATATATTTAGTTTTTTAAATTTAACGTAAATTTACGTCATAGAGGGTCCGTCTGCCGGAGTTCAATTTACATTTGACTTAATTTTTGATCGACACTGAGAAAAAAAGTACAAAAGAAAAGAAAAATTGATCCTTAAATAAATATTAAATTGATAATTTAATTTTTAATAATTACATTAATTACTAACATACATTATAAACAATAATTTTTGTTCTTAGTTTAATTTACAATTAGTACAGATATATAAAAATTATTTGGGCAGCAATTTAGAATGACAAACTTTTAAAATATTCAAAAATTAAATTCTAATATTAACTCTTGGCGATAGTGCCAAGTGTGGCGCGCATATTTGATTAAATTCTTGTAATCATTAAGCAGTAAGTCAATAACCTGCCTTATTCAATTTGGAAAAATTTAGACGCAGAAGCCGAATCTCCGATAGGATAGTGCATTTTGTAATAAACTGCACTATGCCTCCTTTGACCTGGTCATTGCATTCGACTTGTCAGATGTCGATTAAGCGCAATTGCATTTTTCTCCCCCTTAATAACCCAAGGTGACTTAATAATGGACCGAGAGTGATTGTATTAGATTCTGTGTACGCTTCCTCGAGAGTATATCGGCGCGGATCTACTACTTTTTACATAAACGTTTTTTTTTTTTTAAAGGAAGACCTCGAATAATTATCCATAATTGGCGCAGTCGGTAGGACGGCGAAGGGTTTCAAGAGAAAATTGAAACGAACTGTATCAACGGTTAATTTGCCGTACCTACTTGCACTCCATTCAGGAAGAAAGATCTAGAATTGGACATGGTACACTGTAATCATACCGTGAGTTAATTAATTAATTTCTAACAAAATATTATAATTATTGAATACACTAGTTTTCGTGGTCCGCTTGATCAATTAATTTATTTTTCAGTTAAATAAGGTTTTTTGGTTGAGATAAAACAGTCTGTGTCACGAGCGGGATTCGAACCCATGATCTTCGGCTGGATACGCCGCTACTCTACCACTTGAGCTATCATGACTTCGATCCACTCCGGCACTAACATCCTTTTTGCCATTTTTGAATTGACGACGATTGAAATAGCCACGGAGAGCTTTAGGGAAGTGCACTTAATTTTAAATCATTAAATTCACTAATTTCGTGGTCCGCTTGACCAATTGAAATCTTTCAATTAATCAAGGATTTTTTAGTTGAGATAAAAGTGTCACGAGCGGGAAAAATGGCAAAAAGGTGGGGTTGATGTCCGAGTGGATCGAGGTCACGATAGTTCAAGCGGTAGAGCAGCGGCGTATCAAGCCGAAGATCGTGGGTTCGAATCCCGCTCGCGACACTGACTTTTTATCTCAACTAAAAAACCCTTAATTAACTGAAAGATTATAATTATAATAATAATATATTAATAAACGCTCAAAACATTGTAATAATAAAAGTTTAAAAATGGCAAATTCGTCAGATTTGAAAGTAATACTAGAAACTATACCAAGTTATAACGGTAATCCTAAAACATTTATTATAAAACTGTAAGAAATAAACACTTTATTGAGCTGTGTACAAAATGTTTTTACTTTAATGCGACAATTAGTATTATATGTATTTATATTACGCAGGGTGGACGACCAAGACCCGAGGGGTTAAATGCCTGGGCAGACTCGTACGCCATTCCTAAAAGGTCCCGGCACTTGGTCGGCTCACGTGTCCTGCATGAACCTCTTGGACCTGTTCACAAACCCCAAGATTTTGGACCATATAATCTTGGGAAGTGATTTGGTGATGTCCCCTCCTTCAAAGATTTTAAATTTCGACCTAGCACACCTATCACACTATGTTGCCGTTTCTTCTTTTATTTTGCAGAAACGGCACAACAGATCTGGTAAAATACCCATTATGAAGAGGTGTCTTCTCAAGGGGCAGTGGCCCGAATTAGTGTTCCTCCGCATAAGAAACAAATTGACAGACAAAGCTGACGAGTCTTTGAGTAATTTAATTATTATTCAAATATCGTGAGATGCGGTCTGGTGTGATGTAGGTATCAGAAAAACATTTTCTTTATCGTGCCAACGTTTCGATCTTTTATTGAGATCATCTTCAGGGCTCAAAGTGTTTGTCTTCTGTGTAATTGTGCCATGTCGTGTTGAGAGTGCCAGTGTTGAGCCCTGAAGATGATCTCAAAACGTTGGCACGATAAAGAAAATGTTTTTCTGATACCTACATCACACCAGACCGCATCTCACGATATTTGAATAATTATCCATTAACGGTCACTAATCTCTACACATTTCTTTGAGAAATGTTCAGTTGACTACTTGGGAACAATTGAAATCACACTTGATAAATAATTTTTCATTCCGGCGAGTTTAATCATAGAAGTTTTGCGGCACATACATACAAAAAACGCACTAACCTCACTCGTTGAAATTAAAAAAAAAAAAAAAAAAAAAAAATTCGACCTGTTCCATTCAAAAACAAATTTTTTAGAAGGCACAGAAGCCAATAAAAGTTACCGAATTCAATTTCAAGAATTAATAATAAGTGTGTAGAGATTAGTGACCGTTAATAAGCAACAATTTCATAAGTTCGCTGAAAGATCCTTTACGAAACGGCTTAGCGACCACCCGAAAATTCTGATTCAAATTGAAATTGAACCAGCAGGTTAATGACTTCCTATGCATGAATTATGAGCCGCACACACAGTAGTCTCATTTAAAACCTTTAAAAACATTTCAGAATCAATATCCCGGGAAATATTTTAATACAAATTTCCCAACAGGACCTGTGAATATAACGCAAAGACCTATTAACCCCCGAGGAAAATTTACACCTGGAATTAATAACCAACACAGAAAACTCACACCGATGTCAACACAAACAACTCAAAGCTGTCAAAGAAACAGACGATTACTTTACCCAACAGACCACGTCATAATAATTATATAACGGAAGAACTTAATCATATGTGCGAAAAATTGCCTAAATTGAAACAACCTGACGGTTTTCAATCTTCAGACGACCTTTCCACTAAAAATTCGACTCGTTTTTTAGAGGTTCCCGACCACTACCCGAATTTCGGATGAAGATGAGCGACAAAATTCGTCTCCCGTACATTCAATTACCTAAGTATATTTTAAAATTGTTATTAGATACCGGAAGTACTACATCATTTATTACGCCTAACATTAGCATTCGAACACTTTAAAGATAACGTAATGAACGACCCATTTAGAATTACAACTGCACACGCGACATCAATAGAAAAATTCAGCGCGATTGTATCTTGCGACGAGTTGTTTAATATAGACGATTTAAAATTAAAGTTTCGATCGTTTAAATTTCATGACCAGTGTGATATGTTGATCGGATTGGATATTCTTAAAGGGCTCAATTTTAAATAAAATAAATTAACTACGATACTGACATGCAAACCTTTTACCTTGACACCCCTCAGGAAACACCAAAAATATATCAAATACAGGCAGAAAGTGAACAAGTAATACAAGTTCCAGTAAAAAATCTTCAATCTGTACAATTATTCCCCACATCTAATGACTTTGAAATTAATGAGTGTCTCGTTAAAGTGGAGAACCACCGAGCCTTATGAATTATCGAAAAACATTATGATTTACGTAAATATGTACAGAACCCGTTAAACACGACACCAGTCGTCAATGAAAAAATATTAGCATTATTAAATCAAATAAATAAAGACATTACAAAAACCAGGTTAACCATGTATACGGAAGGAAAACTAGCCATAGAACAATTGTCAAAAGAATTTAGCGACATATTTCATCAAGAAGGCACACCTCTAACACTCACGAACGACGTGAAACATGTAATAAGAAGGAAAGACGAGGTACCGATCTACACTAAATCCTATAAATATCCTGTGATATATAAAAACGAAATTAGGCGACAAATTGACGAAATATTGAAACATAACATAATACATCCATCTAGCTCCCCATGGAACTCACCGATATGGATCATACAAAAAAAAAGAGACGCCTCTGGAAAAGAGAAGTTCCGTCTTGTGGTAGACTTCAGAAAATTAAACGATAAAACCATAGATGATAAGTACCCACTTGCAAATACCACATACTTATTTGATATGCTAGGGAGATGTCAATATTACTCCGCGATAAATTTGGCGAGTGGCTTTCATCAGATAGAGTTGAGTATTGAGAGTATCCCTAAGACAGCATTCAGCGTAGAACTAACATTACGAGTTTCTAAGAATGCAATTTGGGCTGAAAAATTCGCCACCTACGATCCAAAGAGTTATGGACAATACCGTCAGTGGTATCACCAATTGGACGGTGTACCTTGACGATAAAATTATCTTCAGTGAAAAGTGAATAAACTCTAGCAGTGCTAGACACAGTAAGACACAGTAAACTCATGATAAAACAACCCTCACCAAAAACTGGCAAAAACACTGCTACAACTGGAGAGGGCAAATCTCAGAGGAGTGGTAGGACTACTAACCGGCCACTGGCACCTGAGAAAGCATCTACAAAACATGGGCATATATAATAGTGATCCAATTTGCAGACTATGTAATGAGGAGGAGGAAACAGCCACTCATATCATCTTCGAATGCGGAGCAACGGCTCAATGGAGATTCAATCTGACGCACAAAACTGACTCAGAGAACCACATTGAAGCAATAACAGTCAATGACTTGATACTCCTGAGAAAAAGGATCGAGTCTATTGACTAAATTAAAGAACTAGGAAGGTACAATAAGCCAGAAGGCTGCAGTGCCTGGGGCACACAAACCCCACCTCCTAGTACCTTTGCTACCATTCGATTCCATTCCATCTTCAGTGCTAGCCTCCAAGGGGACATTACTAAATTAAGAGAAGTATTCCGGCAGTTAAGGAAATACAATTTCAAAATCCAACTGGGCAAAGGCTTTTAAGACGGATCTTCCAGCGGAGGGAGGTGATCAAGCCTTGTTGGCAACAAGCAGTGGGGTTATATACAGATATATTTTTAATTTCTTTCAAGATAGCGGAATAGATGTATAGACTATTCAAACAATAATCAATGTCCGGGAGACCTGACCGCGGCTGCTCAGGGCGCGTTCTGCCCAGGGTCGCGGGGAGGATGTCGACTTTTCCACAGCGATTGGGGGGCGCTCTAGGTCTCTTCCCGGGGTTGGCTTTGGTCGGCTAGAGCGGCTCGGGCGGATGGTGTCGCTGGCAACACGGAACACTGGCTGTATGCATCTAAGCAAAGAGGGAAAAACTGGGCAAAACAGAGTTCCTCAAAAGAGAGATTGGATATTTAGGGCATATCATAACGCCTAACGGCATAAAATACTGAAAAATACTGAATACATAAAATACAAGCAATACAAAATTACCCAATCCCTAAAACAACTAAGCAAATCAAAAGATTTTTAGGAATTTTAGGGTATTACAGAAAATTCATTCCTAACTTTGCAGTCTTTCAAACTGGACTTGGAAGTTTCTGAGAATTGAATTAGACCAAGGATGCTGTATCTTCGGCATAGTGAACGAGGAAGGTTAATTAATATAAATTTATTAAAGAAATAGAAGAAAAGTGATTTTTTAAACTAAAATTTTACTTTTAATTAATCTTATAACCTAATGACACATTGTTATAAGTATTGAGAAATCGTGAGATGCGATCTGGTGTGATGTAGGTTTCATAAAAAAAATTTCTTTATCGTGATCGAAAGATCATGAAAAGATCGAAACGTTGGCACGATAAAGAAAATGTTTTTCTGAAACCTACATCACACCAGACTGCATCTCACGATATCTGAATAATTATCCATTAACGGTCACTAATCTCCACACAATAGAATTATTTATCGATGATAGGTTGTTAGCCAAAAAATAAAAAAATAAATAAATAAAAAAAACGAAAAATTAACTTTAGAATAGAAGAAACAATCGGATCGTAATTAATTTCGTAGTTGTTAGAAATGTGTATGAATTATAATATAAGAAACTTATAAAATTACACACCTGTAATCACATTGTTGGAACAGGGATAAAAAAACTATTACAATTGGCTTTTGGCAAAAATCCTACCTAACTTAACCGTAAGCCTTACCCTAAGCCTACTTAAATTAACTTAACTTGTACCCAGCCCTAACCTAACTTTATCCTTCCCTAAACCTACTTAAGGCAACCTAATCTGAACCTAACCCTAACCTAACTCTATCCTTACCCTAAACCTAGTTAACGTAACTCAACTTGCACTTAGCCCTAACCTAACTTTATCCTTACCCTAAACTTACTTAACGTAACCTAACTTGTACCTAACCCTAACGTAACTTTATCCTTATCCTAAACCTACTTAATGTAACCTAACTTGTACCTAACTTTATCTTTACCCTAAACCTACTTAACGTAACTTGTACCTAGCCCTAACCTAATTTTCACCTAACTCGAACCTACGTAGCCGTAACTGTAATCCATACCCTAACTAAATCTACCCAACGATTCCTATCCTAACTTCTCAACATTGAACCTAACTCAACCCATGCGCTCTCTCTAGTAACGCCAGTATCAAACCCAAAAACATAACTATGTTAAAATATAAAATGAAGATCATACTTCTTGTTATAAAAAGAAGAAAAAAGACAAGGGCAAAAGACAAAACGCAAACACAATATTTTTGGGTACTGTTTTGAATTTTTAAAAATACGAAGGTTGAATTGATTTAATATACGGTAGTGTTGCTTTGTTGTACTCATCTGCATGTATTTGCCGAAAATGAATTTTGTTATTACTATACAATGGCATCAGATCAGAAAGTAGAAGGCTGTTTCCTTGTAAAATAACTATCGTTTCCCAATTTCAATTCCCAATTCAATAGGTGTTAATTATGGTTGACACACTTTTTTTTTAAACTTTCCTTCTATCATCCAACCAAGGAGCATGGATTCATGTTTGACTGATTGAATACCTAAAATCATGGACAAGATTTACAAAAACTCGATCGAACCCTGTTGTGAAAGCAATATTTTAAAAGTAAATTCGATCACGCCGAGACGGTCTTGCTAAAAACTTTATGGCGTTATGCAACACGAGATAGAGGCCGATTTGATTATGAAACTTTATTCGATTGGTTCACCCCCAGATGCGAAGTTTTTCAATAACTCTTCGCCCCTGCAATTAAGGAGTGAAAAATTATTAAGCCGGCAACGCGAGCCAAACTTATGGCTGAATATATATATTTCATGCTCTTCACTTTGGAGAGGCTAATTTTACTACCTCTGACCCAAGACAGTGAAGAATGCTCTGTTTTAATTGAGGTAATTGAGGTGTGGGGTGAGTCCGTCGATTCACTTCTAACTAACAACTTTTGACCAAACAAATTTTTAAATTTAACAAACCTGGTCCTAAATAAAGAAGAAAACAATTTATTAAATGAAGACATAAAGTTTGTCCCAAATACAGAAGACAGAAAAGTTAGATAAAACGCAACTACAATACTATCCATTGGTTCATCGGCTGATTGTAGTAAAACCAAACTAGGTAAATCTAAAAAAACTTAAAATTAAATAATGAAATAATGAAACAATTAAAGTAATGTAATGAAATATTCCACACGTACAATTAAATCTATTCATAAAAAGTAAGCCGATGAAAGAAATAGTGTAGTTACCATTGAACACCAAAAATACGTTTATAAAGATGAAGAATTCTGAAAGAAGAAGAATTACAAAAGACCCCAGCATAAAATGAAAAGCTAATTATTCAGAAATAGTGAGATGCGGTCTGGTGTGATGTAGGTTTCAGAATAACATACATTTTCTTTATCGTGCCAACGTTTCGATCTTTATTGAGATCATCTTCAGGGCTCAAATTGTTTGTTTTCTGTTTAATTGTGCCATTCTTGCGTGTCGTGTTGAGAGGGCGCTGAAGAGAAACACTTTGAGCCCTGAAGATGATATTCAACAACACTTTGAGTGAGTAGATATACTTTGGTTGAATGTATAAAAATATTTTGCATTGTATAAATTCACTTTTCCACATCCAAAATGTATTTGCTAAGTGTAAACAATGTTTGTAAATCCTTGGCCCTGAGGATGATATCAATAAAGATTGAAACGTTGGCACGATAATGAAAATATTTTTCTGAAACCTACATCACACCAGACCGCATCTCACGATTTCTGAATAATTATGAAGAAAACGTTCGAATGCCTTGGGCTTGTCCATTCTAGCGTGTCGTGTTGAGAGTGCCCCGAAGATGATCTCAATAAAGATCGAAACGTTGGCACATAAAGAAAATGTGCGAATAAAGAGAGGGCACACACACCAGACCGCATCTCACGATTTCGGAATAATTCGGAATAATAATTTCGGAAATTAACCGTCACTATTCACCACGCATTAAAGGCTAAGTTCAAACTGCTATAAAAAGAGCTGATTTTCTATACCGTTATATGTTATAAGTATTTAGAAATCGTGAGATGCGATCTGGTGTGATGTAGGTTTCATAAAAAAAATTTCTTTATCGTGATCGAAAGATCATGAAAAGATCGAAACGTCGCCACGATAAAGAAAATGTTTTTCTGATACCTACATCACACCAGACCGCATCTCACGATATCTGAATAATTATCCATTAACGGTCACTAATCTCCACACATTAGAATTATTTATCGATGATAGGTTGTTAGCAAACAAAAAAACAAAAACAATAATTAACTTTAGAAAAGAAGAAACAATCGGACTCAGCTACCCCATCATAAATGACGTTTTCGTTGCTTGCCATACATCGAGGAACTAACAACTAACTTATATAGTAAATAGTAGGGAGTAGCTTTTAGAGGTGCGTGTTGACTTAGACATAACCTCTCAAAACCTAAAGACAAGGTTGACAACTTGTCAAAAGCCGGGTTTACAAAGTTACTTGTAATGATTGCGATATCATACATATAGGACAAAGCGGTAAGAAAATAAAAACGGGAGTTAAAGAATAAATCCTAAATCGAACAAATGTTCTGAATTTAATGACCGTCTAAATGAAACAAAAGACAAATTCAATTTAAATTCAAATATAACAGTGTTATACAGTTTCGTCAAAGGACGAGAACTAGATTGTTTTTAGAAATTTGAAATTTAAAAAAAATTCTTTAATAATAAACAAATTTTGATCTACCATCTTTAAACAAGTAGATCTTTCTTTGTGTCTTTCAATCTGGCATAATTTTTAATAGAAGGTATGCCAACTATATGGACAATGTGAGAAACCGATTTGACAAACAAATCTAGCTGCTCTCAGAAGCGTTGAAACGTCTGTACAAAATATGTTAAGTGTATTTTCAATTCTCGTGTAGTTGGGTGAGGGTTGTTTGGGACAAAAGGTTGTTAAAAGGCAACCAGAACACTTTACGACTCCCAAATCTAAATTCCTGACGAAGGCTTAGGCAAACCCCTTGGGACGGTTGGTCTAATGCGTCCCCAATACTAATTTTAGATAAGCAAAACATCTTGTAAAAATATGAGATCTCGGACGAAACTGAAGAATAATATAGTCGATGTCGATTTATGGTAAAATAAAAAATTCAAAAATTCTTTTTTTATTTCATTTACTTCTCTATGTATAATTAAGTCCTTGCAGCTTCCTGAATTAACCGTTCAAAGGACATCTCTACGCAATCTTTGAAGGAAATCCGCTGAAATCTCATTTCAAAATTTCGTATGGTAATTTCGTCCTTCAAGATGTTGTACATTATCTGTTAAGGATATTCTTTTAATTTCTAATTTTTTGTATTGTACTAACTAATTTTATTTATTATTTCGATCTTTTCTCGTGAGTTTCAATCAGGCATAATTTTTAATACAAGGTAGTCTATGACCTTAAATTTACTACATAGTAAACAAAATTGAAATCCAACGATTTCACTTAGTCTAGTGCAAAAATATGCAAACAATGCGAATTGGCGTGTAATCACTTTGCGACCATGTGGGCCCCGTGCCGATTTTCACTTTCTCGCCGTCGTCAAAAATCCGACAACTCGTAAAACGGCATAATAGAAATGTCGAGAAAATTTGGCATATTTGGAAAATTAATTTTCCCACCCAACACGAAAAATGGACGGCCACGCTACGCCGAGTGAAAGTGGGAATTAAATACTTTGCGACACTCCCGCCTCTATTCTCAAACCGTGACTCTTTCCGGAAATTTCTCTGGTTTCAACAATTACTCAAAATAAAAGAAAGCAGAGATAGCATTAGCGACTGCGCAATTAGTCACACATACGACGAACCGGTTAATTTTAAAATTACGGCCTCAATTCCGATAGGACACGACAAACACTAAACGGTATCATAATTTAAGATGTTCGACATGAAAAAATGAAGTGTGGAAATTCCAAACGTGTTAATTTCCTCAAAACTAAGATTTTTCTTATGTCCTATGTGCCATTGTCAATAAATCTAATAATGTTCTAAGTGCCAAACCTCTTTAAAAGTGGTTGTTGCGTTCCTCATAAACGGCACTGGTCTAAGTATGGGGCATGTGACTTTTCCAAAGGTTCTATGTGTAATAGCGCATCAGCTAGTTATGGCCAGAGGAGGATCCGCAAGACCATACACAGGCCCCGAACCTATCCTTGGGATATCAAAAACAAACATAGAATCCTCCATCGCAGAATGGATCCAAACAAAACAAAGAGAAAAGTGGATAAACTCTAGCAGTACTAGACATAGTAAACTCATGATGAAACAACTCTCACCAAAACTAGCAAAAACACTACTACAACTGGAGAGGGCAAAACTCAGAGGAGTGGTAGGACTACTAACCGGCCACTGGCATCTGAGAAAACATCTGCACGAGATGAGCATATACAATGATGATCCCATTTGCAGACTATGTAATGAAGAGGAGGAAACAGCCACTCATATCATCTTCGAATTCGAAGCAACAGCTCAGTGGAGGTTCAACCTAATGTATGGAAAAGACTCATGGAACCAAATTGCAGCAATGACAGTCAATGATCTGATACTTCTGAGAAAAAGGATCGAGCCTATTGACTAAACCAAGGAACTAGGAAGGTACAATAAGCCAGAAGGCTGCAGTGCCTAGTATCCTTTTCCACCATACCATCAGCTACTTAACATGGAACATTCGTACTTTCTATATATTAAAAATAAATTTTAAAATTAAAGGCTACAAAGGTTTCCAAAGTTGATCCAGGTTTTACCCAGTGTAAGTTCACATTCAATGACACAGACTTGTACAAACGTGTTAATACACTAAAGAAAAGGGCTTAACCTGATGATATTACAAAAATTTTGTATGTCATTGATTCAGAAGCCATTTCTTTCGGATGGCAAGAAAAAAGTTTCTCGGCCATGTTGTATTTTCTCCCAGAAACTGCTAAAAACTATCATCAAAACGTTCTAAATAATTAAAAGTTTAATTGATCTTTATACCTTAATTTCGTCTATTAAATTTTTTAGGTTTACCATGTTCTATGTGTCAATATAGTTTTCATTCAAAGTGTACGTACTACGGTCTTCAATTTTTTTTTTTGCATATTAAGGAGTTTGTTTTTGTTTTCATTGCACCAGACGCGAAAGAATATAGTCCTACATTACCAATAAAATACATTTCAATAATGGTTTTGACTTACCATTTGACATAGGTAATTTTATTACTTTTCTGAAAAAATAGCCGAAGGCACTTAGAACATTTGGAATTTTCTCTCTTCAAAAATAAACTCCCCGTCTGAAAAGTGTTGCAACACCCATGATTTTCGAGATTTTTCTTGGTTTTGACCTTAATCCATATTTTGTTTGTATTTATAGTAATATTATTTATTAAATGAGAGACGTTAGGGATTAGATAGAGACATCATTGTTATTCACTGTTTACCAACTAACGATGGAATTTTTGTTTGTTCATTTCAAATTTCCTTTCAGTCCATGTTTATATTTCGTTTGCCTCAAGTATTTTCTCTGTTTTTCTCTTTGGTCTAGTTGCAACAATTAATTTTATACACAATGAATCGTTTTAGCCACGATGATTCATCGGAATCATCGCTCTCTCTGAAGAAGGCAAATCATTGCGTTACAACGCTAATCGCCTTGGGACTCATTATCATTTCGTTTCAAGGGCCATAAAAAGGCACAGGGAGACTGGGAGTCATTCGGGGCGACTAACGTCAGGACGTCCCAGAATCACTGATCCCATAGATGACCGCTTCATTAAAATGCAAGCATTTCAAACGTTCTACAGCTTCTTCCATTAAAAACTTGATCGCTGATGTTCGATGGATATCAATGTCTAAGTCAACGGTTATTAGAAGACTGAGACAGTCACACCTCAGATCAAGAAGGCAGGTGAAAGGTCCCCTTCTCACTGCACAACACCGCATAAAGTAATTGAGATTTGCAAGGGACCACCGATCTTGGACTGTGGAGGAATGGAAAAAAGTTTTATTCACTGATGAGACGAGAGTGGCCCTTAATAGTCCAGATGGGCGTGAAAGAGTTTAGAGAAGGCCTGGAGAACGGGAGAGTCAGTACTGCACGTTAGAAGCTGAGCCATTTGGAGGGGGTTCTATCATGTTCTGGGGCGGCGTATCTTTGGGTGGCACCTACCAAACTAATGCCAATCCAAGGAGAAGCCGTGAACTCTTTAATGTTTAAGTTATGTAAAGACGATTCTTCAAGAACATGCAGTGCCTTTTATGCCGTTCGCAGGCTCCGAATCGTTGCTCATGCATGATAATGCCCGTCCTCACAATGCAAGATGTGTTTCTGAGTATCTGAACACCACAGATATCCACACCATTGATTGGCCGGCAAGGAGTCCTGACCTTAACCCAATCGAGCACGTTTGGGATTATCTCAAAAGAAAGATTCGGTTACGAGATCCACCTCCTGCTACCCTTGAAATGCTACAGGCATATTTGACGAGTAGTCTAAAACCTTTTAACGAGTATGCCAAGACGAGTGGGATCAGTCATTAAAGCCAGATGGGACGACTTATTAAACGTAAGCTAAAAATTTAAATTGTAATTCAAAATTTAAAACTGTAAAAAAAGAAAATTTTAAAAAGTAAGTTTTCTAACTTTTTTGTTTATTGGTAGAAATATTGTAATTTATTTTAGTAAAACATGTTTATGTTCAGTTTAAAAATGTTTGTTATACACTTCAGAACTTTTTTTCATTATGAAAAGACAGATGTCTTCGTAAAATTCAAATATTTCAAAGTGGTACGATACTTTTGACGGGGAGTGCAGTTTCCGTCATTATATTATTTCTTTAATGGCATATTTTTGAAATGCTCATTGAATGTCAACCAGCTGTCGATCAAAACATGCCACTCAACAAACGCCCGATTGAAGATGGCGAAAAGCCGAATGACGTCTGCCAGGACAAAACAGCGATCATGGGCAGACCAAAATGATAGGCAACGACCCAATTACAGGTCCATCACCCCCCAGACATCAAGAAGAAATCTCGCATTTCACACTCGTTTTGTAAGTATTAACAAGTTACAAACTCATCTTTGAGCCAAATATTCAATCCCTGTACCACAGTAATTCTTCAAAGGGAAAATATTTTAACCAGGGTTACATCTTCGACTGCCTCGAATCCTTCTATCAAAATGTTTTTAGTACATGTACTACAGATGAGCACATTGCATATAAAAGTTGAGCATTTTTCTATCAGAAAAATATGTGTCCCTTTCAGGTTTAGCTAAATTTGACGATATGTCATCAGGGACAACTTTGATCAAGCCCGAGTTCAACTCGCAATTCCACCAACATACATGATTTTTAACAAATTGTTATTTGTTGGGCTTGTTAAATTACATAAGTTGATCGTTAGGGACGGGTTAATACGACATGTAGAGGTAGTGTTAGGTTAGGTTAGGTAGGGTTAGGGTTAGGTTGCATACGGACTACTCAATGTTTTTTCCATAACGAAGAAAATATGCGTGTTCGAAGCTCGAGCAAATTTGGTCTTTTTTGTTTATCTCGTCTATTTGGATCGAAATATATTTTTGTCTTTCAGTTTTATATATTTTTATTATCGGGTTGTCCGGAAAATAATGCAGGATTTTGGTATTAAACAAAAAAAAGAAACTAGTTACTTTAAAGCAATGTTCTTTAATCAAAATAATTTCCCATACTCTCAATACATTTCTCCCAACGTGTTGGTAACTTATTAATTCCGTCTGAGTAGAATTCAGAATTTTTAGAATTGATAAAGTCAATAAATGCATTTTCCAGTTCCGTTTGATTTTTGAATATTATGTGTTGTAAGTAGTGGTCCAGGTGTCTAAAAAAATGGTAGTCAGTAGGCGAGAGGTCCGGAGAGTAGGGTGGGTGAGGCAAAGTTTCATAGCCAAGCTCCAATAATTTTTGTGACGTTACACGTGACACATGTGGTCGAGCGTTGTCATGCAACAAAATGGGCCCTTTCCGATTGACCAAAGAGGGCTTCATTACTGCCAATTTCTGATGCATGGTATTAATTTGGTTACAGTATGATTCAGCATTGATGGTTTCGCCAGGATTTAAGAAGCTGTAGTGTATTAAACCAAATGAAGCCCACCATACCGTAACCATTACCTTTTTTTGATGAGTTGGGGGCTTTGGAAAATGTATTGGAGCTTCTCCTTTGTCGAGCCACTGTCCAGAACGTCTAGTGTTATCGTCGAGAATCCACTTTTCGTCACATGTAACAATTCTGGCCAGAAATGGGT
>CM077100.1:22749961-22768922 GCA_039619505.1 Cimex hemipterus | reverse complement strand
GCAGAACATCATCATTAAGAGAGGAAGGCCTTCCACGACCTTCTTCATCTTCAAGGCTGAAATCTCCCTCCCGAAATTTTTTAAACCACCTTTGCACAGTGCACTCATTAACACAACCCTCGCCCCAGACTTGGTTAATGTTTCTAGCCGTTTGGGCTCCGCTTCGGCCGAGTTTAAACTCGTAAAAGAAAATCGTACGAAATTCTCGCTTTGACATTATAAGGATGACTGAATTATTTCCAAGTAGCGGAATGCTACAGAGGTAAACAAACAATATCATTTGGAAGAGGATTAATAAGTGTTGACATTCATACAAATGAGTAATCCTGTAAACGTAAACAGAATATTTTATATAGATTTTTTTTAATGAAAACTTAAAATCCTGCATTATTTTCCGGACAACCCAATAGTTTAAAAATTTTCATTTTTTTTTAATTTTGGGTTTTATTTGAATTTTACGAGCTTCATTTCCGCTCTAAACGACTAAGCAGGGCCCCGTTTCCACAGAAAATAATTACAAATAAGTTGAGAAATTTTTTTTCAACATTGATATGTATTTGGGCTGGATACACAAATTTTATTTGTTGCGCCATTTTTGTGCCATCGATTGCGTTTTTTTACGAGGGTTTGCAACAGCAGAGGTCATATAAACCCTCAGGGTGGGGGTGTTTAAAAAAAACAAAACAAAAAAAAACGTTTATAAGTATGTCAAGTTCGAATGCAGGCCGCTGGATTCAAACCCGGGACCTTTACCTTAGCGTGATGAGCGCCAAAGACGCTGTCAAAGACTAAACCTTGCGGCCACCGACGTCCTTACTCGATTTCGTATTACCGTGGAGTGTGCGTGGGTCGGTTGGAGACGGTTTAGGTTAGGTTATGTAGAATTAGTGTTAGGTTAGAATTCGGTTGTTAGGTTCGACTAATACTAATTCGGTTAGTATTCGATGATTCAATGTTTTTCTGGGAAAGGAAGAAAATGTGCTCTTTCGAAGCCCGAGTATATGAGGGATTTTTTGTTTATCTCGCTTATTTTGCGGTTTATGAAATCGTTTATCCATTGAAAACGAGTACAAATACGTCGAATATATATTTTTTCCGTTTATTACATTGTTGATGGTTACCGTCAACACTAAACTAAACTAACGATATACAAGACTTTATGCTTTATGCGGGGTGGTACTGTGGGATTATGCCAAGTCGTCCAACATCCAGCGCAAACAGTCCTTGAATCAAAGGATCTCAGACAAATCGACAAAGCTCCTTACTATACCACCACCCACAACGATCTCAACATTACTTTTGTCAACGAACTTCCGAAGGTTTTACAACATCCTCTCGATACATCCTAAACCTACGGCTCGAGCTTTCTCTACACATCCCGAGAACACGGCCGTATCGTCTTAATATACGATGACCTCGAGACCCCTTGCCCTTTAATCCCTTCCTCAGAATTGGCTGGTTTCATGGCATGTGTCCTCCGAGAGCAGCGCTGGCATTAGAGCTACAGCTTTGACTGTATGAAAAAACTTGTAATCACATCTGTAATATTACTAATATGCATAGGGTACAAATTTAAAAAAAAATTACCATTACCTAATGGGGCAGGGGGAATAATTGGTTAAAACGTAATTTTAAATTCACTACTTTTCGTGGTCCGCTTGACCAATTAATATCTTTTCAATTAATTAAGGTTTTTAGTTGAGATAAAAAAGTCAGTGTCAGGAACGGGATTCGAACACACGACTTTCGGCTAGATACGACGCTGTTTTAGCAAATGAGCTACCGTGACTTCGATCGACAGTAGTGTCCGAGTGGATCGAAGTCAGGATAGCTCAAGTGTACACTGACTTTTTTGTCTCAACTAAAAAAAACCTTAATTAATTGCAAATTAAAATTTTAATATTTTCGTTTTAAATCTTTATTAAATTCGGCGGGAGCAAGTTTTGAAAACATGTTCAAATCTCTCTCACTTACCAATTCCATGTCTCGACTCTATAAATTAGCATCTAGCCGAGGTTCAAAGATCCGGAGAAATTTAAGTGAAAGTCGGTAAGTAAATAAGCAGTGAAAGAAGAAGCTTCTTTTATTTATTGCACATATAATTTGCGCAAAAATGATTGGGGATATTTGGAGGTTGATTTTTATCATTATTTGGAGGCCGTTATATGCGGTCTGTTGTGACGTAGGTTTAAGAAAAGCATTTTCTTTCTCCTGCCAACGTTTCGATCTTTATTGAGATCATCTTCAGGGCCTGGGATTTATAAACATTGTTTAAATTTAACAAATATATGTAGGATGTGGGGAAAAAAAAGGGAGCGGCCAAATACGTTGGATTTTGAAGGGATGGAGAATGAAGTAGGGATAGAAAAACCGAGGAGTCGACTTCTTCAAGGCGAAAGGAGCCGACAATGGAAAAACGTGGGTAATGGTTCGACCCGATTATCCTTTCAGGATTATACAGAAGGGGATAATTAAGGAAGGAAAGCCAAATTGTTGAAGAATAAGACTGCGTAGAAATGTTTGATGTAATGATTGATTTATATGTTATATTATATGTTTTATGTGATGTGATAGCGATATATGTATATTATTGATATTCATGAGTGAGTCTAAAATTTCTACGTAGTATAAATTCAGTTTTTACTCACATTCTACATGTATTGGTATAATTTAAACAATTTTTGTAAATCCCAGGCTCTGAAGATGATCTCAATAATGATCGAAACGTTGGCACGATAAAGAAAATGTTTTTCTAAAACCTACATCACACCAGACCGCATCTCACGATCTCCGAATAATCATCGACTAACGGTCTCTAAACACCACACATTTATTCTTATTCTATTAATTTTAATTAAATTCTCCTGATTAAATTCTGAATTCAGGGCCGCTGGATTCGAACTCGGGACCTTTACCTTACAGTGATGAGCGCCGTGTCAAAAACTGAACCTCGCGGCCACCGACGCCCCCCAAGAATAAGTTATTGATCTCTTTTAAAAGTCAAATTTTTATAACGGTTCTTCTGATTTATTATTCATTTTTTATTATATATAGAAGGTTTAAACTTTTTCACAATCTTACGAAAGTGGGAACATGAGATCACGGATTTTATATTATTTTAATAACTGAGATTTTATTAAATGAGATTAGATATTTCAAAAGTTGCAAAAAAATGGCTCTTCTAGTTAAGTAAGTAAAAAAAAAACCTTCTGATTCGTATTGATCACCCTTTAAAGCCCGAAAATACCAGTTTTTATAGCAAACGAAATACAAAAATTTGTGGGCATGATTCGCCGGGTAAATTTTTTCTCCGATGTTCCTCCTTACATAAAATAATAATTACTGAGTAAATTTAAACTGGGGTTATATAGACTCTGTTTGGAGGGAGAGGAGGTGCCTGTTTAGATGTTCAAAAGAGGTAAGGGTAAAATTCAAAGCTGCTACAACCGTTGGAAAACTCAATATTTCTACTTTGAGCTTATAGTAGAAATGTTTGGTTTTTTTATTATTACAAGTGAGAAAATAAGGTTGAAATCAACAAAACTCACCTAAATTTTTTTAAATCTCCAATACTTATGTATATACAGAAGCTAGTTTTGTGCCAGAATATTTAGTAGGATGTCAACGCTTTTTAAAGTATTCCGTGAATCTGTGAAGCTGATTCAAAGTTTTTTCTTTTTTTACGAGGATTGGCAACAGCAGATGTTATATCAAACTTCGGAGTGCCAGTGTTTTTAAAAAAAAGCCGACTTGTAATTATGTCGGATTCAGGACTTTTACCTTACAATCATGCGCGCCGTGTCAACGCCTAAACCTCGCAGCCACTGACGCCCCTTGTTTCAGTTATCACGTGTGCTTTTCGACAAAAATCTCGGATTTAGCGGCTTTAAACGGTGCTTAAAACAAATCCGAATGATTCTTTTTGATTAGCTAGCACGCGGATTGATTTTATTTTTCGTATTTTTTCAAAGTAGTAACCCCCAAATTGAAAGGTCATAAGATGGTCGAAAAATAACCTTCTCCTCTTAGGCAAGGGCACAATAGTATTAGTACTTTCATTCACTAATTTCGTGTTCCACTTGACCAATTAGTCTATTAAAATTAATTAAGGTTTTTAGTCGCGATAAAAAGTCGATGGCACGAGAGAGATTCGAACCCACGACCATCGGCCCAATACGCCGCTCCTCTACTACTTGAGTTATCGTGACCTCTCACTCTTGTGTCCTCTCAGAAACCAACTTCCCATCTCAACCCCACCTTTTGAATTTTCCCTCCTTTTTGTTATTTTTTGAATGTCGTGTAATCTGGTTGGATTCTCGGCGACAAATGAAATGGCCACGGAGAGCTTTAGTGAAGTACACTTCATTTTTAATTCGTTAAATTCGTAATTTCGCGGTCCGCTTGAACAAATTAATATATTACAATTAATTAAGGTTTTTAGTTGAGATAAAAAAGTCAATGGCACGGACGGGATTCGAACCCATGATCTTCGGCTAGATACGCCGCTGCCCTACCACTTGAGCTATCTCAATCACACCTTTTGAATTTTCTCTCCTTTTTGCCATTTTTGCCATTATTATTACTTTTTTTAAAAAAACGAGGGTTAGCAATAACAGAAGTCATATCAACCCTTAGTGTGCCGGAGTTTTTGAAAAAAAAGTCCATTTGTAAGTAAGTCGGGGCCGATGGATTCGAACCCGGGACCGGTTGCAGCAGTTGCAGCCACCAACGCCACCTACAATATTATTGCGCAAATAGACTGGAAAATGAAATAGAGTGGCCCCACAGATGTAATGCCTCTAATGAACATAAATCGTAAATTGTGCAATTAAATTGAATCAGTTCAAGCGACCCGAACCGGGAAAGCTAAAGCTTTCTCTATTAAAGCCGATACAAAAACGCACTAAGTTTAATTCCGAAATTTTTCTTTATCTTTACCTTCTTTAATATTCCCAATCTCTGTATCAAAGCTGCGTAAACATGCGATGTTCATTTTTTAGTTTAGGCCTTTTGTACAAAATTATATTTGGCGGGACTATTTTCATTTGCAAAAAAAAAAATCTACAGCAATTTTTATTTTTCCTAAATAATTTTCAATATAAATTTTGTGTGCATTGTCGTTATTACTTTGCTTTGAAGAATATTTGAGTATATTTTTTTACTAAAAATAAGTAGAAAGTTAAATGCCTTTTATCAATCAGAAATTATGATGGGTTCACGGGATTATTTCACATTGATCTGTTTTTTTATGTTTTTTTTTTTTTTGTATTAATGCCTATGTTGGAATGAAAGCTCGAATTCCTTGGGAAATAATAGTTAGACGTTTTTATATAGGTCAGTTGCAATACCTTATATCGAGCTAATTGCAATTGACAAAATCTCCGTCTACGATATGGCACAAGGACGATTTTTGCGAAACTCCGCAATCACCGGCTGTCTGACAAACTTGGAATACGAGATAAAATACGCATTTTTGATATTGACACTACATGGATACGTCGAACGGTTCAAAAGTGAAAGAACATTGTAAACTGAAAGCTCGTGAATGGGAGAAAGTCAAACGACGATATGTTGCGTAAGCTCTCTAATGAACTTGACTACTTATCGAATTACATACCGGCTCATTAACTTTCGTACCATTAAGCAGGAAGTTTACACGACATGACTAATATTTTAAGTCCATTGTTGTTATCGATATACGTGAAGGCCTTAACTAAGAGTGAATCCGTAACGAAAATACGCCCTCTTTGTAAGCATTTTTTTTTTGTTCCTGTCTTCTTTTATATAGCGCATAAAGGAAAATCGCCGCGGTACAACGCGATGTAAAGGATGTAAAGTACTTTCACATTCTTCGTCCTTTTTTCGAGGAACAGGAGTGAAAAGTGGCGAAGAGAGTGAACGTTAAGAAAAAAACGTTTCACTAAAATTTCTTGAGATTGCACAGAAAGCATTCGGCATGTACATTATTACAATGAAAGTTTCATTTTGTTGTATTTTTTCCTTAAATTCACCTACTACACCTGTTTAACTTGAAAATCATGTCATTATAATAACATAAAAATTTGTAACTTGATGTATTTATTTTTTATAAACTAATTAATTTTTTTGTTGGAAATATCGACATATTTGGGACATTTCTCGACGCATTTAGCCAAAAGTTTGAAATTTTATTGTAGCAGTTTTATTAAATGTTGTCGACTGGAAGGCTAAGCCTAAAAATAAGTTCTTGATGATGACAATATTGTTCACAGACATTTGGCCCTCGAGGGTTAGATTTCTCTGAAACTATTGTAACAGAAAATCTGTCTTTACACAAGATATTTCACTATGTTACATAAGAAATTCCATAAAATGTTAATACCAAAGAAAATTTATTTTAGAAAGGGAATATTCCCCGTATTTGACGAAATGTAGAATTACAATCAGGGCGCGATCGTCTGTCAAATTTGTTCAAGTCTGGTCAATAGTTAGCGAATTAAATGCATTAAATAAAATTGACTGGATTAAATGTTTTAGTCTTAGGATAGACCGACAACACCATCACTCCAATCAAAGGTGTTGTACGACCCGGGCCGAATGGCTCATCGACAGCTGAGGTTACAGCCAGTCTTGAACGGACCCTCGCGGGTACCGGGCGACCTGGAGTATATCTAGCCTTAGGGTAAAGAAAAAGAGACAGACATGAAGAATTAGGGACGCTGCAGAGTGGTCATTCGAAGAAAATCGGTATAATCCAATACGGCACGTGCAGATTCCACAAAGTAATGTAACAAAGAGACACCAACTAACTGTGGCACCACATTTGCGCGCAGGACTTAGAGTTTTGGTACGTAACAACGTAGCCGTAGAAGAAATTCAAATTCCGAGTTCCTTGATGAACAAGGCTAAAGCCGGACGATTCAGCCTCGACATCGAACTCCCCGAAGAACGAACCTTGTTACGATGAAGCGCCGTGCCGCAACCGCAGACCGGAATGTACCTACCCGCGTTTGTGCATGGCGTCCACTCGGCACGTACAACATACTATAAACGAACCGTCTATTAAAGTCGCATGATTTTGAGTCTTTTGTCTCACGAGACTCACAGCGTATCATCCATTGCTCGTAGTTGGGATTCGTCCTTAGCGGTGTTCAGGCCTCTCGTTCTCTCGTTTATGGGTTCGAATCCCGCAAATTGAAATTTTGTTCATATTTTAACCCCTCTGCCATCTAGTAGAAACCCCAAAATTCGAGCTTCCCCCAGCATATTTTCTAATTTTCGGTGTGGTCTTTAACAGCAGTAATTCGAAGTGCGCAAAAGGACCGATGGATTTTTATAAGGACTGAAATGTAGTTAGGTTCACAAAGACTGGCAGACTGTGGATGGGCAAGGTATGTGGCCAGAAGGATGAGGGCTCTGTTCCTTGGAGAAAACAACAGAAGACGTCGGACATCCGAAGCGCGTTGGATAGACGGAGTGGAAATGGATCCGCGTGCCGTGTTCCATGTTCGGGATTGGAACGAAACAACACAAACGAAAACAACACCACGCGTTGTTGCGCTGTTTCATGCTGATATTTAACATATTTTCCCAGATTTATAGGAAAACATTGAATATGAAAAACCTAACCGGTCTCTAATCCAAACATAACCTAACCTGAATCTAACCTCACCTAACCTAACTCAAGTGATCACAGGGTGTAGTCAGGATATCAAAGATAACATTTAAGACCTTCGTACCATACGCTGTCAAACGTTTGTTCGCATTTAATATGTAACAAGATATATTTTAGAGCTCATATTGTTTAACACCAAAACGAGAACAAGCCAAGATGATAAGAGATCAAACCGCAGTCAAATGTTAAACAAATAGCAAGCCAACGGACAGGACTTACTTCAATACACTCACCAAAAAAAGTGATAATTAATTATTTTTGTAACAAATAATAGAGAAAATCAAATTAAGTTAACAAATAAAGATAAATTAATCTTTTTGCCGAGCTGTCAGAATATATTATTCCATAACCAAGGTCTGAATTCACCATAAAATCATAAAAATGAGCAATGAGGGAAAATTCAAAAGGTGCGGTTGAGATGGGAAGTTGGTGTCCGAGTGGAATCGAGTATATCAGGCGGCGTATCAAGCCGAAGATCGTGGGTTCGAATCCCGCTCGTGCCATTGACCTTTTTCATCTCAACTAAAAACCTTAATTAATTGTAACATCGAACAAATTAAAACTCATCTAGAAATACCTAATATAAATATGTATATATAATGAGTTAATAAATTCACTCAATACGAAGGTAAAATATAAAATCATTAAACTTATTAAATATTATTGATCAATATGGAGGAGACACGACAGAAGACTCAAACTTGATTGCCTCATCTGAAATTCCACTTTTCCTTTTGTCCTAAAATTTGATTGATATTCCATTAATATTCGATTTTGTAAGAATACCTGTTTACAAATCATTTTCCCCCGATAACCGAATAGTATAATATATAGTTTTGCCTAGTTATTCTAAATAAAGAACCACTACAAAGGGAACATCCAAAACAGGTTTTCGAGTAAAAAGGAAGTAGATGGGTAATCTGCAGTTATGAAACCCTCTTTCGAAAGAATTTGTAAGAAGGCTCGACCTTTATATTAGTTAACTAATGCTGTATAATAAATTGTAAAGATCTATGATGGTAATTAAGTCAATAGACAAAGTTGAATTACCTAATTCCCGGTAATCCTTAGCCAGGGTGCGACTCGGACAGAGGGCGAGGCTTAAATAAGTCGGCAAGGCTCGATTGTAAATATTTTCTTCGATTTGTAATTGTCGACCAAGGGAATCGCGAAGAATTAGCATTGAAATACAATTAGGTCGATCAAGACTGACCCACATCTAATTGCTTCGGATAGGAAACAACGTTAACGTTCTTCGTTCTCTAGGACGTACCGTTTCGACCGACAGGCAGATATCGTGATACATTTTTTTTTTAAACGGAGACAGGAGGTCCATTTGACAGTAAACGTTCTAATTTGGATTTACCTTGACCCTACTTTCTTCTCTAAGGCCGGTCCAAAACAAGCGTATTCTCCACCTCCGATCGTTAGAAATTCTTTTTTTTTTATAACAAATAAAAACACAGGTTCTTCATCGTACCATCCTGGACACGTTAATCTCAAACTTATTCTCTAAGCGTTTGGAATTAAAAAAAAAAAATTGTGTACACCCCATGTAAGCTAATATTGTAATACACAATGACGAACGTTTCGTTTCGAACAGGCTGAGGTAAACATGTTAAATTAAGAACTCACACGTTAAGCATACACAGTTTGTCACAGTTATTATTCATTATCCTTTAGACAATTTCATACGTAAATATTGGTCAAACATTTTTTTACATAAATTTAAACCCGACGTTAAATCAAATGGTTTCCTTAATTCGTACCACAAAGGTTCAATTTGGGCTTAAAAAATAACTGAAATTTTCACGTTGAAATAATATGTTTTCCGAAAATCGGTGATTTCATAAACGTCGCTTTGCTAAGTTCATCGCGAATAAAATTTCATGTTTTGTTTTTTTGTTTAAGCATAAATATTTCGCTATTAGCGTACTATAAAAAATATTACTTAATACATTTTTATAACTTGTCAATCTAATATCAAAATGTAACCCTTTTTATTCGCAACCTCAAAATTGGATAGGCCGTAAATAAAAATTTGATCTAGGCAAATGTTGCTGTTTCTTTCGATGGGAAAACCGTACATTGTGAGATCTACTGTCGAATTCCTCCGCTACGGAGAAGGTTTGTGGCTGAATTGTTCACTATTTCACACCCGAAGCGCACTCCTTCGCAAATTCACTTTTGAAATTGATTTTTGGTACCTCCTCCCATATTTGTATTCTGTCGACACGATCCTGTCGGGAAATTATGAAAATCTAGCCTCGAAAAGAACTCAAGGCTGGAATCCGGAAAAGCCTAGTCGTTCATTCCTTCTGTCTTGAACTTCACTTTCTACCTTTAACAGCCCAATAATTTAAAAATTTTAATGTGAAAATGCATTCTCATATATATACAGAAATTTGATTTTACATGCTTATATATATTTTATATCATCTACTATGTTTTTTAATACTTTCAAAATAAGGGTTAATTGAAAGTTAAAAACGGTTAATTTGAAATTAAAAAGTATTTATTTGAAGGCAAGAAATGGTAATTTGAAATGAAGTTGTCAACTGAAGTTCGGCGGAGAAAAGGGTTAATTTGACGCAAAAATGCTGTATTTAATTGTGTATAATTTTTCTTTTTGGTTCCAATTTATTTTCATTTTTTGCTTCTAAGAGCCCCGTTATTTTATAAAAAAAATTCTCAAATATAAAGTAATTTCACTTGACATGCTTTTTACACCTTCTCAAGTTGTTTATGCGTCAAAGAAAAAAGTATTTGAAATTAAAAAGCGATCGTTTGACAAGAAAAGACTTTATATAATTGCATATAATTTTAATTTTAATTATACAATAGTCAATTTTCAAATGATCTTTTAAACGCTCAATTATTTAATATACAATTTCTTTTACTTTACATTTGCATGCTTCTGTTTCGTAATATTTTCTAAAGTTTTGCAATGCTGTAAGGAAAGGTTAATTGGAAATTTTATTAAATGCGAATTTTGTAAAGTTTAAATACTGGTAATTTGAAATTGAAAAGGGTTAATTTAAAGGTAAGAAAGGTTAATTTGAAATGAACTTTTAATCCGAAATTGAAAAATGTTAATTTTTTACGCAAAAAAAAGCTATATTTAATTTTATATAATTTTTAATTATAGTTATAATTTATTTTCACACGTTCTTCTGAGGGCTAAATTATTTTATATTCAAAACCAATTTCTTGATCATAAAGGAATCTAGCTACTTGCTTTTATTTCATACCATCTTAAGTTTGTATACTTTTAAAAAAGGGTTAATTTTAAATTAAAAATGGATAATTTATATTCTGCTTAAAAAAAAGTTTGATCTTTAAAGCTATGGGCAAATTTTTTCCTTGAACTATTTCTCATTGGACAAGTGGAGTCCAAAGTTAGGGAATTTTCACCCACTCTATTGTTTAGGCCTTGTTGAATAAACTGTGAACTTGATAGATTTCTTTATACGATGATCGAGATGATGAACTGTAATTTGATCATCACCATTCATTTTGGTTTACGTATCCTCGCTGTTTTGGTTTGTCAAATTTGAACCATTTGTCATCTTCAGGTATTATCTTAATCTCGTCTTCGATATCTTATAAGATAGATAAAAATGTGCGTCGCACTCGCTTCACGGAAAAATATTGAATTATTGATATGTACACTAATCCGTCCCTAACCTTACATAAACTAACCTAACCTAACCCCCGGCCATTCCTAACTTAACCTAACCCGAAGCGATATCTACCACACAAAAATGTGTGTGCCAGCCCCAAAACATATCCATGTTTAATAAAATCCACAAAATCGTGGAAGGTTAAAACTATTCAAAATTGACAAACCCAAATAAACAATTTTTTCTGTAATATACACAATTCAAAAAAATTTCAAAAGAAAATTATTTTAAAGAGAAAATCCCAAACTAAGACTCATTGTACTCGCTACTTCAGAAGTTATGAAAATTTAAATTTAGGAAAGTAATTGTTAAAAAAAAATCCTATCACTGCTTGGATTCTTGTTTTGAAAACAAATTAAAACACAATAAAAACCTGAAAAATCATGTAAGCAAAATGGCTTTTTTTTTAAATGTTTTATCTCGTTTGCTCTTAAGAAATTACAATTTATTTAATAATTTATCAATTTGTAATTGTCTTCTTTCCATTTTTGTCCTTTTTTTTATTTCATTATTGTTCAACTGTTTGTATCAATGTTTTGTTTAACATTTTTTAACATATAAGACATTTTCAGAAATAAAGTTCATTAACTTCATTAAAAAAAAAAATGCCTGGAGGAAATAATTTATCATTTTTTTGTATTTCACCATTTGGTCCAACCAAATAATTAATAAAAAGGTTTATTCGTTTCTTTGTGGTTTTATAACTTAAAAAGTATTTCCGGTCTTGTTTAATTTATACAGTTTCAAAGCTGCTAATTCCACCTGTCTCATAATCCATCCATCGATCCCCAGCATCGAATGATTTTTTTTATTTTATTGAAATTGATAGGAGAAAAAATTTCATAAATTTCATTTACATGTCTCCCAATGTGAGGCTGAAATGATTACATGGGAGAACATTGTCAGTCTTGCTTTGTGACGATGATTTATTTTTTAATTTAAACAAAAATTTAGTTCAAGTAGTTCAATAGAAGAAAATTTAACGTTCATCTTTGTTTCTGTTTTTTAAATTTTATTAAAAATGTCATTAATGATGGATGCGGTAAGAGAGTAAAAGGGGAATATTTTGGTCTTGGTTTCTCCGCTATGTTATTTTAATTTCGAGAAAATTTCGATTGAAGTTGATTTCACTTTTTTGAAAGGGAAAATATTGATACAAAAATTATTGGTGAATTTTTAAAAAAAATTTAAAAGTGTGATCCATTCGACGGTTCCGGGACCAGAAACTGGCAAAGTGATCGAATATGTTCGGACTTAATTGTGTAAGAGGAAAAAAAAAATCACAAACCTCGTGCGAGTGTGTTTCGTCGTCAGGAAAGAGGTGAAGTCATAGTTTGTTGTTAAGGAGAGAGAAAGCAGACTGGTAATGCGAGCGGTTGGTTAGACATTCCCCTTCTCGCGGCCCCCTCCAAATTCAAATCGGCTTTTACTTTCATTCTCCGTTCCCACTCACGTCGCCTTTGGGCCGGAAAGTGTCTCGTCTTTGTGTGGAGAACCGGCCGGGGATGACCGGGACTGATATCTTTCGGCCGAAAAATATGAAACTACACTTTCCTCACATTATTCCGGTTTAAGACGTGAAATCCCTACACGGGATTGAGGGTTTTTCACGGGGTGGGGGGGGGCTCGGTAGTAAGATTTCGTACGCGATGGGATTGCTTTCTTGTATTAAAGGTGAATTCACTTCGACGACCTTTACCTGTAACTCTCCGGTCAACTAGACGAGAAAACGACTGTTGGACGTCTCTCCTACAACATCCACTACTTGCCATCCAGGATTACCGGAAGTCTTCATCAACCGCTGCCATTCCAATAATCAAATCTAAATTGCACCAAAAATGACTATTGGGATATTGCATATTTTATACTATTTACTTTCTGTACCATTTTTATTTTATTTTTATTCTCATTAATAATTTTTAAATATAAATTATGTTTTTATTGAAAGAGAATTTAACTAAGGGATTTTGAAAACTAACAAAATAAAACGTTTTATTTCCATAATTTTGTTTATTGGGCGCAATAATTTCTTTAAAATGTTAATACACTAAAATCGTGAGATGCGGTCTTGTGTGATACAGGTTTAGAAAAACGTTTTCTTTGTCGAATCACGTTTCGACCTTTATTGAGCTCATCTTCAGGGACTGAGATTTATTAATATAGACAAACATTGTTTAAATTCTTTCAACTCATTAAGGTTTTTAGCTGAGATAAAAAGTCAGTGTCACGACCGGGATTCGAACCCACGATCTTCGGAGTGGATACGCCGCTGCGCTGCCGTGACTTCGATCCACTCGGACACTAACTTACCATCTTAACCCCACCTTTTGAATTTTCCCTCCTTTTTGCCATTTTTCAAATGTCTTGTAATCTATTTGATGCTCGGCGACCAATGAAATGGCCACGGAGAGCTTTAGTGGAAGGTATTCTTCATTTTAACTTACTAATTTTCTAGTTTTCGTGGTCCGCATGACCAACTAATAACTTGATTGATTGAAAGTTTCCAGGTTATGTATACTGCGACCTTTAAGAGCTATTGTATTCCCCGTTCTCTGCGTAAAGCACATCGGTGAGTCCTATTTCATCAAGGAATTTGATTAATAGGCCCGGTTTTATTGGTTGGAGCTCTTCTATGGTCACATTGTACATCCCAAAACACTTCCTCCTACGGGCTAATGTTGCTCCGCAGTTTGTTAGTAGATGTGTTGGTGTTTCTTCTGCTTCTTTGCAGAATCTGCATGTGCCATCTTGGTTTACTCCAATTTTCTTTAAATGTCCATTTAGTCTGCAGTGTCCTGTTAGGAATCCTGTTAGGATTCGCAGTCTATTGCTGCTTCCTTTGACGCATTCCGTGATTTCTTTCCGAAATTGGTTAGAAGATTCTTGGATTGTTTATGTCCAATAATTGAATTCCAGAGTTCCCTTATTTTCTTTTTGTCCTTCTGTCTGAGATAATAGTTAATAGTGTGGATTCCTATTCCACAGAAGGGTTCGGGTCCTGTCAGCAGTGTAGCTGCCCCTTCTCTTGCGAGGGTGCCCGCTTTAACTAATAACTTACGTTTTCAAGGATTTTATAGTGGAGATAAAAAAAAGTCAGTGTCAGGAGCGGGATTTGAATACCATTGAAAAGGAGGGAAAATTCAAAAGGTGGGGGTTTTGACGGGACGTTAATGTCCGAGGGGATCGAAGTCATGATAGCTCAAGTGGTACAGTGGCGGTGAAACTAGTGAAACTTATTGTGGGTTCGAATCCCGCTCGTCACACTGACTTTTTATATCGACAAAAAACCTTAATTAATTTTAATATATCAATTAGGTCAAGGAGACAACGAAAATTGTTTAAATCCTCCAAATACATACAAGATTTGACTATGAATTTGTACAATGATGTACACAATATAAATACAATTTGTATTATGTGTGTGTATTCAGTATAGATGTGTTGTGAGTCGTGTTGGGAGCGTTTGTGAGCTATTAATGTTTTTTGTTTCTATATGCTTGATTTTGAAGGAGTTGACGGAAGTAGAGACGGAAATTCATTTTTCTAGGAGGATGGCTTCTGTTAGGTGAAAGGGATCGAGAATGGAAAAAAAGCTTAATGGGTTGTCGTTTGAGCCTAGTTATCCTTTCCGGATTATTTTCGACGGAATGGTTAGGGAAAGGAGAGATAAATTCTAAACCTACATCACACCAGACCTCATCTCAACATCTCTAAATAGTCATTAATTAACGGTCACTAAATACTACATGCATTGCGTATAATGTTCTCTATTAGCTAAGAATTCTGTGCACCTGTTATTGTGTTAATAAGGTTGCCAATAATTTCATAAGGAATTTCACTTCGTGCAGATTGCTACACTGTATTCAGTTGTTGGAGGTCGACTGGGTGCGAACGGTGATCGAAAAACCTCTGCAACACATCCCACATGTGCCCAATGGGATTGAGGTCTGAAGACAATGGGGGAAGGGGGCAGATGGGAAATTCCCAGGTTTACTAAACAAATGTTGAACAACTCTGGCTCGATCCCATTGCCATCCAGAAATCGAAAATCCTGCCAATGGGATCCTTCGTTTCGGGCATGAATTCCTTGATAATTTCTTGAGCATAACAGTCCTCCAGTGTATATTCCAGCCCGGACGATTACACCGCTATCTCAAAACTGCACTGAAGTAAGCACGAACTGGGGCGTTGCATACCTGTTCTCGGTAGACTCTTCCGCGTCATGGTCAAACCAGGGTTCTCATTGTCAGGGATCTTCGATGGAGAAACTCACTGGCAATAATAAATAAATAAATTGGATTAAAACGGAGAAAAACCGAGAAAAGGTATTTATATACAAAATGAATATCTACGTTTTTACTATTCATAAATAAATCCGTTATTTTGATGTATTATCAGTACGGGTGTACTCAACGGGTAGAATAAAACCAAAATTCAAACTTTGCCAAGCTTTGGGCGTCGAGGTCAACAATAACTGTTAATTGTTGTTAATCTGTTTGAAAATATAGGCCCTGATGAGGACCTTGAAGCCCGGGTCGAAAGCTTGGCAAAGGTGGAATTTTCTTTCTATTCTTCCACTTGACCATAATACTGATCACATCATCAAATTAATCTTCAAGTGGTCGATACCGACTCTTCAATAAATCCGTTATTAAAAATGATTTGATGAATGGATGAACATTTGTGTAATTTTGTTTTGTATTTTCTATTTTGTTTTATCCAACTAACAAGAATATATCGGTTACTTTCATTAAAATTAACAACAATCAGAAGAAGAACAACAATAACAATTAATAAAGTAAGAATATATTATAAATTCCCTTATTCATTTTTGAGCTGTCAGTTTTGTCTTTTTTTTAACGAGGGTTTCCAACAGCAGAAGTCATATAAACCCTTACGTTTTTTGTAACAGCCCATTTGTTAGTATGAAGTATGTCGGGTTCGACTCCAGCGGCCTTGGATTCGAACCCGGGACTTTTACCCTTACAGTGATGAGTGCCTGAGTGGCGTGCCAACGCCTAAACCGTTGCGGCCACCGATGCCCCCTCCTGAGCTGTTAGAATTGTGACAATCATAGGGCCTAAATGTAAATACTCTGGAGGTATTTTGAAAGAGGTTCCTTCAGAAACTTGTTGTTTTGTGCTTTGATGTCATAATAAATTCTCCTTAGAGTAGCATTGGAGACGAGTGGTTTACCCACTTTGCCGGGTATTACTTATGGGTATTACAATACTGGAATTGATTGAGGATGTAAAATCCTTTCCTCCACTGCCACCTATTGTGGAGCCCCCAAAAATTATAACCATACCTTGTAAAGTGCTCTTTTTTCCTATAAGCCTAAGTATTTTAAGGGCCTCTGCGCGCAGCTCTTTTGGTTTGAGAATTGCCTTACCGGAGTGGCCTTTCTTTAATCGGCCTAATGCTTCACATTCACAAAGGACACGTGTCGAAGTCTCCGGTTCCTCCTGACAGAGTCGGCATGTTTCTGTCTATGCTTTGCTGGGTCGGTATAGGAGCAAATAATTTTCAACTCAACTGGAACTAATCGAGTAAATGGACAAGTTGAGCGTCAGATGAGTCTTGGTATGGTATGGTGGAAAGGATACTACGAGACAGGGTTTGTATACCCCAGGCACTGCAGCCTTCTGGCTTATTGTACCTTCCTAGTTCCTTAGTTTAATCAATAGATTCAATCCTTTTTCTCAGGAGTATCAAGTCATTGCTGCAATTTGGTTCCCTGAGTCTTTTCCATACATTAGGTTGAACCTCCACTGAGCTGTTGCTTCGCATTCGAAGATGATATGAGTGGCTGTTTCCTCCTCCTCATTACATAGCCTGCAAAGGGGATCATCATTGTATATGCCCATGTTGTGCAAATGTTTTCTTAGATGCCAGTGGCCAATCTGAGTTCTGCCCTCTCCAATTGTAGTAGTGTTTTTGCTAGTTTTTGTGACGGTTGTTTCATCATAAGTTTACTGTGTCTAGCACTGCTAGAGTTTATCCACTTTTCTCTTTGTTTTGTTTGGATCCATTCTGCGATGGAGGATTCTACGTTTGTTTTGGATATCCCAAGGATAGGCTCGGGGCCTATGGATGGTCTTGCGGATCCTCCTCTGGCCAGTCTGTCTGCTTCTTCATCACCCGAAATTCCCCTGTGCCCTGACACCCAGGATACCGTTAGGTTGTTGTGTTCCCCCAGGTTTTGGAGATTTTGGATGCATTCACTGACTAGTTTTGATGTAATTCTTTCGCATGCCAGTACTTTAATAGCTGCTTGGCTGTCTGATCTTATGAGGATTTTTTTGTCAGTGTAACCTCTTTTAAGATTTTCCAGGGCACAAGCATTGATGGCATGTATTTCTGCTTGAAAGACTGAGGTTCCCTTATGAGTTTGTGTGCTCATATTTTGGACTTGTACAGAAAACGCCTGGTCCGGTTCCTTCATTTGTTTTGGAGCCAATCCGTATACCATATCATTGTATTTGATGTTCCCCTGTGTTCTTCTTTTCCTTTATAGTGTGTTGAAATTTTATAGGAGGTTGTGAAGATCAGATGAGTCTTGAAGAATATGTTAACTGTTGCAGAATCAGACGAGGAAAAATCTCAACAAGTAGTCGGTGATGTACAATTAGCCAGTTACGGTGACATTCATAATGTTACTAATTGTTCCGTTATGGAGTTAATGTTTGGTACAATATAACGACCTAGACATCTCGTTGTCGCAGGAGAGGGTGTGACGGGTGTTTCAGATGTACTATTAGAACAAGTTAGAACCCAGGCTAGTCGTGTGAAACGGAGAAAAGTGCAGAGTATAGGAAAGCCAGATTTGACAAATTTAATGCCAGGGTTCTCCCATTGGCTGACGGTGATTTGGTTCTCTTGAAAAACGAAGAGCAAAATCAGTCGGAGCTTGATCTCAAATATAAAGGGCCTTTCAAGATTTCAAATGATAGATACGAGATAGTTTTTATCGATGGACGTAGATACTACAAGTATGCACACGGTCGTATTCGTCGTGCGCCTGATGCAGCACAAACTGGCCCATCACTAAGTTTCAGTGATAGTGAGGTCAAATGATAATGTCTTTGTAAAAAAAAATTAATAAATAAAATTTTAAAAAAGTTTGTTCTTTAAGCTTCTCGTGTTGAATTGCCAGGAAAAGAGGTCACTATAACATTCAGATCCAAGGTTTCAAGTGGTTTGGAATGCCTCGGTGGTGTGTAACGAGGAGTCTCGAACAGAATTTCTGCGTACGCACAATAACATTTTCTCCAGTGTATGATCAGTACGAGTTGATATCGATTAGGGCCTGTCTCGACCATTATATACACTACTAAATGCTAGGTAGGATGGTTTCGCATCCTCAGTAAGTTCAGCATGAGACAGCATACCCTCAATCACAATTTCCGTTGCCACCTAGTCCTATGTGTGTATATGTTTCAATTTGACCGGATGACCTATTACTGAATTTGGGCTGAGTTGGTGGGTAGTCAGGCAACAAGGGAGTGCATAAGCAAGGTATAGGTATATCAATTTGATTGGTGATGTTCATACACTCCTCTCGAGTATGTTTTGCTCTTGTGTATGTATATATATATATATATATATATATATATATATATAT
>CM077100.1:22711611-22744961 GCA_039619505.1 Cimex hemipterus | reverse complement strand
TATATATACTTTACATTTTTAAAAAAATCAGTATACATTAATTTTACTTTAGATGCTTATATTTCATAACACCTAATTTTTCTTTAATGCTTTAAAGAACATGTTAATTTGAAATTAATTAATCGTTAATTTTAAATGGTTAACAATACAATTAATGATGGTTTTTAGTTGAGATCAAAAAATTCAATGGCACGAGCGGGATTCGAACCTACGATCTTCGACTAGGTACGCCGCTACTCCACCACTTGAGCTATCGTGACCTCGATCCACTCGGACAACTTCCTATTTTAACCCCACCTTTTGAGTTTACCCTCCTTTTTGCCATTTTTCATCTCAACTAAAAACCTTAATTAATTGTAATGTATTAATGGGTCAAGCGGACCACGAAAATAGTGAAGTCCAAAACAATGTTAATATCAAATTAAAAAGGATTGAAATTTTTTAAGGAAGAAACCAAGCTGATGTTCATTGTCTGCACCGCAAAAAAAAAAAACCAAATGCAAATTCGTAGAAATGTCAAAAACTAACTTTTTCACCTTCTGATTCCCACGATTTTTTTCGTAAATCACATAAATTATGATAATTTCGAAAGGACTCCACTGATCGACAGGATATGGGTTTAGATCTACAAACTACACATAACACGAAGGATTTCAATTTATCAAAATACATCAAAGAATGCCGATGCGTCTTCAACTTTATTTGATAAATTACAATTAATTAAGGTTTTTAGTTGAAATTTAAAAAAAAAAGTATGGCATAAGTGAGATTCGAACTCACGATCTTCGGCTAGATACGCCGCTGCTCTACCACTTGAGTTATCGTGAGCTCGATCCACTCGGACATCAACTTCCCACCTCATCCTCACCTCGGTGTGCGAGTGGGTCGAGCTCACGATAGTTCAAGTGGTAGAGCAGCGGCGTATTTGGCCGAAGATCGCGAGTTCGAATCCCTCTCGTGCTATTATTTTTTTATCTCAACTAAAAACCTTAATTAATTATAATATATTACTTGGTCAAGTGGGCCACGAAATTAGTGAATTTATTTGATACAATTTATTTGTATATTGTAGTATATTCTATTTATTTTTGTTTCACATTCAATTTATTCTCTATGTTTTGTAAACGAACAGACAAACGATAAATATAACAATATAACTAAAAGTATCAACTACCTGCTTGTTTAACAAATTTTAAATAAATATATAAAATATTAAGTAGAAAACAAAGGAAAACATAACTGTAATAATTTTGCATTTTTGTCATGCGGGTAATTGTGACAAAAACGTTGGTACATTTGAATAAAGTCCGATTACGAAAACAACCCTCTGGAAATGCGTCTATTTATCTTTGTCAAAAAAAAAAAAAAAGTACAAAGAATGAACACTTTGATGGTCGCAAAGTCACGCTAAGGTCAATGGAGCACAATAGCCGTACAAAAGTAGAAATATAGAACAGTCTTATCCAAAATTTGCCATCGTTTCGAATAACAATCGACTTGGGAAAGCCTGGATCATACTCGATTCGTCTTTATTCTCATTTACATCCAAGCTATTTCAATGGGGGTAGATGGTAGAGATATAAAAGAAGCCCAAAAAATTCAACATCTAACTATTTTCTAATGTGAACGTTTAATAGCGATTAATTTTAACTTTTAAGTATTATTCAGACATCGTGAGATGCGGTCTGGTGTGATGTAGGTTTCAGAAAAAACATTTTCTCTGTCGTGCCAAAATGTTGGTTTTTTTTCTGACACCTACATCACACCAGACCGCTTCTCACGATATCTGAATAATTATCGATTAACGGTCACTAATCTCTAAACACTATTAAATATGTTAATTCATATTATCAAAACGTAGAAGTGTGTGTGATTACTAGTGTCACCCGCTGGTTTTCTCAAATACTCGAAATAGAAAAACAATTAAAACAGGTCAACTTCTGGCTCGATTTATTTATTCACTAATTTCTTTAGTTTACAATTATGTATGGTGATTGGTGACTGTTAGTCGATGATTATTCGGAAATCGTGAGAAGAGGTCTGATGTGATGTAGGTGTCAGAAAAAAAAAACATTTTGGCACGACAGAGTAACGGCAACATTTTCTTTATCGTGCCTGTATTTTTGTGAAACCTACATCACACCAGACCGCATCTCACGATATCCGAATAATCATTAAATTCACTATCTTCCTACGTTAGTTACACCTAATTAGGAGCTATCATAGTCAAAATAAACCGTAAATAATTCTTCGATTACTGCACTTGTACACTTTTGTACTGATTAATCCCATTTGCACGAAAAGTAGCATTAAGCGGGGAAAACACACCGACGTGATCCTAAATGCTCTGCCAAATCATTAAAATTAATTTTGTTAAATAAAATCTCATGAATTTTCCTGCGATAAAATCGGACACTAACTTGACATCTCAAGCCCACCTTTCGAATTTTCCCTCCTTCTTGCCATTTTTTCAACCAATGCCTTATATGAAGATTAATTAAATGAAAAACGTGATTCGGTCAAGCTGGCCACGAAACTTAATAAATTGTAATAAGTAAAATGAAATATATCTTCACGAAAGCTCTCCGTGGCAATTTCATTGAATGACATTGGAAAAATGGCAAAAAGGAGGGAAAATTCAAAAGGCGGGATTGAGATGGGAAGTTGGTGTCCGAGAAGATCGACGTCACGATAGCCCAAGAGGTGGAGCAGCGGCGTATCTAGCCAAGATCGTGGGTTCGAACCCGCACATGACACTGACTTTTTCGTCTGAAACAAAAACCTTAATTAACTATAACGAAAATGTGTAGAGATTAGTGACTGTTAATAGGTAATCGTGAGATGCGGTCTGGTGTGATATAGGTATCAGAAAAACATTTTCTTTATCGTGCCGACGTTTCAATCTTTTATTGACATCATCATGCATATAGGATGTGGAAAAGTGAATTTATACAATGCAAAATATATTTTATATTCCTTCAAAGTATTTCTACTCACTCCAAGTGTACACAGAAGACAAACACTTTGAGTGAGTAGAAATACTTTGATGGAATATAAAATATATTTTGCATTGTATAAATTCACTTTTGCAAATTCTATATGTATTTTCTAAATGTAAACTGTTTGTAAATCCCAGGCCCTGAAGATGATCTCAATAAAACATTGAAACGTCGGCACGATAAAGAAAATGTTTTTCTGATACCTACATCACACCAGACCGCATCTTACGATATCTGAATAATTATAGGGGAAGTAAACACGATGTTAATAATCTTCAAAAATTCTGAGTATAAAATTACTCTTAGAAGGCGTGTTGTTTTATATCTTCAGTAATAAATCTGTAAATGCATTTCAAATTCTGGCAATTGAAACACTATTACTATTCACGTTGTTTGAAGGTTGAAGGAACAATTCATTCAACTCTTTCCAGATGTTTTAAATGAAACGAGTGGTGAAGCAAAGACTTACCGACTGAGAATCTACATGAAAGACATACCCCAATAAATCAACCGGCCCTTTAAATCCCACCGAACTAGATCGAATGCGTGCTATAACTGACGAGCTGTTGACGAGCTTATCCAGACATCATATTTGGAAAAAAAGTAGTGTTAATCGTAAAAGATTAGTAGTAGATTAAGAGATAAGAAAAATCAATGATAATAAACTCCTGCTCAAAATTAACGCACCACCTTAATTTTTAAACAGAAATTCTTTTTAGAGAAATCCAGCTAAATCTCTTCATGTTTATTCTCTTTTTTATGCTTCACAATCCCACAAAAGTAAACAAGAATTGTTTACAATCGTGTTAATCCGCTTTGAAATGGATTTGGTAAGATACACAAGAGTTTCCTCCTGGTTTATTCCTCAGTTTCACTGCATCTGCTTAACAGACACCATTTCTTTTGGAAGTTTAAACTTTAATTTAGAACTTATGGCGCCCATAAGACATTTGAGTGAGCGTGAAGCCGTCAGAGCGATGACTCTTCTTGAGGAGGGCTACAGCCAGCGACAAGTTGCAAGAATAATTGGATGTCACCATACCACCATCGGAAGAACTCTCCAACGGTTCAATGAAACTGGCAGCAACACACGGAGGCCTGGACAAGGACGTCCAAGAGCAACGACCGAGAGGGATGACCGATTTTTGCGCTTACATGCCCTCAGAACGAGGCAGGTGACAAGTTCGGAAATGAGTAGCCTCCTTCAAAGCACCAGGAATGTCTCAATTTCGGCTCCCACTGTTCGAAGAAGGCTGAATGAGTTTGGCTTGAGCAGTAGACGGGTTGCTTCAGGGCCACTACTGACCAGAGACCACCGAGTAGCCAGGCTGCGATTTGCCCGGGATCACCTCAACTGGAGTTTTGATGCCTGGAAGAGAGTTTTATTTTCTGACGAAGTTAGAATCGCTCTTAATTCTCCAGATGGTCGTGCTCGGACATGGAGACGAAGTGGAGAAAGATTTGCTCAGTGCAATATTATTCCTCGCGTCGCCTTTGGTGGAGGCTCCATCATGTTCTGGGGAGGTATCAGCATGGAGGCCCGCACAGAGTTAGTCGTTGTTCCAGGACGGTCTCTAAATGCACCAAGGTATGTGGAAGAGATCCTCCAACCTCATGTAGTGCCTTTCGCTAGGAATATTGGACAAGGCTTTTTATTCATGCAAGATAACGCTAGACCTCACCGTGCGAGATCGGTGGAAGAATTTTTAAATGAACAGAATATTGAGCGGATTGAATGGCCAGCTCGTAGTCCTGACCTCAACCCTATTGAGCATATCTGGGATCAGCTAAAAAAAAGGATTAGGAGCCGAATACAACCTCCTAGCAACCTTTCGCAACTGCGCCAAGCGGCATTGGAAGAATGGGAGAATATTCCACAAGAAAGGGTAAAAAACCTCATCAACAGCATGAGAAGACGCCTGGATGCAGTAATCAAAGCCAGGGGAGGCAACACCAGATACTGAGTAATTAAATTTGTGTTTGAACTTAAATGAAAATTTTTGACCTTTTCAGTCTTTTTTATGGAATATTTTTTAATAAAGTTTACCGTCCTTTTCTGCTTTTCATTTTCATTTGTAATGTTTTATTATTAATAACCTACAATACTAAAAATAAAAATAACGTTCAAAAAACACCTGAGAAAAACATATGGTGAAATATTGAAGTGGTGCGTTAATTTTGAGCAGGAGTTTATAAAATTTACTTCGTGGCCCCTGCCTGTACAACATACGTTTTCTCATATTCATGGAGCTCGTTGTTTTGCAACTTTAGACCAGTCAAACGCGTTCTTCCAACTTCCTCTGGACAAAGAGTCACGACAGATTCAAAACGCCATATGCCATTTAGGAATTTAAAAGAGCACCGATGGGATTAAGTGTAGGTACTCAAGCTCTCACAGGACATTTTGATAACATTTTCACCAGCATAAAGTATAAATACGTTTGGGACTATCTGGTTGATATTATAATTTATTTTAAAAGAATGAATATTCAGAACATATCTCCTCGGTTTTAAAATCGTCAAAAGGGATTGACATTGAACCATGACAAGATAAGTCTATTGCAAACCGCAGTGAAGTTCTTGGGGAATAGAATCTCTTACAATTCGGTAGCTCTAAGCGAAGATGGGTTGATTGCTATAAAGAAACTAACAGTTCCAACTACACTTTAGCAAACACTGTCTTTCCTTGGTTTGTGCTCCTTGTTTGCTCGTTTTATCAGTCGTTAGTTCGGCTGAAGACAAAAGGACAGGAACTAATTTGGTAACAGGAACGTGACAAAGCGTTTAAAAAATGGAAAGAATCTTTAATATCTCCCCCGGTACTAGCCATTCCAAACTTCAACCGGCAATTTTTTTCTTTACACGGACGCGTCTAACTTTGTCGTAGGGAGCTTATTAGCACCAAGAGACGGAAACGACGCCATTACACCTGTATCATTTTTTCTTCAAAGATTCTTACTAATAATTATTCAGATATCATGAGATGCGGTCTGGTGTGATGAAGGTTTCAGAAAAAATTTTTCCTCGTTGTGCCAACGTTTCGAACTTTATTGAGATCATCTTCAGGGCCTGGGATTAACAATCATTGTTCACAATTAAAAAATACATTTAAGATGTGGAAAAGTGAATTGATACAATGCAAAATATATTTTATATTCAATCAAAGCATTGTATAAATTTACTTTTCCTAAATGTATTTTTTAAATGTAAACAATGTTTGTAAATCCCAGGTCCTGAAGATGATCTCAATAAAAAAGCGAAACGAAAGAAAATGTTTTTCTGAAACCTACATCACACCAGACAGCATCTCACGATATCTGAATAATTAACGATTAAAGGTCACTAATCTCTACACATTCTTACTATTGCCGAAAAAATTATACAACTTAAAAAAAAGGAACGCTACTCTGTCATACTCAATATGAGGCACTTGAGACGTTTCTTAGCTCATAAAAGTGTTATCCATTGATTGTAGTATTTTAGTGTATTTTTTAAAAGGTTCAAAAATTTTGAACAATCCGGCGATGTAGTGGATATCCGAATTGGATTCCTTCACTTTTGATGTCAAACATGTACAAAATCGCCTACTACAAATTTCCACCGCCGACTGATCTGTCAAATTAATCCTTGTAATTAAAAGATAAAACAAAAAGGCAAGATAAAAGAAAAGAAAACTATAACAATTTATCTCTTTTGCCTGAAGGTATTGAAGTAATTGTTCATAACTCGATTATTTCGATTTACCTTGTAACAGGTTAAACAAGGAGAACAACGAAAATCGAAATTATCGAGTTTCTTTCAGCAAACATCGATATTTCCGTAATAAATCGATGAATTTTTAAGTTTTTGACATAATTGTTTTAAAATAATAAGTAAAAAATTAAAACTTTTACGTTTTATTAAATAAAATAATTAATCTTCTCCTTTTTTGTAACTAGTTGCGATAAAATGAAATTATCGAGTTCTGAAGTAAAACTACACTCTCGTCCAGAACAAATCAATGAATTCTTGAGTTTCTGGTATCATTTCTTAAAGATTAAGTTAAAAAATTTAAACAAATCAAATAATATTTTTCACATTTTGGCAAATTAAATTGAGTTGGAATTAAAAATTGAAAATATGAAAATAGAAAAGTTTTATGTCAGAATTCGATAATTTCGATTTTCATATTTTCCTTTGGTTACCCCTTACGCTATAAATTAGAGTTAGCGAATTCTGAAGAAAAACTTCAATCACGTCAAAACAAAGCAATGGATTTTTGAGTTTCTGGCATTTTTGTTAGACTGTTAATGGAAAGCTTAACTGTTAACACAAAAAAAAGATAACTATTCGTTTTTAAAAAGCTCTTGACTATGTATTAGTGCCCTCTGTGATCGTACCGAGGAAACTTGTCGCGCATTTATAATAATCAACAACAACAACAACTCAACACCATCCACTATCACTAATAACACTACATGAATTCTATCAAACACAGACAAACCAACATACATATCTGTCACCTTTTCACACAAATTAAACAGAATCTTCTTCTTTTTTTTTTTTTTTCAAAAATTGTTCGCACCCTTTTCCAGAATTAAATATCCCACACCTGTAACAAATAAGTCTGATGTAATTTACAAAATCAATTGTACAAATTGTCCGGCAACTTACATCGGACTTCCATCCCAATAAATCAATAACTGGGAATGTAATTAAATCAAATAGATAATTTTCTTCTTTTTATTTCGATTATCACCAGTTGCGATAAAATGAAATTATGGAATTCTGAAATAAATAGAACTACATATCAGCCCTCTGTGATCACACCGAGGAAACTTGCTGCGCATTTATAATAATCAACAACAATAACAACAACTCAATTTTATAATGAGATTTAGGCCTTTTCCCAAATTACTTTACCATTGAATGCCTGCTTATATCTGAATAAGAGTTGTGGTTGCACGATTTCTTGCACTGCAATGCCCAATTTCGCAATTTAAATAATAAAAATAGCTCCTTAAAATAAACAAAAGATTTTAACAAAGATAAATAAAAAGAAATGTTATTGTGTTTTGTTTCTTATTATTGTTATGTAGAATTAGTTACCACACTGGAATGGAAGAATGGAAGAATAAAAGGATAAAGATGAGCCTATAATCATGCTGAGACTGTTGCTAGTCTGACTCCATTATTATTATTATTAATTTTTAAGGGCTTTTTAACAGCTAAGGTCATTTCACGCCCTAACAGCCAAACATTCTATTTTAGGTTAGCTATGTCTGAAGCTCTGACTCCAAACATTCACTCGTAATCTAATTTATCCTATTGCCATCCAAGCTATGATTTTCTTTTTCAAATTCTTAATTCGGAAGGCCAAATTACATTAAATTTAATAAAATTATAAAATTTATTTCTGTTTCATTTTTTCTTTTTTAAATTAAAATTGTGAGTTTTTTCCATAATTTAAAATTTCCCCATAGGCTTGTATGTCTAATAATAACAATAATAATTGAGTCTGACTAGCAACAGTCTCAGCATGATTATAGGCTCATACTTTTATTCTTCCATTCAAGTTTGATTCTACATAACAATAATAAGAAACAAAACACAATAATTTTTTTTTTTTTTTTTTTTTAGCTATTCATCTCATTTAAATTGCGATATTGGGCATTGCAGTGCATTACCCCGCAATTTGTATTGTCTTCCATTTTATTGTTCCTCTCCGGCAGCCTCAGCCTCATAAACTTCTGAAAAAAGAAACCATGCGCGCACAACTCTTATGCAGACATTAGCAGGCATTCAATGGGAAAATAATTTGGGAAAAGGCCTGAATCTCGTTATAAATTCCAATAAATTTGAGACAACTGAAAAGTGCTCTTCGAAAGAAACACTGGGGACCCAGTAACTCCTGTAAATCTTTCGAAACGTTGAGCCTTTGCCTAAAGGGTTGTAAAGTGGGGCAGTCGACCAATATTATTATTATTATTATATTATTATTACTATTAAATTTAATGTAATTTAAAATGGGAATTTTGCATACATTTGGCCTTCAAAATTAAGAATTAAAAAAAAAAAATTAAAGCTTGGATGGCAATAGGATAAATTAGATTACGAGTGAATGTTTGGAGTCAGAGCTTTATAGCACTCAGAAGAGATATAGCTAATCTAAAATAAAATATTTGGATGTTAGGGCGTGAAATGACCTTAGCCGTTAAAACGCCCTTAAAAATTAATAATAAAAATAATAATAATGACAACTCAACACTAACACCATCCACTATCACTAATAACACTACATCAATTTTATCATGCACAGACAAACCAGCATACATATCCGTTCTATACGTTAACAACTTATCACACAAATTAAACACAATCTTTCTTTCTTTTTATTTATTTATTTTTTTTTTTCAAAAACTACAACTATTCACACCCTTTTTCCAAACTTAAATATCCCACACTTGTAACGAATAAGTCCGATGTAATTTACAAAATCAATTGTATACATTTACCGGCATCTTACATCGAAATCACATCCCAATAACTGGAAATGTAATTAAATTAAATTGTTAATTTTCTCCTTTTTATTTCGATTATCACCAGTTGCGATAAAATGAAAGTATGGAATTCTGAAATAAATAGAACTACATGTTAGCGCCCTCTGTGATCGTACCGAGGAAACTTGCTGCGCATTTATAATAATCAACAACAACAACTCAAAACTAACACCAGTATCACTAATAATACTACATCAACTATATCAAAAACAGACAAACCAACATACATATCCATTCTATGTTCACAGCTTATCACACAAATTAAACAGAATCTTTTTTTTTTCCAAAAACTGATCGCACCCTTTGTCCAAAATTAAATGTCCCGCACCTGTAATGAATATGTCCGATGTAATTTACAAAATCATTTGTATAAATTGTCCGGCAACTTGCATCGTAATTACATCCTAATAACTGGATAAGAGGGTAAAACAGCGTATCTATGATTGCAAAAAAACCAAACAAAATCCTACAGTGCTGGGCTACCCACCAACACAATATTTGATTTCAACAATCTAAAAATATTAAATACAGAACAAAACAAACATAAACGTAACTTTTTAGAAATGGTTTATATATACAGAGAGAAAAACAGCATCACTACCCTTTTTTCTTCCATTGTCAGTCCTTTTCACCTCAAACAAGCCGAATCCTCTTAGAAAAATAAATTTCCATCCTTTGAAATGAAACATATATAAACGAAAAACATTAATATCTCACTAACACTCTCAAAACGACACACAACCGTCACACGTCTACAAAGAAAACACAAACTTTGAGTGAGTACGAATACTTCGATTGTGATTAAAGATAAAATTTCTTGTTTACGTCATTATATAAATTCATTTTCATATCTTACATGTATCTGTATAATTTATACAATGTTTATAAATCCCCAGGCTCTGAAGATGATCTCAATAAATATCGAAACATTGGAACGATAAAGAAACTGTTTTTCTAAACCTATATTATACCAGTCCACATCTCACATTCTCTAAATAAACAAAAATTAACTAAATACTACACATTATGGTATTGATAGGTACGTTTAATTTTTATGTACATATGTGTTTATTGGGTTTATTGTTCAAAAGTTTTATTTTTCCTCTTATTTTTATTTTCACTCCCATGTCTAGTTTTATGAATTCGAATTTTTTTCTCTAAGTTATGTCTTCATTTTTTGATTTTTGTATTGTTTTGTCAATTTGTTGTTGTTTTTTACTGATTCAGTTGACATCTTGGGCCAAGACTGAAGTCTGGACATATTCACTTTTCCAGAGTATTCGGTATTCCTCGGGAAAATAAACCGATTTATGTATTTATTTATTTATTTTTTTTAATGATAATTAGGACCAAATGTATTATATGTGAGGTGATATATAAAATATGTACGTATATACATATTTTTTTTAGCAAATACGATAGTAAAAATGAAAAAAAAAAAAAGAAAAGAACATGTAGCTATAATTTTTTTCAAAAGAATTTTCTAATTTACACATATTTGTTGAATAATGTGAAAGGGAGAAGAATATAACGGCTGAATAAGCTAGAAAATAAATCTTCAATTTTAAGATTTATTTGAAATAACGTTGATTTTCAAAATTTTCATAAATAAAAATGTATCTTTCTAGTGCTAAAGCGAAAATCATGTAAAATAAAAACAATTTTTTTTTATTGATTAAGGAATTATATAAGTGTAATTATATTATTAGTTTTATTTGAAAATTGTTAAAAAAGAGATATAATACAAATTTAAAACTCAAATCTTCTGTTGAAAGAATATAGTTTTTTTTTATTCTCAAAATTGTTTACGTTTTGAAATCTTTAGTTTTGAGAAACCCATCTTACAATTCTGCTCATTTTGTTTAATTTTCAATAATGTTGTTGTTTATTTAATTAAATACGAACCAAAATATGTAAACCAAGATGAAACATGAAATTTTATGTAAAATCCTACAAATATTTGCATAATGGTATTAAAAAAAAAATTTTCGGTATAGAATGAAACATGAAATTAATGTTTTAACGTCTGCGTATGAGGCATAGACAATTTATGAGAATACTTGTAAACCCGGTCCCTGATGATGATACATAAGCATATATTACTATCATCAAAATTCTTTTATGTCTCAATTAATTGATAAGTTTAATTAAATTTTTTTGATATTAATAGCAAAATCGGAGAACGTGTGGATATAAATTAAGGAAAACTCGCTTCTGCGGGACCTTTTTTGTTGCCTCTTTAAATTAAATTAAATTTGAAAAAAAAAAATTAATTTTATCTATGACAAAACAATCGTGAAAATTATTTGTAAATATTAAAGCAAGGTGTTTGATTTTGCAGTATTTCCTGAGTATGCAACGTTCATCAGGAAACCTAAGAACGAAAAACTCGAGCAGAATAAAAATTAGAAAGGAAACTGTAAAGAATAAATTTTTTTTAACATCCATTAATCCGCAAATAGATTTTCTACACTGGAGAAAGTTTAATGAAATAATAATATTTGATTTTCGGATTAGAGAGTTCAGCTGATGTCGGGATTTAATCATTAGAAGAAATGCCGCTTTGAGATGACATTTTTTAGATCTATAAAGTAAGGGGTTTATGGGAAGACATCTTCAAGGTTTTTCTTTATTAGTTTGTTTATTTGTGTTATTTTGCCAGTATGGTCGGAAGGTCTTCTTACGCCTGGTGCGGTGTGTGATGGCGCTCTCTCCCGCCTTGCAGGTGGACTCACGTTTATTCCACTTCTCCAGACGGGCCTCCACTTTGTACTTTTGTGGTAGTCTACACTCGACTCGGGACAGGTATGCATCTATCTGTGCTAGGATCCTTACTGTGTTAAGTGATGTGCTTTTAGGCTGCTATGAGTCACGAATTCGGAATCTCATCAATCACCATCTGACACTTGTAGTTTTCTTTAAAAGGGACGAATTTTTTTTTCTCATTAGATAAATTCCAGCTATGGGTTCGAAGGTCGAATACGTCGATTCGACACACATGTACGCCACGAATTACGTCCGAAATTCAAAGGCGATAGGTGTCCTGTGGGGAATCTTCACAATATGCTACGCTATAATAATAGTCGTCGCCTTCGTGACGCCCGAATGGATCAGCAACACGTCTGAAGCCGAGTACCCGGCCAGATTCGGCCTGTGGAAAATCTGTTTTTACGAGACGACCGTCGGCCTGTCCGAGGATTGCCAGGGCCGCCTCGACGACTTGTCCTCCATCCCGGGCCTGCCTTTTAAAATTGCGACCATTTTATGCGCTGTCGCCATCCTCGTCGCAGGTCTCACGATAATCACGATGCTCTTGTTTCTCTTTCATACATCGACAGCCGTCTACAAAGCTTGCGGATGGCTGCAAATTATATCAGGTGAGCCTTATTCTAACACTGGGTACTATAAATATTGAGACGTTTCGTCTCCCTAAGGACGCATAAGGGATGACCTAGATAGTGGTAATAGGGTAAGCATGCCGCCGCTAACAGAACTCTCTTCACGCGTACTACATTCCAGCCAAGGAAAGAGGTGCCATAACGGTGTTCGACACTGTTGCCGATTAGCTTCAATGGCAACCTTGGTCACACTTAACTAATATAATAAGAAAGCTAGGATGATATAATAAAATGGAAATACAATTGTACGTAATATCCTGTTTCTTCAGCATTTCACAAAAACAACAAAAGGAACTAGTACCCAGATTTTTACAGTTACCTGCATAATGCAGTTCCTTCCCGCTATTCGTTTACAATAAATCTTTTCCACCCTCTAATATCAATGATCAATCAATACAATATCAATTGAAGCACTGCCAATCGCTAGTGTAAACGAACAATTGAGCTACATTAGCATTGCCAGTAATACTAATTTATCAATAAATTAAATACAAAAAAAGATTCATAAAGGTGTAGGTACATCTACATGTAGTACGTTAAAGTCTCCAGGAAGTCGAGTTAATTTATGATAATCACAGACGACTGGGGTTTAACTCATAGGAGAATTAAAAGTAAAACTTTTTTTTTTTTGTTATGCAGGTTGTCAATTTACTAGTTTCACCCCTCTTTTTCCCAGAAACTACTCAACCTTGAAAAAAAAAATTAAATGCAATAATTACAAGATTTTTTTGTTTAATTTCTTAAAAAGGTAACAAATTGAAATTGTATTCGATTTTATGAAAAATGGCGAAAACTATTTGAAAATCGGCTCAGAAAAACATCTGTTATTGGAAAAAGAACGCGTTCAATATTCGCCGTTTTAACGCTTATGATTTATTTTTTAATCTAGATTTTATATTTTGTTATGGTGCTTTCCTGCGATTATTGCAATGTTTGAAAGTAAAGCTTATGCTGAAAATATTACGGTTTTTTTTTTGTCTAAGTTGATGTTTTTTGAGAAAACCAAGGACCAGGGAGGGTGACAGTCTAAAACCATTGCACTGTATACAAACGACCATTACTTTTATAGATCATAGTTAATTAATTCCGCAATTGTTTCTGAGTCATGCACAGCATGCCTTTTAAATAAAAATACAAATTGCCAAATCCCCTTGAGTTTGCCCTACCAATTTGCTGCGATAGTCATCAGTTAATTATGTTTGTCTTACGTATGCTATTTATACCACAAATCAATTAGACAAAGAGGAAAAATAACTATGTTAATTTTGTTTTAATCTTGTTCAAACGAAATCCTTAATAAATAAAGCCAGGAGAAGGATACTAGACCATAAAACTATCACTTAACCTCTTCAACGTGCAACTTTATATCCAATAGGTCGATTGAGTGAGAAAAATCGTATATTAACATTGCTAGATCCTTATCACCAAGCGATTGGATGATCGCCTGAACATAAATGCGTCACCTGGTATTCTTACCTCTTCATTTTTTTTTCCCTGTCCGATGCTGTTTAAAAAATTCTTTAACGCGTGAGAGGAATCCCTCTTAGGCGAATTTTTGTCAACCGTTCTCAATAAATTAGTTGAACGTGTTACAAAATTAATCTCAGTTAATTGATCAGATATCGTGAGATGGGGTCTGTTGTGATGTAGGTATCAGGAAAACATTTTCTTTATCGTGCCGACGTTTCGAGCTTTTATTGAGATCATCTTCAGGGGGATTTACAAACATAGTTTACATTTAGAAAATACATATAGGATGTTGAAATGTGAATTTATACAATGCAATGTTTGTAAATCCCATGCCCTGAAGATGATGTCAATAAAAGATCGAAACGTCGTCACGATAAAGAAAATGTTTTTCTGATACCTATATCACACCAGACCGCATCTCACGATATCTGATCAATTATCTATTAACGGTCACTAATCTCTACACATTAATCTCAGTTTTAAAAAATATATTTAATATTTACTAAATAAATAATAATTGAAATATATCTTTAGTCCGTCTTCATGAATTTGTTTTTAAAGTACGATGTAATAATCGTTTTATACTTGGATTTTTATTATCGGCGGTTTTCCTTGTGCATAATTGGACAGCAAATAAGCAACGTGTAACGTTTTCAATTAGACAAGACAACAATAACGTTTGTTATTAAAAAGCGAAGGTTGATTTTATTGATATGTTTGTATTTTGATTTGTTCCTTTCTTGTATTTTGTTGTGGGGATGAGCTTAGTGTATACATTAGGCAACGAGCCTTGCTGATGCTTATGCCATTGAAATTGTTCCATTGGAACTAAAACCAAGGAAGAATTCGAGCTACAGCTGGGAAAAAAACAATTTGACATGCTTTTATCGTTTTTCATGCTTACTTTTTCACTTATAATTACATCACATCTAAACATTACTGATGTAACCTGAAAGTAGAAACATTCAGCTTTCTAACGACCGTAATTACTTTAATTAATTATATGTCGTCTTGGTTGAGAAGAAAAAGTCAGTGTGAGCGGGATTCGAACCCACGGCCTTTGGCTCAATTGCTGCTCTAACCACTTGAGCTAATGTGACTTCGAAATTAAAAATAAATTGAGAAGTCACGTTAGCTCAAGCTGCGTATTGAGCCGAAGGTACTGGGTTCGGATACCGCACGTACACCAGCTTTTTCATCTCAAACAAGCCTCAGATAAAACAATCAATTAATACGATCAATTATGACTACTAAATGCATATATCGTAATAACGTAAAAGTTGAACAAAAGAGAGGGGCTATGAATTTTTTAATTGGAACATCCAACATCTTGTGAAAAAATCGCCAAGATCCAAAGATCCAACTCAAAAAAGTTGTTTTTTTACTACGAAAATTAGTATTTAATGTCTTAAAAGGGTGCTTAAAACGAATCCCTTATTTTTTTCATATAAAAATATTTTTTGCCTCTTTTCTTTTTTAAGTTTTTGGAATTTTTCCTGTATATAATATAATTTAATATAAATCAAACGATACAATTTTACAATAACCTTAAAATACATGAAGAAAGAAGGCAGGAAACTATATTCGTTTTTACATGCTTTGACGTAGTGATGTTACAAAGCAGGTCGAAATATTTTTTTTAACGCAACAAAGTCGATAACCGCTTTCTACTCCTCAAAAAAGTCGGATACAAATTTTTAGAGAAATCAAAATGTAATTTTTCCCTTAAATTTTTCCGCTCGATTTGCGAAATCACAAGAACGACGATAAGTTTGAAATAACTCACCGATGCACCGAAAACTTTAAAGGAATTGAAAACACTAAACTAAAAAAACTACACGTAATTTCATAAACTTGGCTTCCGTAAATAAATTTTGTCGTTTTCATTCTTATTTTTCTCATTTGTAACTTCTTAAAATCTGAACCTTGGTGAAATAACATGAACGTAGAAACATCCACCTTACCAACGGTTGTAATAATTATTCACTGTTTTCGTGGTCCGCTCGACCAATTAATATATGACAATTAATTACGGTTTTTAGTTGAGATGAAAAAAAGTCAATGGCACGAGAGGGATTCGAACCCACGACCTTCGGCTTCTACCACCTGAGCTATCGTGACCTCGATCAACTCTCGGACTATATTTTTTTTCATCTCAACTAAAAACCGTAATTATTTGCCATATGTTAATTGATCGAGCAGACCACGAAAAGAGCGAATAATGATTTAAAAATGAAGTACACTTCACTAAAGCTCTCCGTCGCCATTTCAATTTTCGTCGAGAATCCAAACCGATTACACGACATTTGAAATATGGCAAAAGGAGGGAAAACTCGTAAGGTGAGGTTGAGATGGAGAGATGGACCGGCGTATCTAGCCGAAGGTCGAGGGTTCGAATCCCTCTCGTGCCATTAACTTTTTTTCATCTCAACTAAAAACCGTAATTGGTTGTAATAACGTTAAATTTAAATTAAATCGAGAGGCGCTGTAAATGTTTTAATTGGAACACTGGACATCTCTTGAAAATAAATTGTCCAAGGAAGATACAATCCAAAAATGTCTGGTTTTTTGTTTGTTACGAAAATTAGAAGAATTTCAGTTTTTGAAACTTCTCCTGTATCTAATACATTTAACAAAATCTTGCTTATTATTTTCTTAACCTTGGTTAAATACTAAATCGAACGATATACGTTTACAATAACCTTGAAATATATAAAGAGCAAAGGCAGAAAAACCGTATTATTTCTACGATACAAATTGGTATATATAAAACCATATAACATACACGACTGAAAAGACAGAAAACTAACAGACGCTACTCCTCAGAATAATTTGACCATAGATCTAATTTACGTTTTACAAGACCTCCATTAAGAAATAATCCATGTCCTGCAAAATCCAATCCTTCCTGTTCCTTCTTCATTTCAAACCTACCAGATCCACAATGACCTGCAAATCCCATTTCTAGTTGACGTTATTAAGCAAACGTCCACCAAAATTTTTAAACCTTCACTCCAATATACTTTTCCAAGACCGTTCTTGTCCTGGGTGACTCCAACCACGTGCTAGATTGGTCACTGTGTCTGTTCCCATTCGCCCACTTGTTGCGATTAAAAATCCCAGTTGTGAAAATCATAATTAACAAATATAAAAAAGGTTATGCCAATGTGCAGTTTATGCAATGTGGGATTTTAACGCCAAGTACAAAAAATAATTCAAGATTTCACCATCCATTTGAAATGCCGATTACATGCTGGAATAGACACTTTGTAAAAATAAATGCAAAAAATGGTGTACTCGTAACACTTTTGTTTTATACATGGACAGATGCATTAAGGAAATATTTATAATTACTCGTTATTCTAAATTTTTGAGCCAAGGTTTAGGTAGATGAATAATCCATTCTTTTTCCTTCAGAAAACTCTTCTTTCGTGATTGCACGATCTTTTACAGGATGACAGTTCATAATTACGTCAGTTTGAGAAGTGCTTTATGATGACCATGTACACAAGTCTGACGATTATTATATATATATGTATTATATTGAAAAAATCACGAACAATCGAATTTCATCTCGTTCCTCTGGTTTACATGCCGTAAAAAGAAAAGGTCGATGCGCAGTTTTCTATGCAAAGTGAAAGTTGCAGATGGTGGACGAATCGCAATCGAGACCTGATGTACCTCAAGACACGCGGGACCTTTGAAACTTGGAGGGAAGGACGTTTTCTTTGCATTTCTAGAAGAAATAACTGGCTGATTCACACCGAAAAATCGGTTAAACCGTTAGTAATATAAATCACAGGATCAGAAATACTAATTAATTTTTTTGTTGATGGTGTTATATTAAATTGAAAAATATTTGGGAAAGGCTGTTCTTGCCAATGAGCCCTAGGAGTCGTGGCTTTTATCGTCCACATCTGATCACGGGTTATTTACTGAGGCCAGGTTTGTCTTGTGCAGCTGAAAGAGTTCTAAACCAATCTAAATTTACGTGTGTATCGGACTTTTCGAAGTCATCATCATTTTGATATTGCATTTTTTTAGCCAGAAACAGAGTTTTGTGTACAGTATCTGCACTTCACGAAAACCGTGAACAGAAATAGTTGGCTAAATCAGACAATATTTTTTCTTTCAAACTGAGAAGTCACGTTAGCTTAAGAGCAGCTGCCTACATAGCATATTGAGCAGAAGGTCCAGGGTTCGAATCCCGCTCGTACAGCTTTTTCATCTTAAACAAACCTTAGATAAAAAAGTAAAATTAATTAAAATAATTAATACAGTCAATACCGTAATTACATTAATTAATTATATGTCGTCTTGGTTGAGATGAAAAAGTCAGTGTCGTCATCGGGATTCGAACCCACGGCCTTTAGGCTCAATTGGTGCTCTAACCACTTGAGCTAATGTGACTTCGAAATTAAAAATAAATTGAGAAGTCACGTTAGCTCAAGCTGCGTATTGAGCCGAAGGTACTGGGTTCGGATACCGCTCGTACAGCTTTTTCATCTTAAACAAACCTTAGATAAAAAAGTAAAATTAATTAAAATAATTAGTACAGTCAATTATGACTACTAAATGCATATATGGGTCGGAATAACGTTGAAATTGAATAAAAGAGATGAGCTCATGGAAAAAAATAGGCCAAGATCTAAAGATCTAACTCCAAAAAGTTGTTGTTTTTTACTACGAAAATTAGTATTTAATGTCTTAAAAGCGTGCTTAAAACGAATCCCTTGTTTTTTCATGTAAATTTTTTCCCCTCTTTCGTGAGTTTTTTTTCCTTTATCATAATTTAATGTAAACCAAACGATACAATTTTACAATAACCTTAAAATACATGAAGAAAGAAGGCAGGAAACTATATTTGTTTTTACATGCTTTGACGTAGTGATGTTACAAAGCAGGTCGAAATATTTTTTTGACACAACAAAGTCGATAACCGTTTTCTACACTTCAAAAAAATTGGATACGAGTTTTTAGAGAAATCAAAACGTAATTTTTCTATTAAATTTTTCGGTTTGATTATTTTAGAAGATCACGAAAATGACGATAAGTAATTATTGAGATATCGTCAGATGCTGTCTGGTGTGATGGAGGTTTAAGAAAAAACATTTTCTTTATCGTGCCAACGTTTCGAACTTTCATTGAGATCATCTTCAGGGGTCAAAGTGTTTGTCTTCTGTGGCACTCCCAACACGACACGCAAGAATGGCACAAGTACACAGAAGACAAACACTTTATAAATCTTAACTAACTAACTTCTCGTTTGAACCCCATTTCATTTGGAGCCGAGAATCAAATTGATTTCACGACATTTGAAAAATAGCAAAAAGGAGGGAAAATTCAAAAGGTGGAGTTGAGATGGGAAGTTGATGTCCGGGTGGATCGAGGTGACGATAGATCAAGTGGAAGAACAGCGGTGTACCTAGTCGAAGATCGTAGGTTCGAATCCCGCTCTTCATACTGACTTTTTTTATCTCAACTAAAAACCTTAATTAACTGAAATATATTAATTGGTCAAACAGACGCGAAAACTAGTGAAATCACTTAATAATTTCGAACCGGATATAATGAAATAAAATAAAATAAAACGTTTGAAGAGCTCTTGTTGATTTTATCCTCATTTTTCACTTATAATGACATCTATACATGAAATCTATACGTTCACAACAAAAGCTGAAAACGTTGATTAACATGGAAAAAATAAACAGTAGGCGGAGGGTTAAATACAGCCCAACAAGAATAATTACTATAAATATTCTATTTTACTTTCAATTTTGTTTTTCATCTAAAATTTCTCAAGTTAATACCCAGCAGCCGAGGAAGATTTCACAAATTCCATGCTGTCCAGCAATTGTAATTTACAAAAGGGATTTTAAAGCGGGTAGAGAGGCAAGGTTCACCACTTTCACTGAACAACCTCCGAAAGGTCAAAAAACTTTTCAAGCAATTTCCTTTCATTTTTTCCCTTTTGTGCACTTACTTTATAATATGATTGGATGCCGGTCACACTTTCCTATTGTATTCATCTTTCGTATCCTCTACGTGACCTTTTTTCCAGACTAAGAAAATCTTGCCTAGACCCATTACAAAGTCAGTTGATGAAGTAGAAAATAAGTTTCAATTTATATTAATCATTTCATTTTTTTTAATATTAAGGTTATATATATAATAAGGTGTTTGTCAATCCAAGACAGATCTGTACTGTAATTTTTTTTTTTACAAGTTTCTTTAAAAACAATTCCTTTTTCTCGACATTACAGCAATGCTATTAATTTGATTTTACAGCCTTGTTCGCTTAAATTGACAGCAAATTCTTTAGACATATTTTTTAATAAAAGCGTACAAAAAAGTTGCGAGTTGTCCTTATGACTGGGGACTGAGAAAGTCGGGCGTGGGGGCGCAGTCAGATGAGCATACAATTTATGAACAATGGACAATTTCTCTTCGGATTTTAGCCAAGATAAAAGTTTAAATTTATTCCAGCGTCTTTTTTTAAATTATTTGACGTAACGAGAGCAATTGTTGACCATCTGGTTAACGTTAACCGTCTGTAATTTATTACTTTTCTATCTGTAAAATAGGATGTTTTGATCGTAACCCTTTTTCCATCGGAATCGATTTGGGTCTAGAAAGTTACTCGATGGCTCCAGGGATTTCAATAGCACCGGTTTGACCAGCAATATGGCGAGATGATCCCTTGAGCACAGGTACAAACGTTCTCACGGAATCTTCTAAATCTTTTCTACAACTGACAAAAACGTGAATGAAATTGTCAAGAAGAGAAAATCAAAAGAAAAGTACGCAATTTTCGAATTTCCCTTTCCTCCCGGCTGTCCTAAAAACTTCGGTTTTATTGCAGTTCACGGCTGTTATGGAACGGACAAAAGTCAAAATACGGACAGTTTATGAAATTAGTAAGCCTTCTGTCATTATATGAATGCTAATTTTTTCATTTAACATCATAAATCACTTTTTTCTTTTTTTTTTCGAGGGTTCGTAACAGCATAAAATATAAACCCTAACCTAAAAAAGCCCATTTGTAAGTATGTCGGGTTCGAATGTAGGACCGCTGGATTCGAACCTTGGACCTTTACCTCACAGTCATGAGTGCCGTGTCAAAGGCTAATAAACCTTGCGACCACCGACGCCGATTTTCTCTATTTATGAATATGCGTTTTGGATCTTTAATTTTCAACGTCGCTGTTTGATTTGTAGCTTTTAAACCTGCTAGAGAAAGCCGGTGTAATATCTTTAAGCATGTCCTCAAAAGCCATATTCAAACGAGGGCGTAACATCTCTCAAGACGTGAGCGACTCCTGAAGAAAAGACCGTACCTTGAAATTCACCCCCGTACGCTTGTTCTTTTGTACTTTTACTTATCAGATTAAAGTTGTGCTCAATTTTCATGAAGTCGAATAAAAATAATACTTCAAATATAATAGACTAGCCTTTCATTAAACAGGCTTTTCCTCGATCATGATTAGGAATCTTCCCCACCAACAAAGGAACGTTGCCTTCATTTCTTCTTCTTCCTGCGAATATCTTCACATGTTGCTGCTGCTCGTAGTACGTATGCCAACGGAGTCTAGTTCGCAGTCCTACTATCAATCGAGTCCTAATTCGTCGGTTTAGAAGTTCTGCCATTACTTTCTGGACTTTGAATGAAATTGTTCAACATTCTCATTGAACCCGTTGTTACGGATTTATGTTTTTCACAATTTGGTTACAAAAGGGTACAAGACTGAGAGACATTAAACCTTCCTTGGCCAACTTATCGTCCTCGTTAACACTCTGCCCTGGTACACAAACAATGGTGATTTTCATGTTTTCCCTAAACTTTGACAAGAACTTGATGCAATCCCAAATGACCTTACGGTAAGTAGATATACTTTTGTCGGTAATATCCAGCCGTTTATTTTCCCAGGAAACGTGTTCAAAAGCTAGATGTATCCTCATGTAATGGCAGGGTCATATTGCCCAAGTAGCCAATAAACCCATAAGAATCTTAGTCCTTGGTTAAGTTTATTAGGAGACCCATGGGTGGATAGAATGGATTTGTCTTCTACAGTTTTGTTATTTAATTTTCTGTAGCCTTTTTTACAATGGTTTCCAGGAACTGGAGGAGTTCCGTCCTGAGCACTGCAGCTTATTGTACTATACCCTGGCTCCTGATTTTTGGGGGAGGGCTCGCAACACAAAGTGAACTTGAGCTCCGCTCCCGTTGTACCAGTGTTCTTCCATGGAAGAAACTCATTTTTGAAGGGGGTTGGGACCTGAGTCAGGATCGCTGAGATCCAGTCCCGCCCCTTCCATTGTAGAGTGTCTTGTCAATTTCTTTTAATTGCGGCCACCAGTCCTCTCTTAGGAGTCAGAAAAATTCCAGAAGCGACGGTGGGGATCGAACCCACGACCACGGGGTCTACTAGCCAAGAGTCTGACGCCTTAACCACTCGTCTACCGTGGCCCCCAAGGAGATCCATGACTTTTGTTTAAATGGTATTTTAATGGAAATACCTGTTAGGATTTTTATTGTTCCTTTCCGTTGAATAACTCTCTTTCTCAATTTGCGAGTCCCCCGAAGGGCCACCAGGAAGATTTTACATGCATGGACTTGTCACATTCCTTGGCTAGCGAGGTAGTCAAGGTAGTGCAATACTAGCCAACTTCAGAAGTGCCCTGTAAAGAGAACACATCCATATTTGTGCCTTGAAAAAGGCAATTTTGTGGTTTCCAGCATGGCTTGTCGGCCATGCCTTTCACCGCCCCCGGAGAGATAGAGAAGGCACTCTATCCCCAGCTCCGGTTGGCCGGTGCCCTCCAACTAAGGCACAATTTGTTTGCAAACCACGACCACCACGAGTCCAACCTCATTTGGCAGGGCCGCTTGGATGCCCTACTCCCGTGGTACAGTTTTGTTTGTAAAGTGGGACTGATGGCCCACCCGAGAGATCTTACGAATTCCCTACTGATGCACCCGTTGCTTGAGGGGATGGAACCCAGGAACCCCCTGCCAAAACAGAACCGGGTGGAAAGGATGAGGAATTTACTGGATTTTGCCTCCATCTTTGGTTACCCCTAGGCACCGGAGTAGATGGTAGGACTTGCTTAGGCCCATAGGGAAGATTACCCTATGGGGGGTCAAATAGGAACGGAGCGAGACTCTGTACCTAAAACATTTCTAGTTTCTAAGTATGCTCTTCGGATTAAAAAATGCTCCACCAACCTTCCAGAAAGCCGTGAACACAATATTGGCCAGATTTCCAAATGTTTTAGTCTAAATGGACGACATCATCATCTTCTTAGACATTTTGACAGAACACCTGAAACTTATTAAAACTGAAACAATACAACTTGACGATACAATTAGACAAGACTGAATTCTTCTTGTAGGACATATCATACCTGATAAAGACAACCGGGTGGCCTCAAGGTTTAGTCTTTGACACGGCGCTCATCACTGTATGGTAAAAAGTCCCGGGTTCGTAATCCAGCGACCCTGCATTCGAACCCGACATACTTACAAATGGGCTTTTTCTCAAAACACCGCCACCCTAAGGGTTTATATGACCTCTGCTGTTGCGAACCCTCGTAAAAGGAAAAGAAAAATTTGTAAAAAGTCTCTCTGTTAGATAGAATTGTAGCGAAGGAGGATTTGTTCACCGCTACGCGCAGAACAATTAGTAACTTTACATATTCTACAAATGAATCAAAATTTAATACTGACTGTATAAAACATACATTAACAAAAGAAAATATTTTTAATTGTAAGCCTGTTTTTACTTAAGCAGGGCATTTATATGTACATTTTATCGATCATTATTTAGCAAGACGAAGAAAATGGTAATTATTAGAAACAATTTTTCAATTAATTAATATTTATGAAAGATATTGGTTGAGCAAAAAAAAGTCAGTGCCACGATCGGGTTTCGAACCCATCACCTTCGGCTAAATCCGGCCGCTTCTCTAGCCCATTGAGCTATCGTGAGTTCGATCCACTCGGGCACCAACCTCCCACCTCAACCTCACCTCTCGAATTTTCCCTCCTTTTTGCCGTTTTTCAAATTCGAGAGTTGAGGTAGACATGGGAAGTAAGTGTCCGAACGGATCTTGTGTCACGATAGCTCAAGAAGTAGAGCAGCGGCGTATTAAGCCGAAGGTCGTGGGTACGAATCCCGCTCGTGGCACTGACTTTTTTATCTCAACCAATACCTTTCAAGAATATTAATTAATTGAAACGCACTGTAATGGATGGAGAAACGATACTAATGAAATTGTATTCTTACAAATACTAGTCTAATGAAATTAAGTAGCAACGAAAGGTTGTTAAATGAAAAGACAATACCGATGTTTAAAGAAGCCTAAGTTTTGTGTACAATAGCTGATGTGTTTGACCAAGCAAAAACCAACATATCTTTTGAAAATTTACATGTTGTATATATAAAAATGCAACCGTTTGAACTTTTAAATGCTACTCCCTCGAGGTTTTCAAATATGTACATTTATGTTATAATATTTATTGGCATAATGTCAGCAGTCCTCATAATTGCTTTTGTCCGATAGCGTCGTAAGGAAATTATTCGACCCTAACACAAGATGGAATCAACAAATGAAGAAGACCTTCGAGATGGAAACGCTCAGCCAACACCTGCTTCGACATCCGCTTTCTTAAGACTACCTTTTTCTCCCGGAGGAGCTTCGAGCTTAAGGAAGTGCTGTAGAAACGACCTGCCCATCATGTAGATAACCAGCACTTCGGATAAGTCGAACGGGTTAGAAGTGACAGATTATCAGCCAGCCAGTTATCTAGGAACCAATTAGCTTAGGGGTCCGAGACGAAAAAGCCCTTCTTATCACCGTAACCAAACGCATCAGCCCTTACACCAATTAAACTAATTAGGCCAAGAGTCCAGTTAGACAAATATGTATAAAACCCTTCGTTTCTACTAGGAAGTGGGCTCATTGTTACTGTTGCTTTCTGCCCATTATACTGGCTGTCCATACACCATTGTCGTAATGGTACAATAAAACATCCTTCTTTTTAAAAATTGTCTTCTGCAGAAAGGTTATTTAACTTCGATGATTTATAGAATGACCCTATTTTATTAGAAAACATGGACTTAACATACTCGAATTGATCTTCTACAATAATATTTTGCTTTTTTAAATCATTTAATATCTCTTTTGCCAATGCCATTGAGTAGGGTTCAAACTGCTCTGCATTTAAAGGGAGTGGGGTCTTTAAGCTCTAATTCAATTTGGAAATGTGTAGCTTCTTCCAATTCTATCGTTAAGAAGAAGAAGAAGAACTTTATTCTGGGACTGGTGTCCCCTAAGAATAATTTACATGAAATAAATAAAGGAAGTTCCTTCTTCGAAGTAAAATTGAAAAATAGATAGAAATCTTGTCACAATGTATACCAGTAAGGCAGGCCAGAAGAGAATATTACGTAAATATAAAACAAAAATAACAAATGTTAACGTGAGGTCTATGCTTGGAGGGAAAGGAGGTGATTACACAGGTGGGATTTAAAAGAGGAAAAGGAGGCAGCGTGAAGAATAGAAAGGGGAAGGGAGTTCCATAGTTTAGGGGCTCGGACCAGAAAGGATCTTTCGAAGGTATGGGTTGTATGTTGCGGAAGGATAAGGTCGAATGTGGATGAGCGGGTCTTGCGAGTGAGTGTGAGGAGTTGAATTGGAGAGATTGAATGATGTAAGGATGGACTGGAAAAGAAAGCAACCTAGGAAATACTGTGTAATGAAGGAGGTGAATAGCCAGGAAAGTTGGGAATACAACCACGACACCCGGGATCCCCGTGAGATGTCGTACACAAATCTTACGCAACAATTCATAATACGCTTCAATCGCGCGTTCTCCCCCTCAGAGTGACCACCGTATGCCAAACAGCTATAATCGAAGAAGGGAAGTGTAAGGGAAGACAAGGAGTTTTTCCCTTTTTTGTATTAGTTCATTGATATGAGCTGTAAATGTAATTTAGCATCTAGCCGAACCCCGAGGTACCTTATTGAGGGAGACCAGTTAATTTCTTCACCATTACAATTGGACGTCTTCTCGTGAAGAGTATGGCTTCAGACTTACTCCTGTTCACACTTATTTTCCACCTCGTAAAGTACCCGATAGTCCTCTCCGCCGCCCTGTTCAATCGGTTCACTATGGCACTCACCCTCCATGATGATGTATAGAGCGCTGTGTCATCAGCGAACAGAGCAGAATGTTCAAGCTGTGATTCAACAGCCCCCCCCCCCTATTTTTATTATGATCTTCGAATTTCAGCGGTCCATGGTTAATTTTGTTAAAACAATTCTCGGATCGGTTCAGATAAAATTTGTTTCTGTGGTTCATCTCTCTTTTTAGGATTCTCTAGGCCTAAACCTCGCAGAGACCGGAAGATAATTCATATTAAAAAACACTTTGTTTTATGCAAGATCGATAATACTTCACTACTACTTAATTTTGAAAAAATCCTGCCGTGGTGTCCTGTCTTTTGTTAGGATAATTCTGATACGCGTTCATTTATCCGATAAATATAATAGTCGATATTATTGTCTATTTGGTGGATGTCGTTAGTTTTCGTTTTATTTCCGATCGAGATGAAAGTCGATCGCAGTCACGATAGCTCAAGTGGAAGAGCAGCGGTGTATCAAGCCGAAGGTCTTGGGTTCGAATCCCGCTCGTGATACTGACTTTTTTACCTCGACGAAAAACCTGAATCAATTGAAAGATTGGTTGGCACGATAAAGAAAATGTTTTTCTAAAACCTACCTCACATCCGACCACATCTCTTTTGAATCAATTATTATGAACCACTATAATAACCTAAATGGGATAATATTATCCCAGCCGTATATAAACATCTAAAAGTAAGTTTTGAAATAATCCATATATCCAATATTAATACAGTCTCATTGAAAGAATTAGTAGATCTGCCATTTGACCATTATAAAATTACGTATGTAATATTGCAAGTAATGAGGCTGTTTGCGGTATGTTATCGATTGTTTAAGAATGGAAATTGTTTCTACAAATGAGTGGTGATTCGTGACCGTTAATCGATAATTGTTTAGGTGAGATGCGGTCTGGTGTGATGAAGGTGTCAGAAAAACATTTTCTTTATCGTGCCGACGTTTCGATCTTTATTGAGACCATCTTCAGTGCTCATAATGTTTGTCTTTTGTGTAATTGCCATTCTTGCGTGTCGTGTTGAGAGTGCCCCCAAAACTTTCTTCAAATGTTAGCAAAACGACGGTTATCATCAGGGGCGAAAAACTTATTTCTAAATGATAACTAGATAGGTAGTTCAATTCCATTAAGTTAATTTTTAATATGTTCTTATTCGAAAGCGCGGTCTTTTTTTTTATCAATAAACAAGTTTCCTACTGTCGGTATACTTTTGGGCCACCGTACCCAAGATGGATTTTCAAATTTGCTCGTTTCGTTACATAATCGCTTGACCAAAGGCAATCAATTTGAGATAAAAACCCCGTTTTAAAATAATTGCCATCAATTTTGTTATTTAAGAGGTTGTCCAGGTGATTAGGAAATTAGGTCTTCACATGGCGCATCCTGGCCTACTATACTCGGGAACTTTTTTTCGGGTGTGTTTTTTTGTTTTGTGACAAATTTATTACTAACCCATTTATTTCGGTTATTGTTATTTTTTTATAACAATATTTTTTTTTCATTATCAGACGATCAGCATGGATTTCTGTGCTAGAAATCTTCGTAGTTGTGCAAGCTAAGTGTTCTCTCTTAAGTCTTCTGTGGGGAACCACATCCGTCTGCTGTTTACAGTGCTAAGTATTTGACTTGAACGAAAATCGGTATCTCTCTGTTGTTGATGTTCAGTGGACGGCAAGACTGTACTCGAAATTGGAAAACTTAACAATAAAAAAAAAAAGAAAAAAAAATAAGGGGACCGCGGTAGCCGAGTGGTTAGCGTGAAAGACGCTCGGCTAGTAGACCCCGCGCGGTCGCGGGTTCGATTCCCGCCAAACGAAAAAAAAAGGCATTATAAAAGAGACTTGCCTTCTCAGAAATCGCACAGATAAATCAAACAGCAAAATGCTGAAACAGTGAGGCCAAAATGGTCTGTAATGATCAAATTATTTCAGTCGACCCTCATCCACCAGGCGTGTATTGAGGTGAAGAACTTCACGCCTCATCTTCAACATCCATCAGGCCGCATCTAATTTTCTTTCTTGAAATTCGATATTGACAACTCACGGGCAAAGTTTTTCCATAAAGGCCAAAAAATAATAATTTACTGACGATTTAGAAAACATATTAGCTGCACTATGATTTGTGCTTTTTTGAGACATGCTTTTAAGTTCTTCTTTTTCGTAAATAAAACCCAAGGGTCTTCAACTATTGCTGTAATCACCATCAAAAGTTAGTTTATAAAATGTAGGATGTAGCCTTTAACTCGGATGCCTTTCTGCTCTGACTCGGCATTTTCTAACCAGCCCAGGTATAAAATAGGGGCGTAGAAGAAAGTGGCGGGAGCCGGAGAGAAAAATCCGCCGCCCTTCACTTCTGAATTGCGCTGAGAAAAATTGAGACAATACTTGGAGAACGCCGAATGTTAACGGCCTTCATCCGTAGACCAAGTGGAAGCCAGGCGTGTTCGAGTAAAAGCAAACCGAGAAGTTTGTTTCCGAGCCTATAGACATATCCGCTTGCAGCAGCAATATTTAAAAGGATCTTATAGATGGTGTACGTAGAGCTTCATCTACAATTTTTGTGGCGATAGATGTACAGTTTGATTCAACCAGGTATTTGATGCGCTCAACCTCACTGTCAATCAATTAATACGCGTAATGATCTCGTGCTGTTCTATGTAAGAATATGTAGAGATGACATATGCCTCCGGGTTCTGCGGAGTCCAGTCAACAATCCTATTATCATTCTAGTCCTAATAGGTTAAGTAAGACCTAGTACGTCGATCGTACTGTACTAAGAAACTAGGAAAGAACAATAACCAGAAGGCTGTGGTGCTCTTGGGACATCAAACTCTCACCAAGAATAAGCTTTCATATACATCATCAATATCATTATCATACGTAGGGATGTTTGCAGAGTATGCCTCATCGTGACCTTATATGCAAATGTAGTGAAAACCTCCACTTGATATTAAACGAAGCAAGCTAGCCAACCGCAAAATAATCAATTTGTGTACAAGTCCCTTTTTTATAAACTAGCTATTATTGTAAAAAGAGTAAACGGAAAATTATTGGGTGAAAAAAGTGACGCTTTATTTATTTATTTATACATGGTTCAATGCCCATTACACCATCTACAATTAATTACAATGATAAACTATGCAATATAGGTTTTTGACTTGATAAAAACTGTCATGGAACCAATCCACATTGAACTTGTTGCCTTATATCATGAGCCGATTAATAGAACTCATTAACAGGTAGTTTGTAGAATGCATTTGGTAATAGAACACACTATAATTTCTCGAATAGAAACTAGGCACATTGAATTTTATCATGGCTAACAATTCATCATAATTAATTGTCCTATTTTGTACCTTGTAAAGAAATCCCATGTCGAGTAGTTCTCGTCTGTTACTTAGACTGATTAGACCTATTTGGGACATTACATGACCATATTCATGAGGGTCTCTTCTTATTCCGAGTTTGAAGGTAGTAAATCTCAGACATTTCTTCTACGCTTGTTCTAGTTCCTTTTTAAAAAGACAGTTCCTAATCACAATAAGTTGTTTTGGAATGATCCGGATTTCGAGCCTTTTAGCTCATCATCAGACTTCCACAATCACGTCTACCGACATGCATTGCCAAAGTGAACCCGCCGATACCTCCGCCAACGCGACGTTCCAATTAACAGCTGATTTTATTAACGGCGCTCAATTTGAACGAGCGAAACGCGGTAATTATAACACATTATAACTATCACGTTATAATTGAGTGTTGAGCAATTAAATACATGTGTTTATTATAATAATATAACGCTTATATATGAAACAAAAACTTTGGAGACTTGTAAGATTTTATTTTGTATCCCATTACTTTACGGTTACAAAAAAGGTGTAATCACATTGAGAGTATAATTGAGCTTTCATGATATACGGGGGACTTTATGAGATAAAGTGGTGGACTGTTGAAGAAACCTGAAAAATAAAATATCACAAATAGAATTGAGATTAGATTCAGGCTTTGGAAAGGAGAGGCGTTTTAGCCCAATTTTTCAATTTGTATGGTGTTAGATGGTAGATTAATCCTGATGTGATGGGTTCGAGTCATTTTTCACCCCAACCTTTTTTGCATAAAAACTGAAACGGTGGCATATAGATATGAACCTTGCCCACGAACCAATTTTGGCAACATTTTGTTTCAAGTGATAATTTGATGTGTATCTTGTGTACCATGTTCGCCTTCTTAAAGCTAAAATTCACTCAAGTTTAGTACAATAGGACGATTTTTTATTTTTCTGCTCTCCTTTCACTTATCTGTGTTTTGGAGGAGATCGGTTTTACTCTAGTGCAGCTTTTATTTAGTTAAAAAAATGATGGGAAAATTATATTGTTATATTAAATTATACAACCATACACATTTTGTGAACAATATAAATTAAAAAAAAAATCATTTCGTAGGAGAGATATTTAGAGATGGAAAAAATCATTCCTCAACGGCACAGTTTGCGGTAACTCATTTCACAATTTGCTGATTTTAGCCCAATTAAAAAAAAAACTGTTCAATGTTCAAACAGTGGAGTGTAAAAATGCGAATCTGGCGATTGACGCAATCTTGCAGCTTACTTTCACAAGCTTGCCGAGTGGTGTCAAAGAAAATTTCCATTGTTTCACTCCGGTGGGACAGGGAAGTAATTATTTTTCACGCCCAACGGTTTCACTTCGTTAACAAGTTTTTCGTGAGAAGCTCGCAGAAGGATAATTTTTATAGTTTTTTTTTTTTTTTTTTTTTTGTGTTATTGTGCGTATTTTTTCGCACGAACGGTTTCTTTCATTGTTGTGTACCGTTCAAGAAGCCAGTTCATGAGAGAAAGCAAAAACAAATTAATTATTTTTGGTTTAAATGCCCAATTTGGACAGACAGTTGATCATCCTTAAAAAGGGACAATCGTTTGTACTTTTAAAGCGTTTTACCGAGGAGATAAAAAATATTTTTGTTTTTAAATTTTAAACATCAGAGCCGAAAAAATGGCACAATATGACAATTATTGCAAATTCCCACGAATTATGTAATCATGCTTTTAAAATCCATTCTATTGAAATTGTTTTTGAACCGTGTGCCATTGCACTGATAGTCTGGCAGTATCAGTCAAATCTCACTGTTAGTCGTTGAAAATATGTAGACCACTAAGGACCTGAGCGAATGGCTCTGTTTTTCTTGTATCAAAAAGTTGGAAAAAAGGAGAAACCGACGTGGCACATTCGCTGCAATAACCCACGTAGACATGATAGCTGTTGAGCTGAGTGCGGTGTGACGAACCTGTAGTTTGCTCCTTTCTTGGCTGTTTCAATCATCCTTGGTGTTGGATAAGGAAACAAACCAGTGTCGTGAAAAAACGACCAAACAAGATAGTGAGATTTCCCGTGCTGTCTGCGGGGTGAGGAACCTGTAGTTCGGTCATTTCCTCGCCTTGTATATTGAAACGCGGCTGGTACAAAAATCAAGACAGTGAAATTCTGATTAATACCGATAATTTTGATTATTCTCCCTGAGTTGATCTCCATCTAGTCTATGTTCAGCGTTGGCTCTAGGTGATTTTTTGTCGGCTTTATATCTTTTTTTTTTTTTTTTTTTTTTTTTTGGTTAGCTTTACCGGCAGAAATTTGTGAACCCCCACTTGACATCAGAAGAGAAAAACTGACTTTTTAACGCGATCCATCTCCAATTTTTGTTTTGAACTATGACGTCATTTCCAGTATTATTTCAAGGACTACTCAGCATTTCCCCCTGATTTGGCGGATTATTGGCTAATCTTTAACTCGTGGATCTATTTTGACCTTCTTCCATCCTTCTGGCGGCGGCCTGGCCTGCCGCGCCTGGGGTCGCCATCTCGCCGACCTTTTCGGGACTCTTAGTGTTCATTGGTCGATGTGTTGCACAGGGTCAAAGAAAAAAACAACAACAAATTAATATTAACAAAAATTGTCCACATAGACGAAAAAAGCAAGCATAACATTGATTTTCCACTCATCACCTGCTGACGAGAAAATTACATTTACCTTTTGTCGCAATTTAATCTCGGTCTCGTTTTACAACGTAAACACACAAAAAAAGAATATATACCAAATAGTTATCGTTTGGATAGGTTGTTTTACTAACCCTAAAGCTACTTCGTCTTTTTTCTTCTCATGTTTATCACCGGTGACTGGCGTCTTTATGAAAATGTGAAATTTTTTGGTTTTTGGAAAACAGGAAGAACTCACTGCTAACACGTCCATTCTCCTAAATTTTAGTTTAGCATACCTGAACTATTTTTCACAAAAGTGCTAACCCTAAGGTGTCGAATTATAAGGAATAATTACAGGAATCGATCAGTGATCTCCAATTCGAATGTCCTTTTCTCCCTTCGGGAATGTGATATGTCAAGGCCGACTCGTGTGCGCGGATGGAAGAGAATAACGTGGGAAGCACGGTAAAATATCACGAATAGACTTTTTTACACGGCAAAAAGAAATCAATTTTATTATTTAAATATTGAATCTGTTAGCTGCATCCTGGTATTGCTTGCCTTCTCCCATATGGAGATAACCGGACCCTTCCCCAATGGAGAAAGTTTTCTATGAAAGCAGGGAAGGGGGATTATAAAGGTTCGCTTGGAATAAACGTAGAATCTAAAAGAGAAGGCGTGCGATCTCAAAAAAAAAAAAAAAAAAAAAAAAAAAAAAAAAAAAAAAAAAAAAAAAAAAAAAAAAAAAAAAAAAAAA
>CM077100.1:22640846-22696437 GCA_039619505.1 Cimex hemipterus | reverse complement strand
GCATGGGGCGTAGGTTTTCCTGATCATCTCGATATAAACTTAAGCTCATCTGAAGATTCGAAGCCAACCCTTCCCCAATCTCTAAAAAGAACTCGTCCCTACTCTTCCAAAGTCCAATTCACATGTTCCCGTGCGAATTGAACTTTAGATATTTTTTGAGCTGTGGTGAGAAGAGTCCACAAGCCGGGAGCCGGGCCCTGAGGTTATTTTCAATGAGCCTTCTTCTTAGAGAATCGAAACATTTCGGACTTGTCTCATCAGATTTCTTACCTCATTTCCCGTAATGCTGAGGTTTCGTAGAGTCTGATGACGGTTGAATTCTCTTGGTATGTAGACTTAGGTCGACGCTGTCCTCGAATAATTGTCACTTGAATGAAGTTACAAGATTCGTACCTTATTGCAGCTTAATCATGATTATGTGAGCTGAGTAAAAATGGCGCGGGTGGCACATCTTACCAGTTACTAAATTGATTCATTTTTATATCCAATCCCGTATTTTACTCGGTACTTCTTTGGTTATACTGCTATTAAGATACGCCGAATCCACGGATCTGGCTCACGAACATGAAAAGAAAGTTAAAGTCAATTTATAGATAGTGGATAATTGGAAAGTGCAAATCAACCATGAAAGCGGGGTACCGGGCGAAGGTGGGACTCTACAAGACTTTTTTTTAAAGCACCTTACAAATTTAAAACGTATAAGCTTTGTCACAGTCAAGTCTGAACTGCCGCTTGGACAAATTATGGAAAGCGAAAAAGGCTCCAACAAGAAACAGTGCAAATGGCCTGGAAAGTATGTTTTTTCAAAGTCAATAGTATGAAGTTCCATATAAGGGATGAGCTTTAGAGCCTGGGGTGGAAGGTGAATTTACTGGAAAAGTCCTAACTCATGTTGGTCACAGGCCGTGATCACAATGTTCATGTGTACAATATGGTTAGATCGTCCGTATTTGCTTCCGGTATTGAATCGGAGCAAGGCCCGTGGCGTTTTAATTAAACATAGCTCTAACCTTGCTTTTTCTGATCACCACTTCCTAAAGGGAAAAATATCATAATATAAAATAAACAAATAGATATATAAAACAGGAGGATATATTTTTAAATGAAAATCCAAGGCTTGAATTACACCAAGAGTTCACCTCCATCATGAAACACATGAAAGTCATCTTGAAACATGCTGTTATTCTTTACATACCAATAAGAAGGAGATTAATCAAAATAATGGCATTTAGACCCTGAGAAGCAAATTGAATTAAGTGGCCAAATTATAACTCATCAGAATCTAAAATTTTCTAGCATTGTATAAATTAATTCATTTTTTATTCTAAAATTTTCTAGCATTGTATAAATTAACTCATTTTTTATTCTAAAATTTTCTAGAATTGTATAATTTTTTTATTTGTTTACTACTTTTTAAATGAAAAATTTTTAGCATTGTATAAATTAAGTTTTTCACATCCCACATGTATCTATAAAATTTAAATTATGTTTCTAAATCGCAGGCTCTGATGATGATCTCAATAAAGGTCGAAACGTGGGCACCATAAAGAAAATATACTTCTAAACTACGTCACACCAGAGCGCGTCACAAGATTTCCGAATAAACATTGACTGACGGTCACTAAACATCACACATTTAAAATTAAGTTCTTGTTATATCATCGGCCGGCTGCAGTTATTCGTTTTTCTATGCACAGATACGATAAATCAAACTTTTCTACCTTCATCGATTATCATTTTGATTTGGATGTCTGTTCGAGCATTTTTTACGTACCTAGGACAAGAAAATAATATGAAGGATAAATGAGCCCATTGGAATAGGCCATTCGAGGTTGACACAGAGACGCCTCCCTGTGGGCCAAAGCTAGCGTATTTGTCCGCCATGCAGAGAAAGATTCTTGATGCCACTTAATTGAGGGTGAAATTCCTTGGATTCATTAGATAGAATGTAGGAATTCCACCCGATATAAGAAATGTTTCGATTTTTGGAGGACGCAGGATTATTTTATTGTATATAGTAACGATGGTTTTGTGTCCTTAGCATGCGTTAAAAATGAATGTATTTCTTGCCGTGAATGAGCAGGTGAGTTCGGAATATCGAGACCGCATCCATCTTCAATGTATAAACATATATAACGCAGGGTGGGCGACCAGGACTATGGGTTAAAAGCCTAGGAAGGCCTGTACGCCATCTCTAAAAGGGTCTGGGACCTGGTAGGCTCATGGGTCCTGCATAAACCTCTTGGACCTGTTCACAAACCCCAAAATTTTGGACCATTTTATCTTGGGGAGTGATTTGGTTATGTCCTCTCCTTCGAAAGTTTCAAATCTTTCCCTAGCGTACCTATCACATTCTGCGAGATAGTGTCGAGTCGTTTCTTCCTTTATTTCACAGAAGCAGCAAAAGGGGTCTGGTTGTATACCCGTCTGTGCCTTTGCGTTTTGTCGCTCCTAAGCTTTATCTTTGCAGCTTCTTGGCTTGCCCTGCTATATAGTTTTTTGAATTATAGACGGAAGCTATGTTCTTTCTTTGTCTGTTAGACGATCTCATCTCTACTCCACCTGGCGAGCTATTTGTCACAGTTTGGTTTACTGCGTCCGGGATGAGCCTCGCGGAGGCGGCTCGCTCTGGATATTCAGTTGGAGGAGGTGAAGGCTTTTCTGATGTTTAATCTGTTGCTGTATTATTCTGCTATCCTTATGTCGGCCATCCTTTCTGTCTCGTAACGCTTTTCCACATCTTTTGTGTTGCGTTGAATTTCGCTCGAGTGGTGATTGCTGCACTTATGGCGCCCATTGTCGCCGTCTGCTCATTTATCTCAAAGAGCCAGCGTACACGTGGAACGGCGTGGTTTTGGCAACTGAGGAGGGCATGTTCTGCCGTTTCCTCTTCGCCACAGTCGCACGACGGACTAGGTTTAAGTCTGAAGCTTTGCGGCAAAGTCTCCATGTCCTGTTAATAGCTGCGACATGTATTGGTCGATTTGGAGGTGTTTCATCTTCAGTCGGCTTTTAATGTTAGGGAATAGCTGATACGTGTGACGACCCTTAGGAGAGCTTTCCGATCTCAGTTGCCATTCCCTCACCATCCACTCATTGGCTTCTTCGGTGCTCACGACTGGTATGCAGGGTGGGCGTCCTTTCCCATTTGGCGCACATGGCATTTGCTTTTAGGTCGATGTGCGGTCGTCCAGCGATGACTTATAGGGCCATTGTGGATACCGTCCTGTACGCCTGGTAGTATACCCATTATGAAGAAGTTGATCAGCCTTCTCAGTTTAAATGTTTTTCCTTTCCAAAGGTAGATTGGCCTCATCCCCAATCTACCTTTGGAAAGAAAAAACATGTCTTCTCAAGGGGCAATGGCCCGTTAGGATACCTATGAGCCTCCTAATTCCGCTCCTTGAGTTCGAGAATAACTATTTTGCTTCTTTTGGTTTGAATGCTCTCTTTTCAATATCGAGTCCTCGACCACCTTAACTGAGTGAATGGCATGTGAATAAGTAAGAATGTTTTTAAGAATGGATGAGAGTGTGAATGAATTTAGGAACTAATTGGCCTAGGTGTTGATAGTGACCTCGGCGGCTGGACGGATGGAAGACCTCGACTGCCAACACCCGATGTGATTCCGGAAAATCACAAAGTCGGATTGCCGGTGGACTGCAGCAAGTGATACGCTCAACTCTGTCCTAGTTTACATGTATTTACAGCGTGTACGCATTTGAATTTATATTAATATATAAAAAGTAATCTTACTCTCTTATATTAATAATTAATATATTAATAATAAGTAATCAGAAAGAAGTATGAAATGAGATTTATATATGCAAAGTTCAAGGCGTCAAATATATCCCCTTAAAGCACCTAAATAGAAAAGGTTTTTATATTTAGATAAAAAAGAGCATTGAGATGTATTTTAAGCACCATTTAAAGTCCCTAAATATGAAAAAACTTATTTGTGAAGTGTAAATCTTCAAACGCATGGATTCCGAAGGCCGATCAATCGATTGGATAGAATTAATTGTATCAGGGCAAATTTATAAATTTTATAGACAGAACTATTGAAGAAATTGAAAGAATCTCTATCAAGTAATAAAATATTAGAGCTTAAAATTTATCAAGAAATAATCCTAAACTTCCTTCAGTTAGAAAAAGCACTGTTATTCCGGGCTTAAAACTTCACAACTCTAGATTCTGTTAGAGGTCCATGTTTTAAAAGAGTTGGAAAGCTCAACGTTTCTACTTTTAGACTATATCAATAAAATTTAGATTTTATGTCGTTATAAATAAGAAAAATGCGTTACGTTTTAAAGTCATCTTCAACTTATATTATCGTCTAGCACTATTGCAACTTTGTGGAAGCGCCTTGCCTCTCCCTGCTTATAACCCTAAGTTTGCTAGAGTTTTCTCAGTAGATTTAATATCTTTTGAACGGATGAAATTATAAACACCACGAAATCTTAAAATGCCTCGAAACTGAAGGGTCGGTTTTCCGACACTAAAGTCATAAGCTAGCTTTAAAAAAAGGATGAAGTGGTGAAAAATGACAGCGAAATTATAGTTTAAGTTTAAGATTCATCCTATACTTGCCTCTCCCTGCTTATATCCCTAGTAAAAAAAATATATTTGTAGGAAGGATTAGGCGCGGGATATTCCTCTGGATTCTATCAACATTTTACGTTTTTAAAGGTTTAGAAGAAAATTATTTTTCCGCTTTTTCAATAATATTTTGATTTTATGTCATTATAACTGAGTAAAGTAAGTATGAAGCTTCTCAAAAGTTTTATTTTAACCTCCATTTTAAATTGATTTTCGGAGGGCAAGTTTATGCCATTTCGAGTATTTTAAAGGCGTGTAAAACTTTGTCAAGCCTCTTGTGAACAGGTTATCATTAACTTCGCGTTTTTCTAAATTAAAAAAAAAAATCGAAGGTTCAGTCGATGAAACTGTATCGAACTGATAAACGCAGACCACTTTTCTGGGTCCGTTTATTCTCGCTGATTTTTACATTGGGGGTAATTCCGGAGTTCTTGACTGAATATGCCGTGAAACCCGAACGCTTGTAATTGCAACTTAAAAGCGAGAATAGACGGACCGAGAAGGGTGGTCGATCGATTCAACATGATTTCAGGACTCGCAGGCAAACCAACACCACCAACTTAAAAACTGTAGTTTGGTCAGTTTTGATCATTTTGGCTTATCATGGATTAACTGGTTAATAAATTGGAGTACTCTTTATATAGGCATTATGTATCTCAACCAAGACCATACATGAAAAGAATAATTAATTGAAAAAAAAAGAAGGTAATTTTGTCAATTATGGCATTAAATATAAATGGATTATGCATACTATTTTTGCGATTTAACAAAAAAAATCTGCAGGATTAGAAAATGTATTCAGTAAAGGCCATAAAACAATATTTTGTTGAAAAAAAATTCAGATTTCATTTTAGCACTCTTTAAAGCCCATTAATTTCTAATTTTTAGAGTAAACTAAAATGTATATTCTTGCGTTGGATCCGATTGGGGGATTTTTTTTCTCCGAAGACCAGTCTTCCGAGATTAAAAATTCATAACCACTCAGGCTTTTATAAGAATTGCACAACTTATATTGGGCGGCATTCTTACTCGCTCCCTATTTAGAGCCAAGGAATGACCTTCAATTGTGCGGGACACATTGAGCAACCTTCATGCCGGACATATACTTGACCTAAAAGTAAGTTTCCGCGTGTCAACCTTGCGCTTGTGAGTTATTGTGACTGTAATTATTAAATACATCCTATTTTTGAAAGGAGAAATTTTTCCAAAAATAAATCGTGAAGAAATTTAATGATGCGTCATAGCAAATAATATAATTGATTTATTTGCCACTACGTTCTAAGCATGTATAATTAATTTTTTCTGTTTCGTTATTGAATCTATGTATTAAATGTTGCATATTGTAAAAGTTAAAGTCAAAAGTTGTTTTGTGTGTCACTCAGATTATCGCCGTTACGCCTTGTCTTGAAGACGTACTATGATTTTTTGTTTATCGATGCATCTGGAAACACACCACTCGGTCTCCAAACAACTCTGAAAAAAAATCTCCCAGGAAAGAAAATGTTCATTAATACACATGTACCGATTAATGACTGCACGCCATCCTCTCCATTGATTTACATAATAATTGTCACAGGGCTAATTTTTTATATCGTGACCCGATAAATAAATGAGATTTGAGTCAAGCGTTCAGTCAAAAGTCACGAAAGAATAATTTATTTTTGTTGGTTTGCGTTCGTCCCCCCCATTTTCAGATTTTGTCGGATCAATCTTGGAACAAGAGAAAATAAATTGTGTCGATTTATAAAATCATGTTAAAGTCAAAATTAAAAAAAAAAAGTTTTTGTTTTTCTCACACGCGTTTGTTAAAATATAACAAAGCATAGTTAAAAATAATAACAAAATCGAGTTTCGCCTGCAATTCTAGATCGTCGAGATCACCATTGCGTTGTACCGTCAAAACGGAATTTTGATTTTTTTTAAAATCGACACAATTTGTACAAAATGTCAAAAATTGTTCAAAATATTTCGGTACTTACAGTGGTTGGTGTTGATCGAAGAATGGTGATTTTATTTGTCAAGGGTTGAGCAGGGGCCATTGTGAACCGAGTGCGCCTGCCGTCCTACGTAACCAATCAGTGAAAGAGCCACCCCCCCTTTCGGCCCTGGCCCAATCCCCTTTCGCCAAACTCACCCCCTCACGAATTACAAAAATCCTGGAAATGCGTTATACCTGTATAATCTCTTCTTCCGATGAATCTTTCCAAAGTGTTAATTTAAGTTGTTTACACCACGTTTCTTTTACGTTCGAACGGTTTTGTTCATCCCCCGTTACACGTATTTCGCCATTTGCAGAAAAATCGTGTTTTTTTGCTTTTTTTTTACGAGGGTTCGCAACAGCAGAGGTCATATAAACCCTCAGGGTGCCGGTGTTTTTGAAAAAAAGCCCATTTATAAGTATGTCGGGTTTGAATGCAGGGCCGCTGGATTCGAACCCAGGACCTTGACCTTACAGTGATGAGCGCCGTGTCAAAGACGAAACCTCGCGGCCACCGACTCCCCCCGAAAAATTGTGTTAATCTGTTTTAAGTGTGAAGTTTTAATGAATACAACCTGATTTCACGTTCAATGCATGTTTCAACCGTTTTTAACCTTTTTCTCTCATCCATTAAGCCAATAAGGCTTTTTAAATTAAATATGAATTTATAGGAGTCTGGTTGTTTTCCTTACCCAAAACCCCTCTGGATTCTATCAAAATTTTAGTTTTTAAAAGCGTAAGAAAGTTTAAAATTTCTGCTTTTAGACTACATCAATAATGTTTAGATTTTATGCTATTATAGCTAAGAAAAATTTATGAAATCAAAGAAAGCTTCTCAAGTTTTAATTTATATGACCGATTCTAATCTGTACCGACAGGAAAAAAAATTCCACCCATTTCATTTTTTGTTTCGTTTTCTCGATAAAAGAAAATACTAGTTAATTTTTCTCATTCTTTCTACCAATAATATTATTTTATACTGTGTTTTTAATTGGGAAAATTAGAGGTAAACACACTTAATCCTTAATCCAAAACAAGGATAATGGATTTTTCAATGCTTACATTTCACGGGGTTTACAATGTTTAATCAGAATTCTGAAGGAATAAACTGTTTCGTTTCATCTTTGTTTTCTTAATTTCAATTTTAAACTTAAAAATGGCACTTAATGCTGAGGGTGTTGTGCGTGATGTGGCACTGGCGTCGGGCGTCCCATCAGGTATGCGGCTATTGCCATCGGAGTTCCATACGAAACTCTGCGAGACGCAGATAGACGTTTTCGAGAAACTGGGTTCTACCATAGAAGGCCCGGTTCTGGGACGCCCCAGGGTAGCAGAACCGCGCCGTTTTTTGACTTTGAGAATTTTGTAAACCGGCTCCTTACTATTGTACAAGAGATTCATCAGCTCTAGTTCGAGGCGTCCAAATTTTTGAACCGCTGCTCGAAGGAGATTAAAACAACATGGACTGGTTGCTTTTCGTCCCGTAACAGGACCAGAATTGACCAGAAAACACAGACTTGCACGGCTCGCATTTGGTCTAGAGCACATTGGTCATTGGACGATTGGTCTTGCTTTTTTCAGAGGAGTATAGAGACGGGTTATGCGTCTTGAACCCCATCGAACATTTATGGTATAACCTTATAAGAAGAATAAAAAGCACGTCCATCACTTCCTCATCTGACCAGCTCTTAGTGGAGAATGGACAAACCTCCAGCAGACATTTCCAGATTGGGAGAAAGTGCGCCGAGGAGTCTTCGATATGTAATTAAGGTAAGAGGAAGAAATACGCGATATTGATACGTTAATTAAAAATTTAAAACAAATTTTATCTGTTCGTCTTTTTTTATATATATTTTTTCCATTTTCCTTAGCAAGTTATATTTTTTCTTTTAATTTTTTAGACAAATACTTAATTATTAAACGTTAAAAACGTGAAACTTTGTTCAATATGTAAAAATATATACAAATCAAGTTATATTACAAATGGGTGAATTTTTTGTCTGTCGATGTATTTACCAATGTCTAGTTTTTTCTATTGCATGTAGGTTTAAAGGGATCTAAAACTTTGTAACATGCCGTGTGAGCAGGTGATTCGCGTGGGACTTTTTTTTCTAGAACGTCCAGTGTTCCGGACTTCAAAATTCATAACCCCTCTGGATGGTGTTAGAATTCAACGTTTTTCGAAGAGTTCAAAAGCTTAAAAACTTTCTTCTTTTCAAACAATATCAATAATGTTTAGATTTTATGCTGTTATAACGTAGAAAAAACTATAAAATCAAAGAAAGTTTCTCAAACGTTTTATTTTATACGACCAGTTCTAATCCATTGACAAACGCCAAGTTACAGTAAGTACATGTCGTTTAAAGGGGGCTAAAACTTGGCAAGACTTTGTCTCTTGTGAGGTCTTTTCAAAGTTATTATCATTTTCGCGGTTTTCTATAAAAAAAAATCGGGTCCATTTGGAAGTCCCGTATCATCTTAAAAGCTATACTTGGGCAGGTTCTGATCATTCAGGCCTGCCATAGATCGAGTAGTTAATAAATTGGACGACTCTTCATATAGATAGGTACTATTTTTGAGATTATCTTTCGAAAAATATGCAGGATTTGATAGGAGCATTCAGATAAATAAGTCAAAAAATATTTTCTGAAAAAATTATTCGGATTTGCTTTAAGCACCCCAAAAAAATAGACTTGGATCCGCCTGGGATATTTTTTCTAGAATGTCCAGTGTTCCGGACATCAAAATTCATAACCCTCCTGGATGCTGTTTGAATTCAACGTTTTTAGAAGTGAATTGGTCGAGCGGACCACGAAAACCAGTGAATTGAATAAGGTTCTAGAAGTCTTAAAAAGCGTAAACTTTCTACGTTTAACCTCTATCAATAATCTTTCAATTAATTAAGCGTTTAAGTTGAGATAAAAAAATCAGTGTCACGAGCGGGATTCGAACCCACGACCTTCGGCTAGATACGCTGCTGTTCCACCACTTGAGATGTCTCAACTAAAAACCTTAACCAACTGAAAGATATTAATTTGTCGAACGGACCGCGAAAACTAGTGAATTGAATAAGATTTTAGAATTGTTAAAAAGCGTAAACTTTCTACTTTTAACCTATATCAATAATCTTTCAATTAATTAAACTTTTAACTTGAGATAAAAAAGTCAGTGTCACGAGCGGGATTCGAACCCAAGATCTTTGGCTAGATACGCCGCTGCTCTACCACTTGATCTATCTCAACTAAAAACCTTAATTAATTTCAAGATATTAATTGGTCAAGCGGACCACAAAAATTAGAGATCTATATCAATAATGCTTACATTTTGTCATTATAAATAAGAAAAAATTATGAAATCATTCTTCTCATTGCTTCTCAAACGGTTCATTTGCTACGACCAATTGCGGTTCATTTTTAAACGTTAGGTTTATGGTATTGCGCGTTGTTTTCTGGGTTCTAAAATTTTCTAGTCTCCCGTGAATAGGTGCAGTAATTTGAAAGTTATTAACAAACGGAGCAAAAAGGAGGGAAAATTCAAAAGGTGCGGTTGAGATGGGAAGTCAGTGTCCCAATGGATCGAGGTCACGACAGCTCAAGTGTTAGAGCAGCGGCGTATCAAGCCGAAGATCGTGAGTTCGAATCCCGCTCGGGCCATTGGCTTTTTTTATCTCAAATAAAAACCTTAATTAACAGTAAGTTATCATTGATTTTTGTGATTCTCTTAAAAATTCCACAGCGAGACATTTTCAATAAAGTGCCATATAAAATTTCGCTGAATGAAGAACATTCAGATGTATTTTAAGCACCATTTAAAGTCCCTAAATATGAAAAAACTTATTTGTGAAGTGTAAATCTTCAAACGCATGGATTCCGAAGGCCGATCAATCGATTGGATGGAATTAATTGTATCAGGGCAAATTTATAAATTTTATAGGCAGAACTAATGAAGAAATTGAAAGAATCGCTATCAAATAATAAAATATTAGAGCTTAAAATTTATCAAGAAATAATCCTAAACTTCCTTCAGTTAGAAAAAGCACTGTTATTCCTGGCTTAAAACTTCACAACTCTACATTCTGTTAGAAGTCCATGTTTTAAAAGAGTTGGAAAGCTCAACGTTTCTACTTTTAGACTATATCAATAAAATTTAGATTTTATGTCGTTAAAAATAAGAAAAATGCGTTACGTTTTAAAGTCATCTTCAACTAATATTTTCGTCTAGCACTATTGCAATTTTGTGGAAGCGCCTTGCCTCTCCCTGCTTATAACCCTAAGTTTGCTAGAGTTTTCTCGGTAGATTTAATATCTTTTGAACGGATGAAATTATAAACACCACGAAATCTTGAAATGCCTCGAAACTGAAGGGTCGGTTTTCCGACTCTAAAGTCATAAGCTAGCTTTAAAAAAAGGATGAAGTGGTGAAAAATGACAGCGTAATTATAGTTTAAGTTTAAGATTCATCCTATACTTACTAAGCTCCTCCTCAGCTCGAATATGATTTCACCCCTAAGCCCAATTTTTCCGCGATATACAGAAGAAAATAGAAATGTTAAATGATGGGGTGAGTGTGGTGTTCAATACTTTCCAAAAGGATAGTTCCTACTCACAGTAAGTTGTTCTACTATGATCCGGATTTCGAGCCTCTTAGCTCATCATCAGGTTGAAGGACTTCTACAACTTGATGATGAGCTAAGAGGCTCGAAATCCGGATCGTTGCAGAACAACTTACTGTGAGTAGGAACTATCCTTTTGGAAAGTACGGAAGAAAAGGTTTATAGTTCCGATATGTTAAGTGCTCAAGTTTCAAGATGAACATTTGATCTTTGTATCTCGTCTTTGTTGTTCTTTCTTAACTGCTGAATGGATTTTCATCAAAATAAAACAAACCCAGTTGCGAAGAATCCCGTAACATTATGGAACCATACCGGACAAATACATTTTTAAGGCAGATACGACGGTGTTTCACAATGGGAGTTTGTGACACATGAGTAATTGTACTGCAAAATTTTCATTACGACCTGCTTCCTCGGGGAATTGAACATTAGCAAGCCTCTGCAAAAATGCTAAGGTCGGAAGGAAGCTTATCCAGAAGGAGGAAGGTTGGGCCAAGAATTTGCAATTTACCAAATCTGGTAATTTTTCGACCAGAGATGAATCCTTTCAATTTGAACTTAATAAAACTTCTGAATTTACCACCTGATTGTGATCAAAGTGAATCACGCTTAATTTTACCTCATAATCATAATAATACAACCTGATAATCACGCATCGCTACAAAAGATTGTAGAAAATCTATTTTTACTTTTGTCAACTTAGTTAAACCAAAAATTCTTCCCTATTCACGGGAGACCTTAGAAACTAGACCTGGGAAATGAATTCTACCCATCAGGTTCAGGGTCTCCTCACAGGATGTGGTGTACACCCCATTATCATCCTGTAATAAACCTAAACGATTGATATAATCTTTTTTCCATAAGTTTAAAAATACGAGAGCTTTCCTTAATAGTTTCTGTTTCCGAACAATAGTCCCTCCAGGCTTTACGCTTAGTTTTCCTTAATTCTTTTTTTTATAATATTTCTTCATGGAGAAATAATCTTCTGAGTGCAATTTAGAGATCCACTGTAGGGCTTTTTTTGTGTAATGCTCTCACTCTTTTCCTTAAACTAGCCAGATTTTTATTCCACCATGATGTCAATCCTGACGTAGTAGTTTTTCAGGACACGCTTCTACGTACGCAGATTGACCTGTGTTATGACATTAGCAACCTGCTCCAGCTCTGTAACGTTACTAGGAGTAGATATGCAACCTGTAATATAATTAATAATATTAATATAGGTTTCCCATTTCGTTAGTTTTGGATTCCTAAACCTTATTTTGTTAACTTCTCCTGAGATATTAAAATCAATGCTGTGAGGAGATCTTACCCGGTGTTACCTTCCACTCCGTTACCCACTTAGCAATTGGCATAGAGGCTAGTGATACATCCAATACTTCCCTTCTATTTTTTGTTATAAAAGTGGGAGTGTTGCGTACATTCAGGATGGATAAACTTTTGCTTAATATAACTTCCAGGAATGTAATACCTCTCGTATCTGTGCTACCCCTTGCTAGGTTCTGTGCGATGACATCACAGCTCAGAATAAGACCTATATTATTATCGTCACAATATGATTCCTTTACTGTTTTAGTTGGGCAGTCCTCATCGGACCCCAAGAGTACTTGATATACCTCGGGGCGGGGTCGAACCCACTCCTCCCCTTCTCTCGAATGACTTACTTGTAAGTCACGCATTCACCACCATATTCCTCGGGGCGGGGTTAAACGACCCGTTCCTTTCCCGCTAATAAATTAAATCAATGTCCTCTCTGTAATCTGAAAGCTAGAGAAGACACTATTCACTTCACTGCGATTGTCCTATCCTTTCCAAAAATAGAAGGTCTTCGGACGGAGTGTGTTGTCTAAGATTTTATAAATTTTCTGGATGGATCCAATTTGGGGTGCACCGATGAGGTACTCCAGAACAGCTTGGATTTACAGAAAACGGTTCATGAATTTAACTTTCAAGATAAGCAAAGAAGGGATATATTTTTCACTCTTTGACTGTATCACCGCTGTAGACAATACTTCATTTATTTGTTTTTGGACACATTTTTCTTTTAATTTTTCGATTTATCTTTTATTATATGTGCATATGTATGTGTGAAATTCTGTATGTATGTGTAATATAGTAATCTATCTATTATGTATCCATGAATGCTGCTAGGGCCATCTTCCGGCAGACGGAATTTCCATGCGGTATTGTTTATTTATGTTTTTTTTTTTTTTTCATTAAATGAAATGTTCAACTTTATTATTAGTATTATAAATATTACGGATTTAAAAATTATCGAGGCTGATTATTTGCTACGCACCGATGTAATCTATGTAGGTCTCCCTGGGGGTGCTCCATTTGAGGGTGCTAATTAAATCGCCCATATTATTCAATAATAATATAATAAGCTGGTGTAAAATCAGAGATGCTGTTAACTCGTTGTGTGAAGATTATTAGGGAGTTGGAATTGTCAAGTGATTTGAGAGAGGTCGGAGGGAAGGGTCGCGAGGGCGAAAGAGGAGGGCATTTCTCATAAATCAATATTAGAGGGGATGAGTTATCAGGAAGAGCGGGATATTGCTGCCGCACAATTACCGTCCCTATGAAATATATAATTGTAGCCGGTGAAGTTTATCGCGATCCTGCACGCGACCTAGATGGAACCTGATACAGTACCAGGTGGCTTCTTTCATCCCCTATCACGAATTCATTGAAAATTCTACCTACTGCTACGCAAATCCACTGCCAAAACCGTATCCATTAAACAAGTACAATTATGAATTATCGATTATTAAATATCAGAAAACAGTTAAAGATATGTATCATAACTTTTTGTTACATATTTAGACCATTACTTAGTGTTTTATTTTATTTTAATGCATTCAGCTTCAAAACAAGCGTATTTCCATCTAGCGCGAATCACGTCCTGAGGGATTCTTTCCTATTCGTTAAGAACGGCCGTGTCCAATTCATATAGGGTGTTCGGACCTGGATTTCGCTGTCATACTCGTCACTTAAGTTGGTCCCAAATGTGTTCCAAATGGGTTCATATTTGGACTTCGAGCAGGCCACACCAAGCATTCAATTCCAACCTCATTCAGGTAGCCGCCAACCACAATATGCGGCCTGGCATCATCCTGCAATCACAAGTATCTCTCACCGATGTGGGGGCAAATGACGTTACACGTTCTTCGATTGAGTCTTGTAAGTACCTCGGTGCAGTTAGAACAACCAATTCGGTGCGGGCGTCCAAGGACATGCTACTCAAGACTCACCACGAGTGCCATCTGAGGAACCATCCAGCATGGGGCGTAGGTTTTCCTGATCATCTCGATATAAACTTAAGCTCGTCTGAAGATTTGAAGCCAACCCTTCCCCAATCTCTAAAAAGAACTCGTCCCTACTCTTCCAAAGTCCAATTCACATGTTCCCGTGCGAATTGAACTTTAGATATTTTTTGAGCTGTGGTGAGAAGAGTCCACAAGCCGGGAGCCGGGCCCTGAGGTTATTTTCAATGAGCCGTCTTCTTAGAGAATCGAAACATTTCGGACTTGTCTCATCAGATTTCTTACCTTATTTCCCGTAATGCTGAGGTTTCGTAGAGTCTGATGACGGTTGAATTCTCTTGGTATGTAGACTTAGGTCGACGCTGTCCTCGAATAATTGTCACTTGAATGAAATTACAAGATTCGTACCTTATTGCAGCTTGATCATGATTATGTGAGCTGAGTAAAAATGGCGCGGGTGGCACATCTTACCAGTTACTAAATTGATTCATTTTTATATCCAATCCCGTATTTTACTCGGTACTTCTTTGGTTATACTGTTGTTAAAATGCGCCGAATCCACGGATCTGGCTCACGAACTTGAAAAAAAAGTTAAAGTCAATTTATAGATAGTGGATAATTGGAAAGTGCAAATCAAGCATGAAAGCGGGGTACAGGGCGAAGGTGGGACTCTACAAGACTTTTTTAAAGCATCTTACAAATTTAAAACGTACAAGTTTTGTCACAGTCAAGTCTGAAAGGGAAAAAGGCTCCAACAAGAAACAGTGCAAATGGCCTGGAAAGTATGTTTTTTCAAAGTCAATAGTATGAAGTTCCATACAAGGGATGAGCTTTATAGCCTGGGGGGAAGGTGAATTTACTGGAAAAGTCCTAACTCATGTTGGTCATAGGCCGTGATCACAATGGTCATGTGTACAATATGGTTAGATCGTCCGTATTTGCTTCCAGTATTGAATTCCGGCATAGTACGTGTTGTTTTAATTAAACATGTGACGGGACGCTTTCCACAGTGCGCCAGCCAGGTCCTAAATGAAGTACAAGATGTTTGGGCAAACCCTATTTCTCACATTAATCTTGGGTTGTACAAAATTACCCAGTGAGAAAATAATTTATAAAAAGTCAAACCCATCATCGTCATCACTGGTCGGTTTGTGTATTTTGATCTACAAGCTGGAACCTTTTAAATTCACTCCCTCTTTTATAGAACTATTAGTCTTTAGTGGAAAAAACGACACAACTAAACTGAAGGTCGTCTGTTGGGTGATGAACCTGAAGTCTGATTATTTTGGGACTTCCTGTTATGCCAATCCGCAATGTTTTGAAAGTACAAAGTGAAAACAGACAAATACGTCGGAAACGACCACAGTGCATTTTATCACTAAAAAAATATTTAGAAGAAAAATGTGTTAGATCCCCCTCGAATGTTTATTCAGATGTTCACTATTTTTCGTGGTCCGCTTGACCAATTAATATCATACAATTAACTAAGGTTTTAAGTTGAGATAAAAAAGTCAGTGTCACGAGCGGGATTCGAACTGACGACCTTCGGCTAAACACGCCGCTATTCGTACCACTTGAGCTATCGTGTATCTCAACTAAAAACCTTAATTGAATTGTTGTTATTGTTTGATATATATCTAATACAACTTATTTTATGTGGTTGTTTTTATATTTTTGCTGCAGGTTTTGCAAATTTGTAGTAATTATGTTTTCTGTCATGTTTGAGATTGATGCACAGTGGCGTTAGCTTAACTATTTCACTTATTATTTTTTACCATTTATAACTCATGTGTATATTGTAAGCATAAAAATAAAAGCTTAAGCTTAGACAATTAATGTTGAGGTTAATGAAGTAGTAAGGAGCTTTGCGAATTGTCTGAGGAGTTTTGATTGATTGAACGTTGAATTAAACGTGTCTCGTATAAAGGTAAGTTCAAACGTTTCCGTCCTAAAACTCTTCGCAGTTATCCAAGTTTCAAAAATCTTGTGAGGAGATTCCCGTCAGCTGCCATGTAAAGTACACTGTACATTTTTTCTCATTCCTTAAATAAGCTCAGGTGGTCTGGGATGTTGGATGTCATTTGCATTCGGGCTCGAATACAAAATTTCGGCATCAACCGCGTAGGTGTTATTGCTAGTCTTATAAAATATAAATTTCGCTATTACTTTGCACCACATTTATTCTTTTTCGGCTTGATTCTGACTTTAGTGGCAACACAAGCCATACTAATTTTTTCCATGGAAAAATGCTTCTCAGTTCTATCATTTCGTTACCTTCGATATTTCGTCCATTCAAAAGATGTAAAAATCTACCGAGAAAGCTTAGATGGCTCGACATATGTTTTATAAGTAAGATAGATGCCGAGTCATGCAAATCAGCGAAATCGCTTTGTTTCAAACGCAAAAGGGGCGAGAAATTGTTTTCATTTGGCCAAAAGAGTAAAGGTAAAAAATCCGAAGGCTTATTGATTAGTATGCATAACCAGCCATTTTTTATTTTTTTATTTCGGAGATAATTTTTTGCATGCAGTATCAAGTTTTTAAGGACAAAGCTCCTCCAAGTCGAATGAAAAACGTCAAGTGTAAAAATTCTCATACATTTCACCAAAGATAAACAGCTTTTTTTTCGAAAAGACATCCGTGATTTTGGTGGTAACGTTTCTGTATATCGAAAAGCAAATTGACTTGTATTTTGACAAATCTGACAAATATAATTTTGGTCCAGATTTCTAAATGTGTGGTTTACGGTGGCATACGAAGCCCTCGAGGTGGTAGCTTACGAATTCCAAAATTACACTTTCGTATAATTGATCATCTTCTCAACGGTCGAAGAGCCAGCCAGTAGTGAAAACTGGACTAGCAGTTTTAATGTTATTTACATTAAGTCAATACTGGCAGGAATAGCGTTTCCAGAAAGGTTTCCGGTCCTAATGAGCTTTAAATGTATGTACTTATATTATCAAAGGTCAATTATCACCAGTGTAAAATTTATCTTTAATACCTCAAATTTGATTTTCAAAAAAAATGTTCTCAAAATGTTGAACCTTCTGTTTAAAAAACCTATAACGTAAACAAAAAAGACTGGTACAAAATTTAATATAAGTATTTAGAAATCGAGAGATGCAGTCTGGTGTGATGTAGGTGTCAGAAAAACATTTACCTTATCGTGCCAACGTTTCGACCTTTATTGAGATCAACTTCAGGGCCTGGGATTTACAAACATTTTTTACATTATTCAGAAATCGTGAGATGCGGTCTGTTGTAATGTATGTTTAAAAAAAACATTTTCTTTATCGTGCCAACGTTTCGACCTTTATTGAGATCATCTTCAGGGCCTGGGATTTACAAACATTGTTTACATTTAACAAATACATTCTGGATGTGGAAAAGTGAATTTAAACAATGCAAAATATATTTTTTATATATTCAATCAAAATATTTCCACTCACTCAAAGTGTTTGTCTTCTTTGTAATTGTCCCATTCTTGAGTGTCGTGTTGATAGTGTCAGTGAGATTTTGCTGTTTAATGTTTATATACGTTGTATTTTGAAATTGAAACCTACATCGCACCTGACCGCATCTCAAGATTTCTAAATAATTATCTTTTAACGGTCACTAATCTCCACACATTTCTACAAGAGAAGAACGAAGAATATTGGGGATGCTATGAACAAATTTCAACTACTCATGGACACGCAGATAAAAGTATTATGAAGGACATCACCAACAATGAGACAAACAAGAAGAATTGAATTAATTAAGGTTTTAAGTTGAGATAAAAAAGTCAGTGACACGAACGGGATTCGAACCCACGACCATCGGCTAAATACGCCGCTACTCTACCAGTTGAGATACCGTGACTTTCGTCCAATCGGACACCACTTCCCATCTCAAGCCCACCTTTTGAATTTCCCCTCCTTTTTGCCATTTTTCAAATGTCGTGTAATCTATTCAATTTTCGGCGCCAAATGAAATGGCAACGGAAAAACCGGAAACTAGCCAAAAGTAGGAAAAATGCAAAAGGTGGGGGTTGAGATGGGAAGTGGTGTCCGATTGGATCGAGGTGACGATTTCGTAGTTATTTTGATTTAAAATGTAAGTATTATTGATATAGGTTAAACGCAGAAAGTTTACGCTTTTTAATACTTCTAAAACCTTATTCAGTTCACTATTTTTCGTGGTCCGCTTGACAAATTAATATCATTGAGTTAGTTAAGGTTTTTAGTTGAGATAGCTCAAGTGGTGGAGCAGCAGCGTATCTAGACGAAGGCCGTGGGTTCGAATCCCGCTCGTGACACTTGACTTTTTTATCTCAACTTAAAAGCTTAATTAATTGAAAGATTGGTCAAGCGGACCACAAAAAATAGTGAATTTAAAAACAAGAAGGTAAGACATAACCAAGATGGACTTCTAAATATGGGGACCTTTTCACAACTAAAGACGACTTCAAAGAAAGGAATAAGGAAGCTTTTGGGAAAATAGTGAAGCAAGGTAAACAGGACAATAAAAATTGTCATGAATCTGTCTTCCTCTAACTCTGACTCTGTGATACTCACTCAAATAGCTGACTAGAAGTCCAGAACCATTAAAAAAAGGTTTAAGAATAAGAATCAAATGAAATCTTTAGGCGTAGCAGAATGGAATTGCATAATGCTACTTTTTGCAAATGGGAGTAATCGGAACAAAAATAAACCAAAGAAATAGACAAAGTTGTCTGTACTGTCTATCCTGACTAGGATAGCTCCTAGTTGCCTATAATTAATTTACAAAGATCGTGGATTTAATGTTAAACTAAATAAATTTGGGGCGTTAAATTTGTCCATCAGTATGTATACGATATCGAAGATGGGAAAATAAAGTAAAAGTTAAAGTTAAGGTAATAATGAAAGGTGACGGTAGAAAGGGGCGGCGAAAGGGAGGCGGACGGGCCTGGTAAAGTGGGTAAGTTAATTGGTTGTGGGGTGTGAAGTTATCAGGGCGGAGCAACTCCGCCTTTGGGATTACACACAGGAGAGCTAGGCTTCGATTCAATTAACCCGCAGGCCTAACCGATAAGCCGTCACTTTTCCAAGCCTCTAATCCCAAAGGGGTTCTGCTCCAATCATCTGTCAAAAGCTTATCCCCTCATTCTCCATAATATACTTTGTTTCCTGCAAAAAAAAAAAAAAAAAAAAAAAATGGGGGGAAAAGTAAAGAAAAAAAACTTACGGACAATAGACAGATGTTGGACAGATATCCATTACCCACATTTAAATTAAATGTCAAAATTGTTTTTAAAAAATGTATTATATAAATTGTTTTCGCTTCCATGTATTACCATGAATATTAAATTAAATTACTGAAACAGAAAATAAATATATATATATGTATATGTTAAATTGAAAATTCGCGCACTTCAATACAACATATACATATATATAATTTATTTTCTAGGCTTTTGCGCGTCAAGAGCAAGATTCGGAGACCCCCCCCCCCGAGAAATTGAGACGGGAACAAGGAATCGTCCTTACGCGATTAGGAATAGGCCATACGCGGTTTACACACGGCCACCTGCTCTTGGGCCAAAGCCAGCGCAGGTGCCCCTTATATATTACGCAGGGCGAGTGACCAAGACCCGAGGGGGTTATATGCCTAAAGGGTCCGGGACGTGGTCGGTTCACGTGTGGACGTGCTTACAAACCCCAAGATTTTGGAATATTTAAACTCGGTGATGTCCTCCCCTTCAAAGATTTCAAATCTTTACCTAGCATACACTCTGTTGTAGTTTCTTCTTTTATTTTGCAGAAATGGCCCAACAGATCTGGTAAAATACCCATTACGAAAAGGTGTCTTCTCAAGGGGCATTGGCCCTTCAGGACACCTATCAGCCTCCTAATTCTCCACCTTGAGTTAGAGAATAACCATTTCGATTATTTTGGTTTGATCTCCTTCACAAACTCCTTCGATTTTTCCTAGGTCTGGGGAACAGATTCCATTCTTTAAGGAATTGTTTTATGCCCCAGCAGTTTCGCTATGCTTATAGAGTGGAGTAATACCGGTTGTGGCCCGACAAACGCATTATTTGAGCCTTCTGTGGCCAAACTATCCACCTCTTCATTGCCAAAGTGTCCCTTAGGAGCTGGTATCCAGCAGGTGCCTCTTATGCAGAGAAAGGTTGCTCGATGTGTCCCACATACTAGAAACATGTCATGCCTTGGCTCCCTAGAGGGAGCGTGTAGGCATGCCATCCGGTCTGAAAATAATCGAGCGCTGCAACGAGTTTCTGGGCCCCCTGTTCCGCTTCTTAGGGGAAATTGGGTTTTTTTGTTGTGTATAACATGTCTTATGTGTATGTTTTGTGTGAGTGGATGCATTTATTAGCGTGAATGGCGAGGGGTGAGGGTGAATTGTAACGTCATCATCGCCCCTCGAACGTTGAGAGCGTATGAGAGTGTTTGTGTTCAGGGTTCGGATGGCGGAATATTTATAAAAGTACTCCATCGACCCCAATCTGGATTAGTTTGAGTATAGGTCGGTGGAGGAATATCAAGTAATCGACCGAGCAAACGGAATGAGTGTATTGTATAGATGTATTTATTTGTATGAATGCAGTGTTTGAAATAGTAAATAGAATATAGACTTAGTTGGCGGCTGAAATGATCTAGACGTCGGAAGCCCCAGCGAAAATAATTTATATAATACATTTTTTCAAAACAATTTTAACATTTAATTTTTAACTTGAATACTGAATATCTGTCCAGTATATGTCTATGTCTAAGTTTATATATATGTATGTTTAAAATGAGGTTCATGAATTTTCAATGATTAACATCTTTACCCTTTTACTCTGTATGTATTTATTGTCAGATACTATGTTGAGGTCTACGACCTAATAATGGTGTGGTGATAATCTCCGATCTGGCCCAACTACGCGGAATGGGCAAGCGGGGAGCGAGGTTCGTTTTGGCTCCTTCCCGGCTCAGACAGCTTGTACACTAATGCTGCGCCTGTAATACACATCAGTAGTATGCGGAGGTGCGTCAGCTCCAATCTTGAAAATCAAAACTTCCGATAAGGCCTAATCGGCCAGGTGCGGATGTTAAAGATCTTCATTGTCCTTTTAAGAACGATCGAGTATTTTGGAAAGCTCCTCCTCGCTGAGTATTCTCGTGTCTGGCTGAAGAGAAGGGATTTGGGTTCCCTGGAAGGCTGATCCATCTTCATCTTAGTATTACTTACGGAGGTTGTCTCCATATGTGGTGGCATCACTTCAGAAGCCTGATCCTTTTGAACACATGGATGGGTGATAGGGGTGGAGATGTGGGATTTCTCCCTTTCTGTATCCTCCTCCCCCTCTATTTTTCACGTCTCTAACAGGGATCCTCCCGAAACGATAATTGAGGGTATGTCCTCTTCCTACTATCATTTCGGTTAAAACTCAGGACCATGACAATCCCAGGCCTCTCCTCTTTGACCGAGTATACTTTCCACTTCTTGGCGCAGATCCCATTGTTCTGTGCCTTGATCAATGCTAGCGTCTTCTGTTCCTCTCCTAGTTTTATCCTAGGGAAGAACACTATGATCTATTGAGGTCGTAGCATACCTATTACACTTACTGAAAGCAGACCCTCCCCCCAGATAAAAATGCCAGCAAATCAAACCTTCACAATTGTGCATTGGAATGGAAATGGTTTCATGCGTCAAGACGATTTGGAAATCTTGGAGATTTTCAACCTAAAATTCTTTGCTTTCAAGAAACGCATTTTAAAAAAAATTGCAAAATACAATAATTTTTACAAATTTTGATGTATTTAAACAACAACATTTCAATCGCTATAGTACCTTGGGGGGGGGGGGGGAGCTCCGTCCATAAACTCCAACAATTCAACTAAATATAAACTTACAGGCCGTTGCTATTTCACTTCAGACTCAGCAGTCCCAGTTCAGATGCACATTCTCCTCAATATATTTACCCCCTAATCAACATATAGCCTCACAAGATATTGAAGACTTATTTTCGCAATTACCACAGCCTGATTTAATTTGGGAGATTTGAATGCCTATAATATGTCATGGGGTTCGTCAGTTACAAGCGTACGTGCTCAAATATACTCGAACGAATCAGAAGTGATTTTAGCCTAATTTTGTTAAACGATTCAACCTCCACACATATATATGGCGCGGCCAGCGCCTTTTCAAATTTTGACTTGACTTTTAGTAGCCTTCAGCTTTTAGCACAGAGCCCCCACCACATCTCAGACAGGAAAAACCACCCCGCCCGACTGGTATATTATTATAACTAAGAAAAATAACGAAATCGACAAAAGCTTCTCACACATTTTATTTGATATCTCCAATGCTTTGGTACAAAAGGCTCTGCGCTAAAAGCTGAGGACTAAACTCCAAAATGTCTCTCTGACTTTACACCTGTGTCATAAGACCAATGCTGACATATGGGTTGGTGATGTGGTGGAGCAACACCTTGCAGGCTAAGGCAATCAAGCTTTTACATGGCACTCAAAGACAAGCTGGTCTCAGCGAGCTGTGTCTAAGCCATGAATACAACACCAAATGATACAGTTGGAGGTGTTGTTAAACCTTCCAATGTTCCATATGCTGATCCAAGGAAAAGCCAGAGCATTGGCTTGACCATCTGCAAGGAAAGGCCATATCAACAAACAATGGAAACTGAGGGTGGAGGCTGCCAACTAGGCATGCCACTACTGCAAAATACAACTTCACCAATAAGTCCAAGGTACACTAGCAACAGAAAGGGAAGAGTGTGCCAAGGAATACCTCTGAAGGCCATATCCTACTGTACATTGATGGCTCAAAACTGGAGTTGGAGTCTTCAAGATGAAAACAAAGACTGGTCTGACTTTAAACTTAGATAAATACGTTATAGTCCTTTAGTCTGAAATTGTAGCAACTGAACAGAGCACCAAAGAAATAAAAAGGCCAAGAAAACATTCAAGGAAGATTTCTCTGACAGGCAGGCAGCACCTAAGGCCTCAGCCTCATGTGAGGTTAAAGCAAAAGGTATGTGGAATCCCTGACAGAAGTCAGTGGCACCAATGACCTAACACCAGCATAGGTCCCTGTACATTTAGAACATAAAAGCAATGAAATGTTGTCCAAAAAAGTAGCTAATAAAATTACTCAATGCCACGAACCCTATTATGGCCTACCACTTTGTCTCAAAAAGTGATAGTCAAAAATGGAATGGTGAAACAATACCCCAGACAAGAGGCAAGCGAAAATATTCATAGAAGGGCAATCTGCAAATCTTGCGATGGAACGACTGGAGAGTAACCGCCAAGATTCTGGTCGGACTTCTGGACAAAAATTCACGACTTTTCCCTCAACAATGTGACTGAATTGGAGTTACAGCAAGCAAGCAAACAATAAGTAAGATGTCATACCTCCTCCGCTAAAATCAATATCCTTACGAGGCCCAACCAGGGCACCACAATTAATTGACACACTTGACAAAGTGCTTGGCAGGTGGAGTTAAGAAGTGAATGTCAAGTAAAAAAGGACAAAAATGAAATATAAGGAGAGAATGAAAAAAGGAAAACTAGAACAGACGTGAGAAGAGGAACGAGGGGTAAATTTTATTTGATTTTTTTATTTTATTTTTATATTTGTTTATTGACCTTGATTTTTTCATACTCCTTGCTCTCTGACCCCAAGTTCTGCAGCTTCTATAATCTATAATTTAAAAACAAAGCAACCGAAAAATTAAAAGCCTAAGAAACTGTAAAGAACGGCTTAGGAACAGTTTAAGAAAGAAGGCCAAGACAGTGGGAATTCTGAGTATTGACAGAAGAAACAGTGCAGATACTGCCAGGAAGAAGAGCAGATGGCAGAACATTTAAAAAAAAAGTCTCGGGGTCCAGCTGGCCAATGAGCAACAGAGAGTGGACGAATGCGATTGTTCAATTCTTTTTATCTTGATTTGTAATCAAAGTTAAAACTTATGAGTACACAGCCAGAGTAAGTTTTTTTTTTTTCTTCTTCACCCACTCATCGCTGAGAATTCATGACACCTGCATTCGTTGCGCACATCATTTTGCTGTTCACAGGTCAGTCCTTTCCTTTCGGTTGCTCACGTCTTCCAATATTGTTAACTACAGTGAAAAACATTTAAAACCCTGTTTTTTATGTAATTTGATTAATTTCCTGTAATATGTCTTTCACTATTCTCTTTAATCTATTGACCATGGCCAGGTTAACTTTTGTATATCGCAATGTATCATTTTTCATATCGCGTCCTACTTCTGTCAGAGAGTCAAACGTGGAGGAGCAGGTTCCGGCGAACAAGCAGAGGTAAGGAGTATTGCTCCTCATTATGGATAGCCATTTCTTTCAACAATACCAATGACATGAAATTCATAAGCAATGGCATAGTAAAATGCCTTACCCATCTACACTACATTAAATCTTATTTGGCAAACTAAGTTACTACAAAGAATTATATTATTGTATTATAAGAACATAGTGGGAAAGCAGAGCTATGCATAATAAAACATTTTACAATTCTAGAATCAAGAGTTAAGGTAGAAAACAGCTTGAAAAATCATAATAAATGAAAATATGAATTTATAAATTGTTATATTATTAACAAAGAAATTGTCATTATTATCATATGAAAATAACAATATATAATATACCAGGAATGTATGTGTATTTTGTATTATTATAATTGTACATTAATAACATAATTTTCTTAGACATAGTATACAAAATGTGCACATAATTAGATATAATTTTTTAACAATTCAAAGTCACTTTTTTATCACATACACTTGGGACACATCTTTAAAATCATAATCAATGTTGGTTATTGAATCCTTGATTTTAATACCGGTTATTGTCTGAAACAAAACAAAATTTTAGATAAAAATTGGAAATAGTCGATGATGGGTTTTGGGGGTCTGCGAGTTGGTGAACTCATACTGAACGGGCAAATGGCCATTTACTGGAACCAGCGAGTAGAGACAGACCCAGTAAGTGGCTGTGTGCTGTTTAAACATAAAAATTGAAAAATTGGGATTTTATAGCCTACAGAAAAGTTTCAGTTTTATAATTTATTATGTGTAGAGATTAGTGATCGTTAATAGATAATTATTTAGAAATCATGAGATACGGTCTGGTGTGGTGTAGGTATAACAAAAACACTATCATGCCGACGTTTCGACCTTTTATTGAGATCATCTTCAGGGCCTGGGCTTTACAAGCATAGTTTACATTTAGAAAATACATGGATGTGGAAATGTAAATTTGTACAATGCAAAGTATATTTTATATTACATCAAAGTATTTCTACTCACTCAAAGTGTTTTTCCAACAATCTAGCTTTCCTTTTCCCATTTATCCCTTTCTATATAATCCTGAAAGAATAAACTGGCCGAAACATTAACAACACATTATTTCCCTTTGTCGGCTCTTTTCATGTCGAAGAAGCCGATAACTTATAGTTTAACTTATAGTCTCTTCTAAAGGGTGAATTGCTACTCGTGCTACAAACTTCTCCAGTAGATTCTTCACCCTAAAATGAACAAAAAAGTTCATATTGTCCATGGTCCGATTCTCAACCATTTCAGAGTAATTTCGCTTTTTATCGATTTTGAAAGATATCACGTCCTGGCGTCGGAAAATCGTGATATCTTTTAATCTAAACATTTCTCTGAAAATCTATAAGCACCGTTGAAATTCCCGTTAATTTTTCAATAAGAAGATGACGGTGGCAAAATGTTTGGGCTAATTTTTTGTGTTTTATTTCAGCCAGAACTACAAAAAGAGTGGAAAATTGTGTAAATCGGAAAGTGTATAAAGTAATCCAGATTTTCTAATTTTAGTCTCAGAAGGCAGCAAATTTGAGGAAAACTACCTGATTTAATAACGCTTCTAACGCACTCGTCATTTTTTTATTTGGTGGTTTTGAGACCAAGATGTCGATGACAAAAAGAGAAAAACTGTAAAAACCACAAAAAGTTTTTTCACTTTGTTTTTCTCTCAAAATCATAATTCCATTGAAATTTTTTAATTTAATTTAATGCCCATTTAGTATGTAATGCTTAAGAAGTTTACAAACAGCTTTAATGGAATATAAAATATACTTTGCATTGTACAAATTCACATTTCCACATCCTATATGTATTTTCTAAATGTAAACTATCTTTGTAAATCCCAGGCCCTGAAGATGATCTCAATAAAAGATCGAAACGTTGGAACGATAAAGAAAATGTTTTTCTGATACCTACACCACACCAGATCGCATCTCACGATATCTCAATAATTAATAATTCATTATATTATAAAGTGTTTTTTTTTTTTAATTTTATAAAACAATATCATCGGCATATAATTCCACTGGTTACACTGTAAATAAAATTGTTAAAAAATACCTGAAGGCCTGGTTTCAAAGGTATAATTTTTAAGGTAACTGTTTTTGATTCACCAGCCGGGAGTTCTCCTATAAAAACACCGGATGTAGCACACCAAGCCAGACCAGCGATTTGTTCAAGTAATAATACTGGAGACATTGCAAGTTGACTGTAAACCACCAATTTACATACCAATTTATTGTAAACTGGCCAAAGTAATATTTCAAAAACAAAAATGTTATGAGGAATACTTTAATTTATTTATTTAAAAAAATATAAATATATATACGTACGTAATATTTGATAACCTCAATGTAATACTAAACATTTCTTCAAGATAGACCAAGCTTGGCAATTCATCTATGCCCAAAAGCAAATCTTTAACGTCTGAAGGCTAAAAACAGAAAAATTTTGTATATACGGTGTGTTTAGCGACCGTAAGTCAATGATTACTACAGATCATGAGATGCAGTCTGGTGTGACGTAGGTTTTAGAAAAACATTTCCTTTATTGAGCCAACATTTCGATCTTTCTTGCGATCATCTTCAAGTGAGAAAAAATGAATTTATACAATGCTAGAAAATTCTAGATATAAAAAATGAATATATACAGTGCTAGAAAATTTATATAAAAAACATGAATTTATCAATGGTAGAAAATTTTAGATTAAAAAAAATGATTTTACATAAGGCTAGAAAATTTTAGAATAAAAAATAAAAATCTAAAATTTTCAAGCATTGTACAGACTAATTTTTTTTATTTAAAATTTTCTAGCATTGTATAAATTCATTTTTTTTTCTCACCTCCTACATGTATTTGTGAAATTTAAACAAAGAAACAAAGTTTATAAATCCCAGGCCCTGAAGATGATTTCAATAATAATCGAAACGATAAAGAAAATGTTTTTGTAAAACCTATGTCAGGTTTAGTCTTTAACACTGTAAGGTAAAGGTCCCGGGTTCAAATCCAACGGCCCTGCATTCGAACCCGGCATACTTAAAAAAAAATTTTTTTTTAAACACCGGGGAAAAAACTACATCACCCCAGACCACATCTCATGATATATATAGTACATTATACAGTAATGTGTAAACATAATTATAATACAAACTTTTTTAGGAATTGGCGATGTTTGTAAATGTCCTTTTTCTCCGAGATTAGAACGCCAGACTATGTCCAATTTGCCTATTACTTTGTCTGTCATAGCTTTTAAATTTCGGTTATTTTGATTATTTTTGAGTGTCATGCAGTACAGGAAATGTTTACTTTCTTCAGAAGCCATGATATTTAAATTTAACGAATCAATCTTTTGTTGTGTACTGAGATTTTCAACTGGAAAAAAAAAAATTCAATATTTACTGAATGCGGATTTTTTAAGAAAATCACAAAATTAGTTATAACTTTAAAATAACTAAATCAATACTCATCAAGGCAGTTTGACCCGTGTAAATAAATTAGAATAGAACAAAAAAATGTTTGAGAAGCTTTTGTTAATTTCATTTTTATTTCTCACTTATAATAGCATAAAATCTAAACATTATTCATGCCATCTAAAAGAATCGAGAGAAATAATGAATTTTTAAGTCAGAAACACTGGACATCGGAGAGAAAAAAAATGCCTTAAGCGGATCCAACCTAAAAAATCTTTCTTTGCTACGAAAATTCATATTTACAGACTTTAAAAGGGTGCTAAAACAAATTCGAATGATTTTTTTTTTTCTTCTAGTCCTGCAGATTTTTACAACCCTTTAAACAACACATAATCGCATAAACTTGGCCTACGTAAATAAACTAGAATTCCAGATATCAAATAAGTCTGGAAGTAAAATCGTTTAGCTTTCCAGCACACTTCTAACAGTGTTGGGGGTTCTGATAGAATCTAGAGGAGTTTGGAAATTTTAAGTTTGGAACACCAGATTGTTTTTAACTGCTAGAAATTTAGGATTTTCCTATGAGTTTCACATAGCTTTTAAATTTTCTGACTATTTTTGAATGTCATGCAGTATAAGAAATGTTTTTTTTCTTTCTTCGGAAGCCATGATATTTAAATTTAACAAGTCAATATTTTCTGGTGTACTAAGTTTTTCTGCTGAAAAAATAAAAATGTTATAACTTAGAAATAGAGTTTTAAAGTGATTAATTACCCTTTTAGTATAATCTATTAATATAATATATTAACAGAATTAAACATATATAATAACAGTCTAGAAAAGCGGAAAGACAATGAGGCCCACATAACACACACGTATGTACACTATAATCCTTCAACATATTATATTATAAAGGGTACTTTCAAGGTAACAAAAAATCCTATTATTAATTTAATTAAAATTGAATTTAATGATTTGGGACCTCACATGGCGAGAGTGGGTTCCAGGTTGCCCTAATAAGGCAGGAGATATCCTAGCAAACAAAACAACCTCGCAAAATTTCAAGTTCCTTTTGTGGCATAACCACAACCAATATTAATGTAGAAATGGAATTATGGGTTATTAAAGAATAGAACGAATACTGGAAATGTATGCCAGGCAAGAGAAAACAGTCATACTTAACAAAAAGCAACCAAAATCCCAATAAGTATGTTGTGCTTTAGTAAAATTATGCTTATTACTTTTTACTTAAAAAATTATGGTTTTAAAACATGACCGAGATTGACTACGCCTAGAAGAGATAGAGGCAACAGAGCCCTCCTGAAACTGCTAGGAAAAAGTATGATACTTAAAAAAAGATCTTGAACAATGAATAATTGATACCATACCCACACGACAAACATTGGGAACGTCAGGAGACAAGAAAAAAAAAATATTCGCAAAAACAACCTAATGGGATCAAGAGGAAGTCCTACTCAACAGAAAGAAACCAAAAATCCTAACAGGTCATCACATGTATCCGATTTGTATTTACTGCGCTAGCAATTCTGGTTTTGAATCCCATGAAATTATAACTGGAAATATGTAAAATATATTGTAATTTGGTTTAACCCCTCATTTGGGGCGCACAATGCACAGTACGTTAAGCTCTCCTGTATCAGAGGAATTACCATACTTTCTTTAATTTTATTCCTAAGAATTCAAAGAAACAGAAATTTTCAAGGAAAACCCAAAAGACAAAACTTTATGTGCTACACAACTGTACTGGTTTTAAAGTTGACTATCAAGCTGTAATATTAATGGGCTGTAATTAAGTCGACCACAGTGGCCGAATATTTCACGCAAGCAGTTCTCGATATGAATACCATCACAGCTCATGGAATATTAATTGGTAAAAATATGTAAAACGAACCATATATTCAGTTTTTTCAACAATAAGAGTCATTTGGTGACAGCCAATAAGGCCTCCTGGTGTTACTGTAAAGGATCTATTTTTCATCACATGTTACATTTCGGTCAAAAGACAGTGAAGCAATGAAAGGAACGTGTTTAGATGCTGACGCTTTTCACCATTAATCACTTTACAAGGAACCCATTTACTCATCTTCCCGAGTTGACGTAAATTAGAGCGAATGGTCTCATCGATTATACTGCAACTATTGTGAGCTCCTGACATGTTGGACTCTAATGAAGTTTGACATCTCTCAATTCGTCATCATTCAAGAATCTATCTCAATTCTAGCAGATCACGGTTAATATTCAATCCCCTCAGTCCTAGAAGCAAATTTTTTGAACCACTGTAGCAGTGCGCTCATAGTTCCATATCACCGAAAGCAGTGAAAATTTTACAAGCTACAATGAATTGATCAAGACGTTTTTTCTTTGAACTGATGCATTAACCTCTTGGGATTCCATAATGTGTAAATGCCTAACAACTGAAAGAACTTTTCTAGTTACATGGTATAAGGATTTTAACATTTTCAAATTCAATTTACCGTTTTCCAAATTTGTAAATTTACAGGCTGTTAGCATAGAAAGTCTTAAGAAACATATTACATTTTAAGCAAAACAACGTGTGTGGGGGCATTCGGTGGCCACAATGATTAAGGCGTTGACACAGATTGTAAGGTGAAGATCCTGAGTTCAAATCCAGCAGCCCTGCAGTTAAATCTGGCGTAGATAGAAACAGGCTTTTTTTTTTAATTTTTTAATTTTAAACACTGGCACTCGAGAGTTGATATGACCTCTGCTGTTGCAAACCCTTGTAAATTTTGTTAAACCATCCCTAACCATTCTATTCTTGTCTTGGCTCTCCATGAAATTTTCTCACTACTTTTACTTTGAGTGATTGAAGATTTTTAAAGCAACAAAAATTCAAAACTATTAAAAGAATTTACATATAAAAATTAACAGACAATGAAATTAGTTCTTTATTTTTTGTTACCATTGAAAAGTGGTGATGCTTCTAGCAATACGTTCTCCAAAACCATATAATCCGATGTTATATTCTGCACTTCGGCTTCAAGATATATTTCTTCTGGCTATTTAGAAAACAAAAGGCATTTTACAATATGAACAATACTATTGATATTCTCAACTTACCTCGGATGCATACAGGTTCGTTTTAATGTCAAGAGGTTTATGCACATTGAATTGAAAATTTTTTTTAAATGATTTAACTTCATCAGGAATAGCCACAGAAAGATAATTAACTTCGCACAGCAATCTAAAACACATGAGTCTATTAAGTGAACTCAAATCTACAATAAATATAGAACAACATTAAATCATGCAGCATTTTAAACATCTTACACATGATTTCCAATTTCTTTGACTTCATGGTGTATAACCTCATCTACATTACATCCAACAGCTAAATCAACAGGATCTTTAGGCTGTTTAATGATCCTGAAGCAGTTCTCTTTTGGTGTTTCTAAATGCACCTTGGGTACAATGAAACAAAATAATTACACATTGAAATATGTAAATACTGTTGTTTTTTTTTGAACATTAAATTTATACCCACCTTTAAAGTAACACCTTTCACCATATGATTACTGTGGTTGTGAATACAGACATAGCAAGAAAATGTTTCTCCTAAATAAATATCCCTGTAACAGTATTATTATTTTTAAACCTGCGATTATAGTTACAATAAGTAATGGACGAATGAGTGTTTTATAAATGGTAAGTTAGGTTTAGGTGAGATCACTGGTGAATAGTATCAGCAAGAGTTTGTAACAACTTTGCTAATAGGAGCTCACAACGGAAGGTCGGAATGAGAAATGAGTGTTGTCGGCAAATGTGGAGATGGCTGTGTTTGAGGACTAAGCCAAGGATACTTCCTTGAAGGACTCCCGAGTACTGGAATAAAAGAGGAAAGGGATGTTCCCTGACAGACTGGTATTGCTGCGTCCCAGGATAAGGTGAAAGGTACTAGGAAGAATTTTCTTCAGTTTAATGAATTTTAATAACCTTAATAATAATAATAAATTTTTTAACATTAATTTTATTCAATTAATTAATATTTATGTAAGGTATTGGTCGAGCTTGGTGTATTTATAAAAGTAAAATTAATTTAATTAGATTTTGTGGTCCGATTGACCAAATAACATATTTCAATTAATTAATCTATCTAGGTTGAGATAAGAAAGTCAGTGTCATGATCGGGATTTGAACCCACGTCCTTCGGCTAAATACACCGCTGCTCTACCACTTGAGCTATCTCAACTTTTTTTATCTCAACTAAAAACCTTATTTAATTGAAATATATTAATTTAAATTAATCAACTTATATCAATAAACTTAGCGTTTAAAAATGAACTACCATAAAATAAACAGTTTGAGAAGCAATGAGAAGAATGATTTCATAATTTTTTCTTAGTTATAATGACATAAAATGTAAGTTATTGACATAGTTCACTAATTTTCGGGGTCCGCTTGACCAATTAACATCTTTCAGTTAATTAAGATTTTTAGTTGAGATAAAAAAAGGTGAGCTAGTTCAAGTGGTGGAGCAGCAGCGTATCTAGTCGAAGGTCCTGGGTTCGAATCCCGTTCGTGACACTGACTTTCTTATCTCAACCATACCTTACCCTTGCATATGTAATTAATTAATTGAAAGATGTTACTTGGTCAATCGGACCACAAAATCTAATTAAATTAATTTTATATTTACAAACACATCAAGCTTTTGCAAAATATTAGCTCTTTGATATCTAATGTTTTAATTAAGTGTTGAATGAAAATGCAAGTGGGAAGAGTACACATAAATAAATTAAAATCATACTTTCTTCTCATTCGTTACTGAACAACTGATCAAATTGTTACATTAAAGCCGTATTTTATACTACAATAATGTTCGATATCTTACTTAAAGCTCTGAGGAAGTAAGAGAAAACTGCTGGCTGCAATTGTTTCGCTTCCTGGCACAGTGGTTATGTCCTTTCTGAGGATATCATTAAATAACTGTCCGGGTAGATCCTTCTGGTCACTTGTGATTATTGTAGGTGTGATAAAAGACGGCCTGGTTAAACACATCACTGAAAAGATACATATTCCAGTAAAATATAAACAGCATTATATCAATATGTTTAATTTCAGAATGGCTTATTATTGAATTTTTGCTTGCATCCTATAAGGGAAAATTCAAATTATAGTTCGGTATTTTCATAAATAAATATAATTGAAGAGTTAAGATATTTAATTAAGCTATCTCAAGTCCTTCAAATGAATCAATTAGTTGCAATCAATTTGCTTGAAAAATCCATAGATAATATTGGAAATGGAACCAAATGACAATCTAACTTGTATATTTAAAGAAACTTCGTTAGTTTTCAATTTGAGTTTTCTTTCCGAAATTATCCAGCCCCTTGAAAATACTGAAAAATTTCTCTGTCAGGTCAGCAATGATGTGGAATGATCAGTTACAACCAAATTACCCTTGAAGTTAGTAAACATACTCAATTTTGTAATTTTGTCGTTATTTGATATGTCTTAAAGGTTGCCATTACTTGGCTCCATACATTGAGCTAAAAAACCTGGCTTCATCCACTTAACTGACTAACGACCTATTGCCTCTAACGGTTATAACAAAATTGTAGATTCAACAAGAATCAGTAGAATTCAAGAAGAAGTAGCCGGTGAGATTGAAAATATTATTTAAGCACAAATGGCTTGATCCTTAGAGATACTTGTATTTTGTTCTTGATTAAATTCATTAATTTTGTGGTCCGCTTGACCAACTAATATATTACAATTAATTAAGGTTTTTAGTTGAGGTAAAAGAAAAAAAAGTCAATGGCAGGAGCGGGATTCAAACCCACGATCTTCGGCTTGATACACTGCTGAGTACCACTTGAGCTATCATGACCTCAATCCACTTGGACACTAATTTCCCATCTCAACCGCACCGCGTATCGAGCCGAAGGTCTTGCGTTCGAATCCCGCTCGTGGCAATGTCTTTTTTAGAGAATGACGATGGAGTGAGTGAGGGGTTCAATCCTTTTTAAAAAGATATTACCTACTCACAGTAAGTTGTTTTTTAACGATCCGGATTTCGGGCCTTTTAGCTCATCATCAGGTTGAAGGACTTCCACAACCACGTCTATCAACAAACACTGCCAAATTGAACCCGCCGAATCTTCCGCCAACGCGACGTTCCAAAATTAACAGCTGATTTTTTTAATGGCTCTCAATTTGAACGAGCGAAACGCAGAAATTATAATTAGGTCAAGAAATTTGAAGTTAAAAAATGTAAAATTGAACATGGTGATAAATGCATTAATAATATAACAGATTTTCAACTACCTCCTATTTTAAATATTTACATAACTAATATCAGACATCCAAATAATTAAACTAATTATTTTAATTATTATTTTTATAGTAATTTAATAATATTAAGCATTTACTAATATAATATTTATTTGTGTTATACCACTTGGACACTAACCTTCTATCTCAAATTCAAAAGGTGCGGTTGACATGGGAAGTTAGTGTCTGAGTGGATCGAGGTCATGATAGCTCAAGTGGTAGAGCAGCGGCGCATCAAGCCGAAGATTGTGGGTTCGAATCCCACTTGTGCCATTGACTTTTTTTATCTCAACTAAAAACCTTAACTATTTGTTCTTTATTTCAAACTATATGTATTTTTATCAGTATATTAATTAAAACATACTTTTTTTTTTAATGTAAAGCGAATTAAATGCAATCAGAAATTCTTGAGTTTTAATCAAAATTATTTAATTAAGATAGAGTGAAAGAAAATTCACAAAAAACACTAAAATTATTTAGTGATATATTAAAAATTAACAACAATTTAGTACCTAGTTTTGCTCTTAATAATGTGCATTATCTCCTGTGGCCCCACGGTTGCCTTAAGTACCCTAGGCATCGAGTAAATAAGCAATCGGATTTTGTCTTGTGAAATAGAATACCATTCTTCAACAAGAGCAGTTTGAATTTATTCGACACATCTTAGAGCCATCGAACAATGTCTAGCCTGCCTTTTTATCATTCCACATAAGTGTTCTATAAGATCATGTCAGGAGAGCAAGGCCAATTCACTGTTATAATCCCTACATCATCCAAGTGATGGGTGACAACTCGAGCTATGTAGTCGAGCATCATCTTACATTAGCACAAGTTGTCCCCAATAAATGGAGCGAATGGGACGACAGCTTCCAGAAGAACTCTTTCAATGTACATTCTGTACAATAATCAGTTCGATACAGGCATGGACAATGATTCCACCCGATACTACAACTGATGTTAATGAAAAGGCTGTGATTCACACAAGACACATGAAAACGCGTTCAAATCGTCTTCACGCAGGGTCCTGGTTATATGATTTCTGCCAACCTAACCATGAAGAGAAACCCCCCCACCACAATTGTTCAAGTGCCTGAGATGTTGATTTGTGAATAGTTGCCTTTCCATCCGATGGTTTTCACGTAGTAGAGAACCAGCAGGATGTCTAGAGATTATGCTGTTCTCACGAAGCCTCCTGACAGCGTTTTACAGCTTGCCTATTGGTTATCAAGAAGACTGTTAAGACTGTTCCTTAGTGCGGTAAGAGCAATAAAACAATCGTTTCTAGCATTCATACATCGTGGTCGACCAAGTCTCTTCAACCTAGACTTCTGGTGGCACTGAACAGCTGCAGACCATCCTGGACGGTACAACATGGCAAATCCAGTACTTGAGCTATGTCACGTACGTTACATCTGTCATTGATCAAAGCATCTGTCTATGCAAAATCTTCTTGACTCAAAACAAGAAAAATAAGGCTCGGAAAAGATGAAATTGAACGATTTTTTTAAATGTTTAATATAACTCTGTAAAGGTAAACATCAAATTATATATCTTTATACCTAGTTATTATGTAAAATAAAAAAGTAAGTACCGTCTGCGGTTTTTGTCTTTGAGGGTATTATAAAAAAAAATTCTTTTAAATAAAGACGTTTATAGTTATTAATTACCTTTAAGGGAGAACAACTGTTCGTTTTTCTCTTTCAACGCAGGATCCATAGTGAAATGAATTGAACTTTTTTTTAACTAAAGGTCGGCCAAGCTTATTTTATTTTCGCCAGAATACATTTTCGCCTAAGAGTTTTATATCAAAACGAAAGATTAACAGAAACGGTTGAAACGACTCGTCCCCTGTTTTCAGTTATGGTAACAATGAAATAAACCGTATCAGTTGTCAGGATTCACACTGAGTACTGGCACGCTTGTCTTACGTCGATGAACTGAATCAAATAATCGTCGCAAGGACCAACAGACAAGTAAAAAAACGGTTTATAGCTTTATTTTTAAATTTTTACTTCATCCTCTGAAATTGTGCAAGTGGTTTTACCTTTTTTTTTGCAATAGATTAGTAGAATTAATTTTTTTTTAAATCAAAATCAAAAATTTAGAATAATTTTGCATCATGGCTCGACAGGAAGTAACAAAAGTATTTTTTTTTATTGTTTCCAAAAGAAATGAAATATATTAAATTCAGTACAGTACTCAGTGGGATATTTTTGACACTCAAGAACAAAACCAAAAGCAGTTGAAATGGGAGACCTAGAAAACATTACCGCCACACACATCCTTGCAGAGAGTCAATGACAAGAAAGAAATACAGAAGAGGCAGAAACAAAGGCAAGCAGTAGCAAACTCACCGGAAAAGGGCAAACAAGCAGACAGGAAGGGACATGAGAAGAGGAACAGATAGGAACAAATATTGGTGGCACAAAATAAAGCACAACTAGACAGCCAAAAACACGCAAAATGGAAAGGAAAAAAATAGAAACGAAACAAAGAACTAGTCGGACGGAGTGAAACGGAAATAGTTATATAAGCAAAACGAAGAAAGGCCGACTAAGGCATCGGTATCCAGGCGGGCTGACTAGGACAGCAAAAGGTAAAGACTATAAATATACATGGCGATGGACAAAAAGAGAAAAAGCCATACGGAAATTAAGACAGACAATATGTAAAACATAATTAACCAGCCTAAAAGAAAGGCAGATAGGCAGAAACAAACGTTAAAAAATAGAAAGAGTAGGATCGTAACAAAGACCCAGCTGAACAGGCTGAGGCAGAAACAAAAATATGCACTGGTAAACATGCTGGAAAACGAACAAAAAGCAATTAATCATGCAGGTAGCCAGCGACTAGAACAAACAGGAACAAAGACAGATTGAGACAGAACCCAATAAATAAAACACAACTGAACATCGAAAAAGAAAGGAAGGTAGACAAAAACAAACATTACGGAAGAGAAAGCGTTAGAATTTTACAAAGACAGAGCTTGGCAGACTAAGACTGAAAGATATGTAGAAGTAAACATACTGTCGAATGAAACATGCAGAAAGACAGCGGCTTGAAAAGGCGAACAGACAGGAACAAAGATTGACTGAGACGGACACAATTGAACAGCGAAAAACAAAAGAATGTAGTCAGAAACAAATATATATAAAAAAAAAGAGAAAAAGGGAGATCGTAAGAAAAATAGAAACAAATATATGCAGAGGCTGAAGGACGGAAATAGTTATAAAAACAGACAGACAGGTTGAAAATAAAGAGGAGCAGACTAACGCATAAACAAATTATACAGAAGGCAGATTGGGGAAAAACGGACACTCAAGGACAGAGACAGACGTATAAAAGCTAAAAAAATATAAAAAATAAAATAAAAAAAACCAGGGTGATAGAAAAAGGCATACAGGCAGAAAATAGGCAGTACATCAAACCCAATTCACCAAAAATTAAGCCAAAAATGCAGGCATGTAGGCAGAAAAAAGCATTAAAAAAATAGAAAGAGTTAGAGTTTAACAAATACCGAGCTTAACAGACTAAGACAGAAACAAAGAGATATAGTAGCACACACACTGGCAAAAGGAACAAACAAGAGAACAGATAACGACATGAAAATGAACATATAGAAACAAAGACAGACCCAATAAAGTAAACATAATTAATCATTCAAAAACGAAGACAGGAAAACAGAAACAAACATTAACTAATAGAAAGTGAGAGATTGTAACAAAAATAGAAACAAAGATGGACGGAGGAGGAAGAACTGAAACAGAAATAGTCATACAAGCAGACAGATCGAAAGCAAAAACGGGCCGACTAAGGCAAAAAGAAATATACAGGTCAGGAAGCTGACTGGAGCAAAAACAGATATTAAAAGACATAAGTAGAAAAGGTAAAACAAAAAGACGAACAGACAAGAAGAAAATCAAACCAATAAATAAAACACAATTCAGATTAAGACAGAGCCAAACACTTGCAATAGTGAACACACTGGAAAAGGAACGAACTTTACAGGCATACAATGTCATAAAATTACAGACAGGCAGAAAACAGAGACAGACCAACTAGTAGCTAAACCACGATTCACCAACCAAAACGAAGGCAGACAGACAGACACCAAAAAAGAGCAAAAGTGAGGCATAAATAAACGTCAAGATAGGCAAAAAACGGGCATTGACTACAATCGCAATGATAGATATAAAAACAAACATAGACTATGAACGAAACACATTTTGATAAAGCCAGATACATTTAAACAGACAGGTGTGACAAGGGATGGACGACTCAGACACAACAAATACAGGCGCACCTAGTCAAACAGAAACCAAGGTAGAAAGAGAGAAAGCAAAACACGCTTAAAGAGACAGAGATAGAGGCAGATATAAAGGCCGTTATAAATAGATATCGTCTTCATATAATCAATATACTACAGTTCAGAAATTGGCGCAATTCCTGTAGAAGCAGGGGGGGGACGCTGCAAGTCTGCAAGAGGAAGGTAATATCAGACTCAATAAGTGCCGAAAAAGTCAGTACTGTGTACTGAGTACTGACTGTTGCGTCAGTACTTCAATAATCAGTTCCGTTCACTGTCAAAGCCTGACACAGACTTACAGAGCTTTTAAGAGTTTAAGGAACAGGAATACAGGATGAACAACGTTAGCTTAGCTCTCTTCCTGGCCAGGGCTGGCTGAAATTGGCATGTTATTTTTGTATATGCCGCCGGCCTTTTGGATATGGAGTCGGAAAAGGACGACGTCGACCTGCTGGACCAGTACAACTGCCTCGGAGTGCCATCCCTCCTGGGTCTTCTTTCAAAGATTTTCGCTACCGACTCAGCCGGTGTGGACACATACCTGGCAAAGGAGCTAAAGAGGACGGCTTGGGAAATATTACTCAAGAAACGAAACATAGAGACAACGAGTGAGTTTTCCTTGAAATATAATTAGCCAAGGATTTTTGGTTTGGTCAATTCTTCAATTCATTTTCTTAATCCCCAAAGCTGTATTCTAAATTGAATTGAGATATACTTTTGTAAGATGAAGATAATTTACCATACACTCAATAACAACAAAAACAGACAATTGTTTTTCTTAAAAGCATGGTTTTATGTCGAGATCATGCCTAGTCAGATGCTCTAGCCAACTACGGACACAGTGTGTATTACTTAGCCCAAGTTTTGGGTGTTCTGCGTTGTACCATCATGATGGGCAGTTTAGGGCCACTGGTCTACGGAACTATCTTTTAACATCTTCCTTGATGGGTGAGCCGTAAAACTGCCAACAGAAGGATTTACGAGAACATCCTAGCCTTTCGACAGCGTCAGGTTCTCTACTACTGGAAAGTATTGATTCATAAATCAGCATCTTGCTTAGACACTTGAACAATGGGTAGGAGCGTTCTCGTCACAGATATGTGCTGTTTTGGTTTGTGGCATTTAGATGACAAGGACGGTGTGTTGAGAATACTTTGCTCCATGTGCCATGTGTGAGTTGTACTTTTCAGGCAGTCATTTATGGAACAGGGCGAAATGAACGACCATGTCCGATCTGACTATCATACATCATGATCTTTGACTGCACTAAGGTACAGTGAAGAAGTTCTTCTGGAAACTTTGCTCACATTCGTTCCATTTATTGGGTGCAACTTTGTGTTAATGCATGATAATGCCATAGCTCGAGTTGTCGCCTATTATGATGATGTAGGGATTATCACAATAAGCCTTGTTCCCCTGACAGAACCCTATAGAATAATTATGGGACATGATAAAAAAAGATTCAGACATTGTTTACCACCTCCAACAAGTGTTGATTGATTGATTGATTGAAGGTTTCCAGGGTGTGTATACTGCGCCCTATAAGAGCTATTGTATCCCCCGTTCTCTGCCTAGAGCACATCGGTGAGTCCTAATTCATCAAGAAACCTGATTAATAGGCCCGGTTTTATTATTGGTTGTAGCTCTTCTATGGTCACATTGTACATCCCAAAACACTTCCTCCTGCGGGCTAATGTTGCTCCGCAGTTTGTTAGTAGATGTGTTGGTGTTTCTTCTCCTTCTTTGCAGAATCTGCACGTGCCATCTTGGATTACTCCAATTTTCTTTAGATGTCCATTTAATCTGCAGTGTCCTGTTAGGAATCCTGTTAGGATTCGCAGTCTATTCCTGCTTCCTTTGACACATTCCGTGATTTCTTTCGTTTCGAAATTGGTTAGAAGATTCTTGGATTGTTTATGTCCAATAAGTGAATTCCAGAGTTCCCTTATTTTCTTTTTGTCCTTCTGTCTGAGATAATCGTTAATAGTGAACAAGTGTTAGCTTCAACAAAAGCTTCAAATTTATTTATTTGATGCCTAGGAGACTTAGGCCCAAGGAGTAAATAAATGTTATTAATAGCAAAACCAGGTCAATTGTTACTTAAAATTTGATGTATCACTAAACGAGTTTTAGGTGTTTTGTTGAATTTTCTTGCAATCCATCGTAATTAAATAATTTTTTAATTTAAATAATTAAAACTTGTGTTTTTTTTTCTCTGAATGTATATAATTAGTTCACCTTTAGCCTTGAGGATCAAGCTAATTGAGCCCAAATCATATTTTCATTATCGCCATTCAAAAACCTTGTACTTCGCAATTTTATAGGTTCTAATTTTATCTATGTTTTTTACTGATAGTCACATTACATTTGCAACAACTTTGTAACTATTTCGAACAAATAGGCAACAGGTCAGTAGTCAGTAAAGTGTCTGAAGTCGGTTTTAAGCTATTTATCTGATTGTCATATTTTGATGGATACGAAGCAAAAGGTTCTATAAGCTACTTCACACAGTCCTAAATAGTATATTTCATAAGTTATTCATTTCTATAACCTCAGGTCAAAACTGAATTTAGTTTTAAAAAAACTCAATTTTTCAAAGATTGCAATTTTAAAGTTCCATTGTCCATTCTGTCATCTTCTAAAGATAGTATATAATTTTTTTAATTGAGGATCAATGGGTTATTGTATATTCAACAATCAACCTAATAAATACATTCAGTCTCAATATATGCCAAGAAAAACAAGGTAAGATGTCGATAATGCATTATATACAATTTAATAGCCCCTAAAAATCGGAACAGGGCACCCAGATACACGCTGCAGTGATCAAGCATAATTCTCAAATTATATGGCATTTCTGCATGCTCTCTATATGGAGCAAAGGAATGGCACCCTTTAAATAATACACATTGAGCAATCTTTCTCAGTTTTCCGGACATGTATGTGGACTTTGGCCCAGAAGTATCTGTGCTTGGTGTATTCTTAATCAGGTGAGAATGACCGTTTTTCTACGAGTCAGGACCTTTGAGGGCCACCTATCGACAGTGAGTCCTCTTGATATGCAAGAGCTTTTCTACCAATCAGACCCAAATTTTGTAATTGCAAATTGAAATAGCGTAATTAAATGTGTACTAGTATAGATTTAATAAATATAATGATAGATTAAAAGTAAAGTAATGTAATTCCTATCGCAAAAGGTGGCTTAAAGTCCAACTATACATTGGGTGTTTTGGACAACTACTTTACAATAGTTTTTCCAAATTAATCTCAATTAAAATTCCAAGAACTAGGCAGGGATTTGAACCCAGAGCCGCTAGTTTGGCAAATACAAGATGGACTAACCACTGGTCTACTCAGCCATACCTTATAATAATAATAAAATATGATAAAAATTATAATATAAAAATCTTAAATATAAAGGAATAACCTGGAAAAAACGATTTAACACAGAATAATCAAGAATAAAAAAATGGAACAGAACATCTTACAATAGATGCAAGTAGTCTTTTAAAAGAAACTATAGTAAAAAGTTAGTTTTAACAAACTACTTTGAAAAGTTTTATTTTTTTTATACTTATTTAATAAATATATAATTCAATAATTTTTCATATATTAATATTGTTTGTTTCAGATGTTGATGAAATACTAAGGAGTGATGTTTTCTCCGCTGTTGTATGGTTCGCTCATGATGAATGCGACAGAAAAGATGAAATCACCGAGATAATTTACAATCTGGAAATGTTTTTGCAAGAGCATAACCAACATTGGGTTGAAGATGCTATTAAAGTATTGCTAATGGTGCACTTATTGGGCCCCAGACAAAAAGTCAAAATTCAAAGGCACAGCAAGGTAACAATCATCAAACGATTTTAACAATTTTTTTTTCTCTTCTTCTTTTTAAAAGTGACATATATATTGAATATGAAAAGCACATCTAAAATTTATTCAGTGGTATTTGAAGATATAGAATGACCCTGTATTTATTCGAAAATTTGAGACATTGAATTTTTAGGAAATATTTAAAGAACATGTTGATAACTGGGTTAAAAAAGTCGAACAAAATGCGAAGCCACCGCAAGAATTATTCCCGCATAGGCCAAGATATTTTACATTCAACCCTTGTAGTATAAGTGAAAGCATTCAAAACCAAATAAGGCAACCATTAAGGTAATATCAGCATAATTTTTATATCAAGTACAATATTGTATAGTTTAATCACAAAGAAATTACCTTTAAAGTGAAGTAAATAAAATTTGGACAAACAAACGATTTATTTTATTTGATCAGTCGATTTTTCACAGCGGACTTCTGAAAGAAAGTCGGTCGTGGCCAGCAGATGACGACTTTTCAAGCCTTAGTGATATTGCCAGTTGTTCTTCCCATTCAAATTTGTACATTTTGGTAAGTAAAGTTTTAAATAAATATTTGTAAACTATAAAGATTCACATTCAACACCTTTTCTCCTTTATGGTCATTGAGCAAAGAATCCCTTTCTTCCAATATGGCCTAAAACATCTATTGGGGAGATCTATTCGATACGTGCTCAATTCAAACAATCAAAGAACATCTTAAGACTAGGGCCACATAATGCATATACGATAAAAAGTGTCTTTTTTTATAGAAAAAGTGATCCTAAAAGGGGAGCTCAATGATGACCTTTTTTCATGTACATCTACATTTTTACTTTTTTTTGGCCCTGATTTTCACCATTAGCACAAAGACCAGACCTCCACCCGGAAAGAAGAGAGCCCCAGCCCGCCCACCGGGGAAAAAAATGTGCCGCCAGAGGACTCCATTCAAATTCCATTTTGACTCAAGTACGTTCTATCTCCTGGTGGGATGTGCGTGTGTGCCTAGCCACCTACATTCCAAACCGATCGGGGACGGCTATCGATGCATTTTTATGTTACAATAATAGAAAGTATAAAGATTAATAGGATTCATTATCAAAGCAACAATTGTGTAATATCCATTTCCTAGAGCTATTTGTTAAACTTAAGGCTTTTTAACACTGCTACAACCTAGGATTTTCCACTCTGAGGAGGCATTCAAACCAAAAGAGGACATGTTCCGCTGTTCTTTCTGTACACGCCCAAAACATGAGCAATCAAACTCATTAGAAAGTACACTAAGGTCTTTCAAGCAGAAATACATGCCATCAATGTTTGTGCCCTAGAAAATCTTAAAAGAGGTTACCCTGGCGAAAAAATCCTCATACATTTGAAATAGCTAAGCAGCATATAAAACAAAAAACCACATCAAAATCAATCAGTAAATGCATCCAAAATCTCCAAAACCTGGAGAAACACAACAACCTGATGATATCTTGGGTACCAGGACACACAAAAATTTTGGGTAAAGAAAAGTAAGACAAACTGGCCAGAGGATCTGCAAGACTGTAATTAGATCCTGAACCTATTCTTGGGGTAGCGAAGCAAATGTAGAATCCTCCTTTCCATAATGGACCCAAAAATGGCAAAAAGGAGAAATGGTGACTCTAAGGGCACTAGACACAGTAAACTTATGATTTAAAAAAACCCTCACCGAGACTGGGAAACTTAACTGCTTCAGTTAGAATGGCTAAACTCCGAGACATAATAGGACTACACTATCTGAGAAAACACATACATAACACGGGCATGTTCAGTGATGACCCCATTTTTAGGATGTGCAATGTGAAGAAAGAAACATCTTCAAATTCGATACAACCACTCATCAATTTCACCATGATAACCTGGAATACAAAGAAAACTCGGCGAAAGGAATTGTAATTGTAATATTGTAATACCTTAGTATTGAGTCAATTGTGCTCACCTAAGGAACTAGAAAGTACAGTAAGGTAGAAGGCTGTTGGGGAACAAAAATAAAAAATATCACTTTCTTGTATCCTTATTCATCATCATCCTTCAGGCCTAGGCGTTTTCCACTCTGCTTCAATGCCACTTCAGGCCTCTGCACCAACAGAAGACGTGTTCCACTGTTTCTACTTCTCCCTGGGAATGCACATGCTTGTTTCTCTTGTTCCAAGCCTGTACATATGCCTCTTTAGTCTACAGTGTCTAGTCAGCAGTCCTTTTATCATTCTCGTCCTAATAGGTTGTATCCTATTCCTGCTGTTAGTCTCTTTAATGGCGCCTTATTAACTTTATTATGTGCCTCTATAGTGGGAGACAGAGGACTTATAATGGCTAGTAATGTTTCATGACTGATGAGAGAGAAAGCTGTCTAACCACAATATGAAAATAATACGGCTTTTGCTTGTTATTTCTTAGTCGAGTTGGAATAATTTTATAATCTGCTAAATAAAAGAAGTACATGTTACACAAATCTGAATTGTCCTTAAATGTGTTTTAAAAATTTTCAGGATGAAGGCTTCGTAACTCCTGGCGATGATGTAGAGGTTTCCGAAAATACTTTACCAGAACAAACGTATCAAGATATATCTGAGGAAGAGAAAAGCGATTTTGTGTATGTTGCCACAATAAGAATTAAGCCTTTCATTTTCATAATTGACTCGTTAATTTCACAGGCCATTCACTGATGTTAATTTATGTGATATTCCAATAACTCGAGATAAGGGCAAATGGACGCCTTTTCGAACGGTATATCCGATCGAGCCGCCGTTTTTCTCTCTCGACATTCATAGTATTCATCAACAGAAGGAAGATGATTTGATCTTCATTCCTCGAAATGTGTTGATTAATGACTTGAAAGTGCTATTATTAGGTGTCGCATCAAACAGCTTTTATAAGGTAAAATTTTTATCATTTTAGCCAAACCTATATCAGAAAATGAAACAGTAGAAACAAATAGAACAGATAGAAAATAGGATGATTTAAATTATGATTATTTATTTAAATATATGGATTATTCTTGTTACAGAAATCTAAGTTTCATAACAATAAATAATTAATGTCAACTTGGAACATACTTTTTATAATAAAAAAAATACGAAATGTGTAAGTGAGAATGAAAACATTAAAATAAACATTTACACAAGAATACAACAAAAATATAAATAAATCATTAAACAATATTATAGTTCTTGAAATTGTTCAATTAAATAAATGAAAAGGTTAGATTAATGAATACGTTTCTAAAGTTTAGATTTCATATTTTGCATGATTTCACGTTAAAACTATCTATTTGTGGTTGAAGCTGATTTATTAGTTTGAGGGCTGTTTTGAGGACCCAGCGAATATAACCTTATGCTTATCAATATTCAGATTCAAGGAATTATTACAATACCAATGAATATTTAGTACATCGGCCAGCAATAAAACTTTAACATCTGAAAATATATAAACTCCATGATTAAAGATTGTGAGGAATAGCAGTGGACCCAACCTTGGGGACCCCCAGAACAAATCTGAATGATGCAATCTTACTTTTACAATTAGCTTCCTTACAGACAGATACTTTTCAATCCAGGATAATTAACTACCAGTCACACAGCAATTTTCTGTGATTAACAGTGTCATATATCTAGTAGTAATGCTAACTAAGTCAACCTGTAAATAACCTGACTGTAGTGAATTCACTACACAGTGCTCAAAATTTCTTGAACTACCACAAAATGTGTTAGTTGAGCCAATTTTTTATATAACCTGTGAGTTAGTTTTTTTTTTTTTCATTCTTCATAACATACTTTAGATTATCTGTATTTTCATACAGGATATGTAGTTGTATATTTTAATTTTAATTAAATACATATTTATAGAAGTACTTAAACAGGCTGACAGCGAGTTTTTTATAATCACTTTTCCGCCGCAAATCCAGTAACAGGCAAAACAAGATAAAATGATTACATTGTTAAGATCGTAGAAGTTTAAGTCCAGTTGTGTCTTTTGCACCTCTAACACAAACCAAAAAAGAGACAGGTTGAATACTGTATGTACGTAAATATTTAGTAAAACATATATAAACTAGAAACAGGGAACCATTTTATTTAAATTTTGATTATCTTTAACCCTCCGTTGGGAGCAGCTGGTCTGAGAGGCCAACTAAACACTTTTTTGCCTGCCATTTTTTTACCACACGGTTTAACGAAATAGTTTCCTATTTATAGGGGCGTTTCATAGGAATCCCTGATTTATTCTGTCGTCAACCTTCATTATGCTAGCCTAGACCCATCCTGGCTCGACGAGCCGACTGCTCCTGACTGCGTCTTAAATTAAAAGAATAATTTCTTCACAATATTTTTGTCGTAATCGTTCATCATACTTTTCAATTCAGTCTTCCTGACTTTTAGTCTAGATTTCCTGCTGAAACGGACAAAAAATGTATGATTTTTGTAAAAACTTGTACAAAATTCACAATTTTGTTTGTTTTAGTTGAAGCTTCATCATATTCAATATACTCGTTTTGTTTCCATCCAAATTGGTGTATTTGATTTCCGTAAATCCTAGCAAAGGCAACCATAATGGTGTTTTGGATTAAATTAATTAGAGGTGAAGGGGGAGGGTAAAAAAGTTAGGTGGCCTGTCAGGCCGGGCGCGCCTTGGTTTTGTTTCATTCAGAGTTGCACCCGATGCAGTTACTACATAACCACCAGTCACTTTTTAAATTTATCTTTTAATGGAAATAGTTGATTCTGTTTGGTAATTGGAATGGCTATATTAAATTTTAAAGATAGATTGTGCTAATCCAGCTATATGTCTATATAGGTAGTGTTACCAGGGTTTTGACAGAGAAGACATTTCTAGGTTAGAAAATAATAGGTTTAACATATTCAAATTATTATTTACTTTATAAGAGACATGAATGGAATTATCAATTATTAAATAAATTTTTGGTATTTTTTCATCATTACTTGACCAGAATGTCTGAATTACAATTAGTTTTAGGCAGAAAATTTATTTGAGGGTGACAACTATGTAAATTTTCTAAGGGAGGAACATATTATATTGAAATCAAATAATTATAGAACATTTTTATAGATTTCTTATTGTTTAATTACTTCAAATGTTTTTTATTAATTTAATTTTTTTTAAGGAAAATGGTCAATTTTTTTTAAAGAAAAATTTATATACTAACGGACTGAGCCCAAAAGTTTTGATAGAAGCTTGCGGAGAGTTTATAAAAACAGGAGAAAATTACCTAGCCCTAGAAGGTATATGCAAAGAATTGGTGAAAAGCCCTTCACCTATTTTAACGGCGATAAAGCCGTGTATAGACAAATACCGTTACAAATATCAGACAGTAATAAGTACATTTTCCCATACTGAAAGTATTTTACTATTTCAAAAATATGTACAACCTCTTGCTAAACAGGTTAGTTTTATTTTTTATTTGTAGATATTTTTCCCCCCAGCTTACTGATTGAGTTATTGAATTTCAGGTGAATTTTCTTGTTTCTTGTTTAAGACCTCTGCCAGACGGGATAGAATTTCTTGGACATTTATACAATTGTTTGTCAAAAATGTCAACGTCGTCGTCTGTTTTTCACCTTGCAGCAATTTTGTTTTACAGTAGTTGTGAATCGTACTTCAGGTTCGTTAACTTTGTTACTAATGTACATGTTTTACAAGCAGATAGGATTATTATTTTGTATCTATTCATTTTATATTTGCAGTGTGTTACATAAATGGATATTTTATGGGCAGTGCCATCCGGATTTGTTTATAAAACAAAATTATATGCCACATGAAATTACAAGCAGAGACAGCTTGTTAAAAGCTTATACATATATCCCTGAAAAAGCTCCATGCTTTTTGCCTTCGGACAAAATATATTTTTGTGGATTATACCTAATAGTTTTGCATTTATGTGCAACGGTAATAATAAATATTTTTCAGTTTACTACGTCCATTGTAACGTTTTAAATCATTGTTTATACTGTTTTGATATATTTTATTACTTTTTATATGTTGGATATTTCATTTTAATTTTTTATTTGTTAAGATTTATTTATAATGTTTACTTTTTAGGACAATTATTTGACATTTGACGATATAAAAAGACCTCGAATTACTCTATGCTCGAATTATAAGTCATTCAAATTATTGGAAGAAGAGTGGTTGCAGTATTATGAAAAGTGGTCATCCCTACAACCAACAACTTGTGGATGGTTAGACGATTATGATATCGATTTATCTGAAGTAGGAGAACAGCGAGAAATTCAAGCAAACAAAATTTTAAGTGGTAAAAATTAAAGTTTTAATTAAACTATTTATTATTTTCTTTTTTTGAATTATAAAACAATGAAGGTCAAAAAGTTGATAATCATTTTCGTCCCGTTTAGACATGAAGTTAGTGAGACAAGGCTTCTTTCAGAAAAAAAGATTGGAAGAATTAAATTTACAAAGAGAAATCCTTCATTCTGAGTTGGAAACAGCTTTTATAAAATTTAAAGATAACATTAATACTGACAGGAAATTCAAAGAGCAATTGTATGAAGAAGAGCAGAAACGGATAAATTTTCAAGAAACTCAAAGGTATGAATCTTAATTCTCATCACAAATTTAGTACGTAAAGCTTTGAGAAAAAAAAAAGTTAAACATTTTTTTTTTCAGGATTAAATTGTTTCATCATTACAAGACCTTAATGTCTGCAAGTGACAAAGCAAACGAACATTTTGACTGGGCAACTAAACGGGAAATATTGTCTGGTAAAAGGACGCAGTTGTTAATGGAAGGAGAGCCACTGTCTGTAAATAAGAATGAAACTGAAAGCCGTTGCTCTCAAGAAAACATGACGAATAACACTCCCGATTCCCCTGAAGCAACAGTTGCTAGTGATCAGCGTAGCGTTTTGCCAGATGATCTGGTAATGGTAGACGTTACCGTAGAGCCGAGCAGCGCACCGACTGAAAATTGTGAAAATGAAAAGATCTCAAGTTCGCCGAATGAAACTGCCAGTTTGGTTAATGATTGTGTGAAGGTAGATGAACAAATAGAGAACATTTCAGACAATTTGAATCAAACTGAACATATTTTACCTCAAGATAATAGTGCTAATGGAACAGAACACGAAACGAGCTCTGAACTTGAATCCAGCGTAACAAATACAACAAGCAGTTTCAACAGAAAGTACTCGTACTCTGATAACTTCAGAAATAAATTTTGTAGTGTTAAAGTTGATGATATAATGTCAAAAAAAGAACTTAAGGATGAATTTGATAAAACGCAAATTGACAGTATTATCTCTAAATCCATATCACTCCCTTTGAGGATACAGACAAAGTTGATCAATGAATCGTTATTATACGTCTTTTGCATTAAAAATAAATTATTATATCATATTTTGGCGTTACGAAAGTATTTCTTTTTATACGATGGCGTATATGGGGAGAAACTTTGCAATGCACTTTTCAATGCTATCGATAAAAAGGAACCAGCGGAACTTCTTACTTTCACAAATTTAGGAAATATATTACAGGACGCTTGTGGTGACAACGTGAAAGAACTTACTTTTCTCGTTTCTGATACACCGCCAGGATTTGATCTCACAAACCCACAGGTATATATTATCATTTAAGTAACCGCTTTGTTCAATTACTAATTTTTGAACACAAGATCTGAGATCAAAAAGTCATTGTTATAGATAGGATTTGAACCCATAATTTTTAGTACAGTACCCTAACGGTCTAACCGCCTGAAATACCGCGACTTCAGGGGGGAAAAAGGAATTTTACAAATACTACGTGTTAAGCAGAGTTGGGCAAAATCTAACTAATTCAATCATGATTAAGATTTTTGATTGAAGTTAGTCATGATTAAATGAATCATTATATGATTTAGTCATGATTAATTCATCACGAGGTATGACTAAATCATACAATGATTAATTTACTCATGACTTATTCAATCATGATTAAACTTCAATCAAAAATGTTAATCATGATTGAATTAGTTAGATTTTGCCCAACTCTGGCTAAAATGACCACCTACCAAAATCCAATAGACTCAGGATAAAAATTTTGAGATGAGAGTCGTGCTTACGGCCAACCTTCAAAAATGTTATCACAAACGAAAACCACCGACACGTCTATTTTATTACAATCAAGACCCAAAGATAGTGTATTTTCCAAATAATGTAGAAACCTCACCATTCGAGTAGAATAAATTTTAATTCAAAGAAATTTTTTTCATTAATCGATTATGTAAGCAGATTAAGACTTTTCAAAGCGTAGCTTGTTTTAAGATTATTTATTTTATTTTATTATTATCATTTTTTTGGCTTTTCATAACGAGTTTTACTTATAATTGGAAGATAGATTTTTGTTAAATAAGGTGTTGAAATTTTTTCGTTTTCATGAAATAAATTTGTTAGAATTTTTTACAAGTGATGAAATTGTGTATTTTTCATCTTTTGTGCTCCCATTGGAATATGATTTATCGAAATTTAGTCATGACTAACTATATTATGACTAAATTAGTAATGCCTCGTATTTAATTACTAGTTATGACTAATTTAATCATCAATCACTATCGTGACTAATGACTAAATTAGTCACTTACTACCAATCATGACTAACGTTCTGAGTGATCAATCATTGATCGTTAGACATGACTAATTTTTGCCCAACACTGGTGTTAAGATGGAAAAGTCATTGTCTTGGGATCAAAATCATGGTGGCTCAGGAGGTTAGAGCATTGACACATTGACTTCTTTTTTTTAAATCTCAAATCTCACGTACAAAAATTAGAACCATTTAGGCTTGATATTTCTCTAATTTTTATACACATTAATTGTAATGTGATAAATAGATTATTTGCAAGAAGAAAAAAAAATATTATAACAAAATTTATTATATTATGAAAAATGGACTAGAAACATAGTGACATGTTTCTATGTGGTATTATACCTGTAATTCGGTTGTTGCTACTCATTTTCGTTTCAGCATTTTGCCATGTTTAGTGGAGACCCAACACTGAAAATGGAGAAATGCGTCTGACAGACCAACCCAGTGATAGGCAGACGAAAATAATTTTTAGTGACCAAATTATAAAAATATTGCACTCAATTGGGTTGTTTTTTTGTAGGTCCTTAGCTGCCTCAATTTGAGTTATAAAGCTGACTGGCCGCTGAACTTAATATTAACAGAGAAGACCATAATAAAGTATGATACTGTTTTTTCTTTCGTCATGTCCATTGAACAAGCAGCTTGGTACTTGAAAAAACTTTTTTTCCTTCTCAGAGTTAAATATGTTGATGTGGCTAATTCGTTACAATATAAACAGGTTAGTTCGAAATGTTCAACTTTGTAATAATTTTGAAAATGTAATTAATTTTACTTTTTTTAAGCTCTGATTTAAAACAAGTACCAATATATCTATTTTTTACGTCTAATGTCTCACTTTGTTTTAGATACAACTTCATCGGCATGTCATGTCACAGTTCATTAGTGCATTTAAATGTTATTTGGCCGTGGTTGTTTTTGAATCTAGTTGGAGAAATTTGGCAAAAGTCTTGTCAACTGTGAACAGTTGCGAAGAACTTTACAGAGCACATATAAACTATCTAAAAGACGTCCGTTTCAAGTATGTTTTATTGTTAATATCAAATTGTCTAGTAAATTTGTACTTATATAAGATTTTCCTTAATTGAATTTCCAATATAGATAGCATTTAATAAAATAGTTTTTATTTTTAAGTGTCACTATAACTAGGCAAGGTAAATTTATGCATCAGCAAGTGAACCTGTCTGAATGTATGTGTCCTTTGAGAATATAAATTATTTTAGAAAATACGTTTGAAATTGCACTTTTTTGTGATATTAAAAAAATATGTTTTTTAGGTGTTTCCTTAATCAGTCGGCCAACAACACCCTGGTACACTTAATGAAGCTTCTGCAATGCATATTGATGTACTGTCGTGTTTATGAATTCGGGGAGATTGATATCGCATCTTCGGGAGAATTTTTCCACAGTAAATTTTCCAAATTGAACCATACTTTTCAGAATTTCATGTCTTTGGCAAAATACTTTATTTATATTATTCAGTCCTACGCGCAAAATAAACAACAGAACCATTTTGAAATTCTACTCGAGTTTCTACACAATAACTCGTTTTCAACATCGTACGATGTTAAAACCAAGTATTAACCAGTGCTGTTCATACTCTAATTTAATTAAGGATAATGTAAGTTAAGGATGAAATTAGTCTTTCATTAAATGCCAAAATGTGCCCTAAATGTTTTTAATATTTATTTTAACCATGTTCTGTTTGTTAAAATTTTATAATAAAGTATAAAAAAACCTGCCAGGCTCATGCTGGTTTCAATCATACGTAAGAGCCCTTGTATGTTATCTGTATCAAGTTTAAACAATTTAATGATACGTAAAATTAGGGTTACGTATATAGTCAGCGATGATAAAAAGCTAAGTAGTTGATGAATCTTAAAAATGCTTGTAGGTTTTTGATCTTGAAGAACAACTTTCACTTTTCATCCGTTGAGTGCAAACCCTGTTCATTGATCTGGAACCCTAGATATTCGATTGAAGTTTTCCCAAATTCACACTTCTTAGATCAAGTCAGTCCAGGAATCTTAAACTTCTCCAATACCAGGATGATCCGTTCCTTTAGTTCTGGCAATGATTTGGCTCACACAAAAACATCGTCCAACAGAGCTGACACTCCGTCTATGCCTATCTACAATCTTCTGGCGTACGGATGTACATATGTATAAATTGTGTAAATTTTCATCGGTGTCTGATCCCTCTCTCACAAAATGGGTTTTTTCCAGCTTGTTAGCTTTTCCACTGCTGTCCTGTCCGATGGGCATGTTCACGGTTTAATGGCTTACTGCGGGCAAACCCTTTAAATGGCCCTTCCATCGTCTAAAAAAGAAGCTTTTGTATCTGCAATTATCTGGATCACGATTCATTCCCAACATATTTTGCATGCCTTTCCTTTGTAATCGCATTTTTATCCTCCGTGAATAGCACGGGTCCTGCCATGCTGTTATATTTTCATTTCATTTTGTTTATCCAGCACGTAATGAAATGTTGCCGCGTCCTTCAAATTGGCTAGCTGGTCCAATGTTATTGTCTTGTCTCATCTTTGAACATCCTGTCTCTAATGGAGCCCTTTCCCATACCTACAACAAACCGGTCTGTCAAGTGTGCATCCAGATGTTGCTCAAATTATTTGCCCCTTTTTATGATATCGTCTTCATGTCTGTGTACATCAAGCTCATGTGGTTGGTCATCCATTACCAATAAATTTGGTAATAGTATTTGGGGACAACTGTTCAACAGTTGTATTCAAGATTTTCATTCCCAAGTTTTACTTTTTTCTTTTGGATATTTGGTTTTTTTAAATCCTTTTTCCAATTCTATTCCTTTATGGTAGCCACAGCTTTAAAAGATGTCGTGTATCAATTTCTTTATCATTTATTGAGTTATAGTTTTTCTGTACAAAACTATGTAGGGCTCTCACGGCCAAATGTTTTGGTTTAAAGAAAAATTAATCCAGCTATTGTGAATTTAAGTCAAATGTGTTGTTTTTATTTATTTATTTTTTTATAATACTGTAATGATTTATGTAGTTTTGATTGAATATAGAATAAGGTAAGAAAATACTTTTTTTTTTCAACATAGCTTTTATTTGCTTTTTAAAACTCTACATACATATACAATTGTAATTGACTTGGTAATAATAGTTTCACATCATACACATTTTTAGCCAATTTACATTGAAATTTTGTCCTTCATGAAAACGAGGAGATAAGGGAACAAATGGAATATTTATGTTGCTAAAACACAACTTTAAAATAATTATGTTTATACTTACTAACATTGAGAAACTGATATTAATACATGATTTTTTTTTTAAATAATAAGAAAACAGATTGAATAGTTCAGTTAGACAAAAATTTCATAAGGTATTAACATCGTTTAACAACAGCTTACTTATAATCAGCCAGATATTACTACACAAATATATGCCAAATCTGTATATAATAAAAGCATGCTAATCCTGTTCCATTAAATTATATGTTTACTTATAAATATATAACAAAATACAAAAACTATGCATGCAAAAACTATGGAGCTGTCATATAATGTTGCCCACCAATTTGAGCACATCACTAGAACATACCCAATCATAAATAATATACAATGTGCCATTAAAGAGAGGAAATTATAATTCCACCAAAACTGGTAGTATCTTGGTTAATGGCACAATGGGCTTTAAAATAAAAATTGGTAATAAAATATAAATACATCATTTGATAGAAAATTTCAACTTACCAAATAATTTGGTTTTGCATGTGCAACAATATGCTATAATTACACAGTAAATTAAATACAATTAAAGCAGGTACATAGAGCTTATGTTGAAGTCACCCCTTTCCGAGCAACAAGAAGATTTAATACTGGGAGTTTCTTAATATAGTCAACAGCTTTTTTATGTGTTACCATCGTAAAATCATATCCGTTACACTGAAAACACGAACAAAAATAAGAGAAAACATGGTTTATTAAAAAATATACATTTACACCACTAAGTGAATGATTTGGAAGAAAGATTGAGATAGATAAAAATATGGATAGAGAGAAAAAGAAGTAGAGAGTGCATAGAGAGAAAAAGAGGTAGAGAGAGGATAGAGAGAAAAAGAAGTAGAGAGTGGATAGAGGGAGAAAGAAATAGAGAGTGGATAGAGAGAGAGAAAGAAGTAGAGTGGATAGAGGGAGAAAGAAGTAGAGAGTGGATAGAGGGAGAAAGAAGTAGAGAGTGCATAGAGAGAAAAAGAGGTAGAGAGAGGATAGAGAGAAAAAGAAGTAGAGAGTGGATAGAGGGAGAAAGAAATAGAGAGTGGATAGAGAGAG
>CM077100.1:22572874-22599816 GCA_039619505.1 Cimex hemipterus | reverse complement strand
GAATGGTAGCAAAGGTACTAGGAGGTGGGGTTTGTGTGCCCCAGGCACTGCAGCCTTCTGGCTTATTGTACCTTCCTAGTTCTTTAGTTTAGTCAATAGACTCGATCCTTTTACTTAGGATTATCAAGTCATTGACTGTTATTGCTTCAATGTGGTTCTCTGAGTCAGTTTTGTGCGTCAGATTGAATCTCCATTGAGCCGTTGCTCCGCATTCGAAGATGATATGAGTGGCTGTTTCCTCCTCCTCATTACATAGTCTGCAAATTGGATCACTACTATATATGCCCATGTTTTGTAGATGTTTTCTCAGATGACAGTGGCCGGTTAGTAGCCCTACCACTCCTCTGAGATTTGCCCTCTCCAATTGTAGCAGTGTTTTTGCCAGTTTTGATGAGGGTTGTTTTATCATGAGTTTACTGTGTCTAGCACTGCTAGAGTTTATCCATTTTTCTCTTTGTTTTATTTGGATCCATTCTGCGATGGAGGATTATACATGTTTTGGATATCCCAAGGATAGGCTCGGGGCCTATGTATGGTCTTGCGTTTCCTCCTCTGGCCAGTCTGTCTGCTTCTTCATTACCCAAAATTCCCCTGTGCCCTGGCACCCAGGATACCGTTACCTTGTTGTGTTTTCCCAGGTTTTGGAGATTTTGGATGCATTCACTGACTAGTTTTGATGTGATTCTTTTGCATGCCAGTACTTTGATAGCTGCTTGGCTGTCTGATCTTATGAGGATTTTTTTGTCAGTGTAACCTCTTTTAAGATTTTCCAGAGCACAAGCATTGATAGCATGTATTTCTGCTTGAAAGACCGAGGTGTACTTCCCTAGTGAGTTTGATTGCTCATATTTTGGGCTTGTACAGAAAATTCCTGATCCGGTTCCTTCAGTTGTTTTGGAGCCATCCGTATACCATATCATTGTGTCCGATGTTCTCCTGTGTTCTTCCTCTCCTTTGTAGTCTGTTGAGATTTTGTAGGAGGTCGTGAAGATTGTTTCCGGGACCATATAGTCAGTCCCCATCTCTAATAATGGGTGTCTGATTTTGTTTATTATGGTTGTGTGCCCGAATTGTTTGGTTCCTTTCCAATTTAATTATTTTTGGAGCCTGAATGAGCTTTTCCTAGCCTCTCCCTGTATGAATATTTCTAGTGGAGGTAGGTTTAGCAGGGTATCTAATGCATTTGTAGGGGTTGTTTTCATTGCCCCTGTGATACATAGGTTTGCTTGTCTTTGTAAGCTGCCTAGTGTACGGGTAGCTACTTTTTGTTGAGCTTTGTTCCACCAGATTAATGATCCATATGTTATTACTGCGTTCAGTATAGTTTGGAGAAGGCCATTAGTCTGGGCAGGGGTTTACACTAGCGGACGAACTGGACTCCACGTTATTGAAGGCAACCTCACCGCAGTCTACTATGTCCGAGAAATTATTGAGGAATACATCCGTTAAACCGGGGATTTTTGATTTTTGGATGAAAATGCCAGACCTCATAGAGGCACAGTTGTTCATCAATGTTTAGACAACATCGGAATTTCCCATCTACCTCTTCCTCCATTGTCTCTAGACCTCAATCCCATTGAGCACATGTGGGATTCATTGCATAGGACATAGATCTTCAGAAAGACATAAATAGAGTATGTATATCGTAATAAATTTTATGCAACCTATAACAAAAATGCTAGGGAAAGTAAATACTACAAAATTGGCAATATACCTCCTCATTTTTGAGCATTTGAGCATTGGTGAGGGTCAATGGAACACTCAATGTGTGGTATTTAGTGACAATTAGTTAATGATTATTAGGAGATTGCGATTTTCTTTATCGTGCCAACGTTTCGATCTTTATTGAGATCATCTTCAGGACCTGGGATTTATAAACGTTATCAAATGCATGTAGGATGTGGAAAAAAGTGAATGAAGCAATGCAAAAAAATAGTTTTTATATTCAATTTTCTATTTCTACTCAGAACTTTTCTATGCAGAAAACCAACGCCTTGAGTGAGTAGAAATACAGAAGAGCACAAACCCTGCTACCTAGTATTTTATCATCGACTTAATTAACTTTTTACAGGCTGTAGTGGCCACTTGTGATACCCACTAGGTGACACTGTCGGTTATTATGGTCTCACTAATTGAGCAACAATGACAGCAGTTTCATCTCCCAAACGAGCTCTCGCCATTCAGTAACGAATCACCAATGACGACAGCAAGGGTAAGCATTAGCCTGGATCTTGCCTTCTCAACAAAACTGACTTGGCTATACTGGCCAACTGCTGCTCGTGGCTAACTGCAACACCTGAGTCTTTTCAACTGTTGCAGAGTCAACCGACTCACGGCCCCGGACCTCAGCCAAAGTGGACCACTACCGACAGTGCACCTACGTTCCCAGCCGCAATTCATTATCTCGACGCACGAAACAATACATTTTCAGGGAGTTCCCAGGGTTAGGTTAGTAGGGATGTGGAAATTTATTAGTAGAAGTAACTCAGTGGAGTATATCATTTTGTTAAGTAGTTTATACAAGAATAGAGCCTTGAGTGTAGTACGTCAAGATTCAACCGAAATTAAATTTATTTACTGCTGCCTTTCCACTTAAGGAATTTGTGCTGAATTTACTCTAATAATTTGATGGAGTTGTTGTAGTGTGGGGGCTAGATTAAGGACTAGTATTCTAACAGGGATCAGACAAGAGAAGGGTACAGGAGAGTGGAAGTGGAGTGATTAAAATCCTCGGAGAAATGAAAGATGAATAATAATAATTTGTTCACTCTATTGGCTTGTAGGTTGATATGGTGACTAAAGTATAAGAGATGGATCTTTTACTCTACTTAATGAGGTATTATATAAAGGCAAAGTAAAAATAGGTTAGATTTAAGCCTGCTGAAAGAAATGATTCTACATTTGTTAATGCTCAGTGTCATATGTTTTGTTAATGCGCCACTTTTCCAGGTTAATTAGTTTGGTCTGTAAGTAAACAAAATCAGATTCAGAATGGATTCTGTAGAATATTTTGAAATCATCTACGAACAGGCGAAGTGCCACGAATAGCAGTTGTAATACTGCTCATGAAGATGTTAAATAGAAAGGGGCCTAAGTGTGATCCCTGAGGGGGATCCAGAGGATGCAAGTAAAGGAAGAGAATAACAGGATTTTAATTTAATATATTGTTTTCTATTGGCAAGGTAGGAAGAGAACCAACTTAAAAGAGTACCATGAAAACCATGAATTTAGCCATCAGAAGGATGCACAGGAAATATCACAAATATAGGCGAGTTATCACTGAACGGGGGGGGGAATCCTGAAATATATTTGATACATGCAAGAGAGTTGGTTGTTATTTTTCCAAGTTTTTGACAAACTTGACCGCAGATTATATAAACAACAGGTTTATGAAAAAAATTTGATACATATACAATTTAGAGTGAAAACACAGTGCAAATAATATTAACCATGGTTTGACATCGTGAGGCAGATTGGTTACATGTTGATAGGAAGATCTGAATTTTTTTTTTTTTTTTTTTTTTTTTTTTTTTTTCTTTTTTTTACTTAAGCGGTTAACAGAAGTCCAGAAACTTTTGATGTTAACATTAAAATTAATTATTGTCATTATTGTTTACTATATTTTATTATTATTACTAGTATGATCATTAATTTGTGAGGAGCGGTTAGAGATGAAGTAATGCAGAGCAAACAACTTTTTCATGTTTTTGAAACATTTTTTTCAGTTCATCCTCAGGGCCTGGGTAAATTAAAAAATATGTCGATTAGTAAAAAATAACTACAATACAGATGTAAATTTTCAACCAAGTATTGCTTGATGGTGATTATTATTTTACTATACTTATAAAGCTAAATTTATCTCTAAGTGTAGTTACATGTTTAAAGTCCTATTTGTACCTTTAAAAAATTATATGCATTTACTTGGCGTAATGAATAGCAAGTTCATATTAATTGACGTTTTTATCGGGTGTCTATAATTATTTTGTTGGGTGTTATTTGATCTATTGGACCCCTGGATGTTATTTTTAATTTTTTGTTGGCCATGTTCTGCAATTCTAGACTTCTCGACTCGAGACGAGTTATATATCTGCGTCTGCCTCTCTGGTCTCTCCCACAAACGGTCTGGATCGTGAAACCGAATGACTGAAATGAGTCACCGTGTGTATCGATAGTACCATGAAGCGTAATACCTGCTCTTCAATCCTCAACCTCAGCTATCCTCAATCCTCATTCACTTCTTTCAACCCGTAATAGAAGGTTACAACTTTGATATCAACCCCCCCAAATTCGTTGTATTCTTACCAGTATTTGTTATATTGTTTTATTTTTGTTGAAATATGGACGAAATTGCGTTCAGGTTGAACACAGGGGCATTCAAATACGCAAAGGTGAATTCAATTCTGGATGACTACGAAATTACCGACACCGTCCTCGGTTTGGGAATCAATGGAAAAGTCGTACAATGTTCTCAGAAAAGCTCCGGAATTATCTACGCATTAAAGGTTAATATTTTTAAACATTTAAATAATATTATTGTGTGTGCTAGGATGTGAACAGGTCGGAAAGTGGTTCACAGTTTCAGTTACAAGCCCATTTGGCCTATTCATTTCGTAGGTGGTGGCTTTTACCCCTAATTATTCTGTTCAGTTTATTTATTTATTATTTTATTTTTTAAACTTATTAGGAGACCATACTGATGACACTCATGGTATTCATATTGGCAGGTTAAAATTTGATTTTAATATCTGTTTAGATTTTTGGTGTTTTAAGTTTCTATACGACATGTCTCAGATGTGTGGGTGTTAAATTCTTGAGAAAATCTGGACATTGTCAACAAATTCAAGCTACCAAGCAGGTCAGATTATATTGCAAAAACTCCAGGATGTCGTATTGGTTGGTGGCCAAAAGTACTGTACAAAGGTACAAAACAAACTTCAACGTCTACAAAGACTAGTGTATCTTAATATTGTGATACACATCTCTTTCTCTCATACCCTTGGATATCATCCCTAGGTAAAGCTTGTATGGGAAAGATGGCCCGGTGGTGTAAAGTTTAAAGGGTGGCCACTCATCACTGGCTTGCGATCAGTTTTATTTCTCAGCGTATTGACTTACGGGGGAGGAATGTTGTTGGATGAGGTTGTAAGTCTTGAAGGCCCTCTTCTGTTGACAAACTCAAGAAGAGTTAACCTCCAAACTCAGGTGATGATGGGTGTCACAGTATTTGACTTAGACATAGAATCTGAATCTGATGCTTCAGTCTGTCTTATACGCTGTATCTTAAACCTCTTTCAGATGAAGCAGTTCAGTTGATTCAACTAAGTTATGTTGGTTGACTGCCATGTGAAGATTTTTCTTGGCTGGTTCACACAAATGTCACACCAGGTAACCTGTGAATCAACTTTCTTCCTAACGGGAGGTCAGTACGTAGTTAGGACCAGAGAAAAAGGAGGAAGCCCAGTCCAACAACTGCTGTGCCATTTCCCTTTAAATTTTATCACTCCACTTCTCACGCTTCATGCCCCATGTCATGACTAATATGATTTTATTCAATTTCCTTGTTAATTTCAATTCAATTCAACTGTTCCGCACTGAAACTTACAATTACAATGTTTTCTATGGTGAACTTGGTTGGTTCAACTAGGTGACTGGCATGATGGATGAATGAGTTTGGAGTTGTCAACCAGTGAGCACCTCTTGTGCCTGCTGGCCACCCTACTGATTGAAGGTGAAGGGCTTCGGGCACTCCTCAATCTGCTACATGGCTACACCCATTCGTTCAACTAGTTGAATCAAACAACATCCTTGTGACATAATTATCTGACTGTCACTGATGGTCTCTGATCCAGGCCAGCCTTATACCCTCAGCCCTGTCAGGTTAAGAACCTCGGAGGACTTCGGTGGCCTCTGCGTCATCGTGAGCTGTGGTTAGAGTGTCTGCTCATAAAGTAGACCCCAAGCCTATGTGGTGCACGCATGACAATATAACAGAGACAATGCATATTTGCTTCACAACAGTGATAGATATTACACTTAATGTCCCACTCTTACATACATAAAAAAATTGGACCTTGAGATTCAAGGAAATAAAACCAGTTCTAAGAAGAAGCCAGCACAAAAGTATGGAGAGAAATAAAATAAATGAGTTGACTATAATGGTACATGACAAAATGAGAGTAAAACTCGACAAGATGTTCGGTCTAAATCTGGATGTCTTCACTCGCCCTGGGTCTAGCTGATGAAGTGTCCAACTCGGCTTCCTTCCGCTGCTTCCGAGCCACTTGACACTCGACTAGCCCTGCTATGGGCCAGGCAACTTGATAAGCCCTGTCTATAACGTTGCTATTTTCTTGTCGTTTGTGTACACCCTTCAGGTTTTTAGGAAACATTCCTTTGTTGCCCACTGTGTTGGCGAATCATCAGATTTACAGCCCACATTAAAAAAATATATATTAATAAAAATATATAAATTTTTTAAACTATGGCCTTAACAACTTGTTTTAACAAATATTTTCAACTCGTATATTTCAACTTTTACTAAGACAAGGATCATCTTCACTCTTATTTATAATATAGTTGTTACCAATCATTTTGGTCTGCCTTGTTGACTTTAGTGGTGGTTTTGTATGTTATTTTGCCAATTGTGTGTTCATAAAAAAAAAAGAAAAAAAAACTATTTACAAAAGGAAAAAGACATTGGTGGCCTCAATAGTCATGGGTTAACTCAGCCCCCATTACCGTTAGGTAAGGTTTTGAGCTCAAATCCCATGGCTCTCAGTTCGAACCCGATATACTTATAAATGGGCTTTTTTCCTCTAAAACACTGGCACCTTGAGGGTTCATATAACCTCATAGTTGAAGTACCCATTAAAAAAGATAAAATTGAACACAAACCTATTATTCAAAATGACAAAATGCCGATACATGTCCAACAGAACAAAATGGCCGGAATAACCAAGGACCCGCAAATCTCAAGAAGTATGGCATTTTTTATGATTAACTTGGCAAGAAGTGAATTTTATTTTTATTTATCATAAACCACTACCTTCTGAAATGACAACACTTACCTTCATCCTCTTTTATCTTTTTTTTTTTCCATGACAAATATTCCATAATCATCCAAAATTACGTCATATATAAAAATTGTACCTTATAAATCAGTTATTTTAAAATCGTGATAATATTCTTATTTATACTTTTTTTCTTTAATTAATTGGACAATTTTCTTTATTGTTTGTTAGGTCCTTCAAGATTCCGTAAAAGCAAGGAGAGAAGTTGAACTTCATTGGAGAGTAAGTGGTTTTCGTCATATTGTCAGCATTATAGATGTTTACAAGAATACATATCTAGGAAAAAAATGCCTTCTAGTAGTAATGGAATGGTATGTGAATTGTTTTACCTCTTCAATATTCATAGTTTCTTGTTTTGCTTCCAGGCTTGTCTTTGCATTTTTTACGAGACAAACATAAGTATTATTAACATTCGCCAGTAAATTACAAAATGAAATTATGTGTTTGAAAATAAATATATTTATATTTAAATAAACATTTATTTCAGTAATTATTGAGCAGTTTAAAAGTTTAAACTATGAATTAGAATATTTATTTATTGCAACATTTCTTTAATCAAAGAGATAATTTATTTACTTCTCCTAATACATAGATACAATTTTTGCAAATTGAATAAATGTAATATTTGTCTTTTTTGTTTTAATAGTTTGTTATTTTTCTAATGCATAACACTTGTTGAAGTGCAATAATATAATAACATGACTATCAAAGTATATTTTGAGAGTTAAGTCGGTGATTTTAAATACTCATATCACAACTTGATTGTCTAGCTAGATTCTAGCAAATCCGATATCCCGGGACAATGTCCACAAATGATTATCATTGCAATACACAATCTTATCTATTGAGACCAGATAAAGGAAATAAAAAGAAAAGCTAAAGCTATTGATGATCTAATTCATGAATTTTATGTGTATATTTTACATGACGTTTGAAAGTTTAAACAAATACAACTTAGAAATTTAGAATGCATTGTTGTTTTTACCAGGTAACCTGAAAAGTTTGTGTGGTTTTCATCATTTGAATTCCATTAATCACCATTTCTACTTACAAAGGAGTAATAGAAACGACATATTGCTTAATACCAAAAAGATAAGTGTCTTCATAAAGGGCATTCACCTCGATGTGCTGGCCTTAGTGTCTTTACATCAGGGTGTGGTATGGTATGGCAGAAAAGGATAGGTAGCGGGGCAGCCTTCAGGCATGCATTTCGATTTTCTAAAACTTGTTGATTGTGTAATTAATTTCTTCTATTTCCTATTTGTGGTGCCAATTTTTTGATCAATGATGGAGTGAGTATGGGGTTCAATCCTTTTAAAAAGATAGTTCCTACTCACGGTGTATGGTATGGTGGAAAGGATACCAGGAGGCGGGGTTTGTATACCCCAGGCACTGCAGCCTTCTGGCTTATTAAACCTTCCTAGTTCCTTAGTTTAGTCAATAGACTCGATTCTTTCTCTCAGAGGTATCAAGTCATTGACTGTCATTGCTGCAATTTGGTTCCATGAGTCATTTTTGTGCGTCAGATTGAATCTCCATTGAGCTGTTGCTTCGCATTCGAAGATGATATGAGTGGCTGTTTCCTCCTCCTCATTACATAAACTACAAATGGGATCATCGCTGTATATACCCGTATTGTGTAGATATTTTCTCAGATACCAGTGACCTGTTAGTAGTCCTACCACTCCTCTGAGTTGGGCCCTTACATTGGGGAGTTCACCCACTCTGCTGTGTTGCTGGGTTGCTGGTATCCCCATTAAGACAAATGCCCAGGAGATAACTGCTTGCCTACCTACAGGGTTAGGCTCTGACAGGGGCTATCGACAGCTAGATCATTTCATATCCAAACACATGCAATACACAATTTAGTGTTGGATAAATTGCAAACACAAATAAGTACATTCGTACATAACACTCATTCTGGTTAGTTGGTGGACTACCCTGTCGACCTATACATATTTATTATTAATAATTTAACGTCAATTAAGGTCGAATAAGTACTTCTATAAATATTCCTGATTTTACTATTACCCCTCACCACATGAATACATACACACTCAAACAAAACTATATACAGAAAAATAAAATAACCCACATTTTCTAAAAAACAGAACAGGGACGCAGAAAATGCTGTGCTTGAGAACCATTCTTAAATCCGGCAGCGTGCTTACACACTCTCTGTATGGAGCCAGGGCATGACACACCTCTGTCCACCATGTTGAGCAACCTTTCTCTGCCTAAGGGGCTCCTGCTCAGGCCTTGGTCCAAAAGCAGGTGCCCATTGGTCAACTGCGTATGGCCAATCGTCAATCAGGCCAATCCCCTGTCTCTGTCTCAAGTTCTCTGAGGGCCATCTACTTGTTGAGTAGAAAGTATTGAACACCACACTCACTCCATCATTTATCATTTCTACTTGTTCGTCGAGTTCTTGACTTCCACTGGTGCTGCCATCTTTTGTTTATCATGTTTGCTAGCTTGGCATCAGAGGGCCTGATCATGATGGTCCAGTCTGGGGGGGAGGTAGGGATGGTGTAACCCTCGTATCCCTCCAGACGACATGTCTTGGAACCCAGACCACCATCTTTTTAGCAAGTAACTCCAGCTTGTCGTATTTCTTTACTAAGTGCATGATGAAAGGATCCATAGATTACCACAAACAGTGCTTAGGGAGTTGGTACCTATGAGGAAGGCCGAACTCCTCCCATTTCATACCATCTTGAGAGGGTGCTAAATTGCGTACAGCTTTGCCGAGTATATGCTGCAATGAGGGAGCTATGACCAGAAGGTGGCCACTCCCTCGCTGTACATGGCACATGTCACCATTGCCAGTCTTGGACTCACCTGTAAAAATCAGATGAAAACTGGTATATCTATTTCTAAGTTGGTGGGTCAGTCGTCATCTAACTGAAGTACCGCCCCCAGCTCCACTCTGACCCTCCCCAAGGCTTCACTGAAGCGAATCCTGAGAGGTCGAGTCATATACTCGAGCATCATCTTAGTGCTTGCCCCAGCTTGGCTAAGATCCAGACATGTAACCGAGGATAAGCTGCTCTCTCTGAAGTTTGGGAGGCATGATCCCCAACATGCAGTACATCCTGGCCAATGTCCTGAACGCTTCCAAGATTGTTCTGACCAACTGATAGTAGAGTCTCTTCAGCTTTCTTAGGTGTGTTTTTTGGGCTGAGGAGTACGTAATACACCCATAAAAGATTCTTAAACAAAGCAGTGAGTCAAACATTTTTAACAGGGTCTCCCCACCTAAAATGGCCAACAAATTTTAATGTTGAGAGGGTTTTCCTGCTCTGAACCTCGACGGCGTCAATGTGTGCCTGTCATCTCAACTTTTCATCAAACAAGAGGTCGAAGAACCGCACCTTTTCCACATACCGCACAGGTGCCCTCAGGCAAAGTTTAATTCTGACAATTATTAACCCTTTAAACTCACACGGACTTTTCTGGTTACCTGCTTAATTATGATCTTGTGAGTTTTTGTACCATGCATTTTATGAAATACACAGATCACAAAGCAAATTTTTACTTTCCTGTATTTTGTTTCTGAAATGCTGTTATTTCAAGGTGCAAAGGGAAATTTGTTTATAATTTTGTTCATTCTCTGATTTATGATTGACAGTTAAAACTAATAACTTTTAAAATGGTCTAATTTCATGTACATTCCTGGTGAATTGGATTTCTTTTGAAGTACAGAAATTGATTATATTTTTTACCTATTTAAACCCTTAAATGTTTTGTTCCTCCACTTGTTTCCAGAGCACTAAACCATTATGTGAATGAAATAAATTTTGCATGAAAGTTGCTTCATAGCTAATGCCGTTTTCTTCTATTTTCCATACATATTTTCTAAGTTTCAAAATTTTATTTAATATTCCGTACAATTAAATATTTTATGTGCACGCAATTTAAAAACAAAATTGATTTCTAAGTGCTGCCGTTATTTCAAGTATTCCATTGTTTAGCATGCAAGGTGGAGAACTGTTTCAAAGGATCCAAGAACGGCCACATGGAGCATTTACGGAAAGAGGTATATCAATAAACCTTCCAACGACATTATTAAATATTTCAGTGTTTTTATAATTTCTTATTTTCTATACTTTCAGAGGCTGCTCAAATAATGCAGGAAATTTGTTCAGCTGTAAAATACTTACACGATATGGATATTGCTCATAGAGATCTTAAACCTGAAAATCTTCTTTACACACTCCCAGGTAATTGTCATATTCAATGTGTTACGTTTAAATTTCCTCAATCTCAAATATCTTTGACCTTAACACATATTGGGTTGTCCGGAAAATAATGCAGGATTTTGGTATTAAACAAAAAAAAAAGAAACTAGTTACTTTAAAGCAATGTTCTTTAATCAAAATAATTTCCCATACTCTCAATACATTTCTCCCAACGTGTTGGTAACTTATTAATTCCGTCTGAGGAGAATTCAGAATTTTTAGAATTGATAAAGTCAATAAATGCATTTTCCAGTTCCGTTTGATTTTTGAATATTATGTGTTGTAAGTAGTGGTCCAGGTGTCTAAAAAAATGGTAGTCAGTAGGCGAGAGGTCCGGAGAGTAGGGTGGGTGAGGCAAAGTTTCATAGCCAAGCTCCAATAATTTTTGTGACGTTACACGTGACACATGTGGTCGAGCGTTGTCATGCAACAAAATGGGCCCTTTCCGATTGACCAAAGAGGTGGTCAGCGACGGTCGTTTTACTGACTTTGAGTTGCTCTGCAAGTTCTCGAACAGTTGTTTTGGGGTTTTCTTCCACCACTGATCGCAGAACATCATCATTAAGAGAGGAAGGCCTTCCACGACCTTCTTCATCTTCAAGGCTGAAATCTCCCTCCCGAAATTTTTTAAACCACCTTTGCACAGTGCACTCATTAACACAACCCTCGCCCCAGACTTGGTTAATGTTTCTAGCCGTTTGGGCTCCGCTTCGGCCGAGTTTAAACTCGTAAAAGAAAATCGTACGAAATTCTCGCTTTGACATTATAAGGATGACTGAATTATTTCCAAGTAGCGGAATGCTACAGAGGTAAACAAACAATATCATTTGGAAGAGGATTAATAAGTGTTGACATTCATACAAATGAGTAATCCTGTAAACGTAAACAGAATATTTTATATAGATTTTTTTTAATGAAAACTTAAAATCCTGCATTATTTTCCGGACAACCCAATAGATTGCAGCCTATGCATAGCCATTTTGGTTGTCCGTGGCATAACCGTATTTATCATGTAAAATGTTAGGCTGTCTTATAATAATATTATCTGAGTGTTATTATTATTATTATTATTAATTCTTAAGGGCGTTTTAACGGCTAAGGTCATTTCACGCCCTAACATACATTCTATTTTAGGTTAGCTATGTCTGAAGCTCTGACTCCAAACATTCACTCGTAATCTAATTTATCCTATTGCCATCCAAGCTTTGATTTTCTTTTCCAAATTCTTAATTCGGAAGGCTCAATTACATTAAATTTAATAAAATTATGAAATTTAATTCTGTTTCTTTTTTTTAAATTAAAGGTTGTTTAAGTTTTTTCCATAATTTAAAATTTCCCCATCGGCTTGTATGGCTAATAATAATAATAATGGAGTCAGACTAGCAACAGTCTCAGCGTGATTATAGGCTCATCTTTATCCTTTTATTCTTCCATTCAAGTATGATAACTAATTCTACATAATAATAAAAAGAAACAAAACACAATAACATTTTTTTTTTTTTTTTTTTAAGGAGCTATTTTTCTTATTTAAATTGCGATATTGGTTATTATTATTATCACTTTATTATTATATATTGGCTATATAAGCCTATGAGACATGTTTAAATTTTGGAACAAAAATTCAAAATTGTAATTAAATGTTTAGTTTTTAGTGACAGTTAGCGAATGATTATTTGGAGATCGTGGGATGCTGTCTGGTGTGAAGTAGGTTTTTGAAAAACATTTCCTTTATCGTGCCGACGTTTTGATCTTTATTGAGATCATTTTCAGGGCTCAGTGTTTTTTTTTTTTTTTTTTTTTTTTTACTGGGGCTTTCGACATCTTGGCCATTTCAGCTCCACACTAGGTCTATATTCTATGCACGTTCACACACATCATTCGTACGAATAAATACGTTCGTACAATTAAACACATTCACACAGCACACTCATTCCGTTTGGTCGGTGGAGTACTTGATACTTGTTTGTTTCCTGTGTAGATGTGTCGTTCTTCCGTGTCGTGTTGAGAGTGGAATAAAGATCGAAACGTTGGCACTACAAAGAAAATGTTTTTCTAAAACTTACATCAAGACAGTCTCAAAATTCTATTCGGAGGGTATAAATAAAGAAGTTGCCTCAAGTTGGGAGAAATGATGGGGAGGGTATTTTAGTTCATAAAACTTTTTGAACATCATTTATTTAATTGTTTATATTATTTTAGCTTGTTTAAAGGTAATAATGTTAGTAGGCATTAAAATAAAACAAACAAAAATAGCCTTGAAAAGAAATAATACTGAATTAGCATTAATAAATATTACAAAGGTTTAACTATGGTTTGTAGTATTTCTACTCTATTAAAAATTCAGTTATTAAATATTAATTTTTAATCATTCAATTAATTAAGGTTTTTAGTTGAGATGAAAAAAGTCAATGGTACGAGTGGGATTTGAACCCATGATCTTAGGCTTGGTAAGCCGCTGCTCTACCACTTGAGCTATCATGACCACGATCCACTCAGACACTAACTTACCATCCCAGCCGAACCTTTTGAATTTTCCTTCCTTTTTGCCATTTTTCAAATGTGTAATCTATTTGATTCTCGACAACAAATGAAATGGCCCCGGAGAGCTTAAGTCAAGGTATACTTCATTTTAACTTATTAAATTCACCAAACCATCCAATATCCAGCGTATCCAGTCGTTTCAATCGAAAGTCCTCAGGCAAATTGTCAAAGCTCCTTTTTATGCCTCTAACCTTTTGAATTTTCCCTCCTTTTTGCCGTTTTTCAAATGTGTCCTGGCATCCATGTTAGTGCTGTGACTGAGCCGTGAACAATATACATTGTGATCACATTTGTATTATGTACAATTATGTATAGGCTACAATTAAAAAAAAAAAATTAAAAAAAGAAGTTTTTATGGTCTGATTGAACAATTAATATCTTTCAATTAATTAAGGTTTGTCATTGAGATAAAAAAGTCAATGTCATGAGTGGGACTCGAACTCACGATCTTCAGCTAGATAAGAGCTCTACCACTTGGAGCTATCGTATCCTCGACCCACTTTATCTTAATTAAAAACCTTAATTAATTGAAAGATATTAATTGGTCAAGTGGACTATGAAAACTAGTGAATTTAATTCTTATTTATTAATTGTAAGTAAAGAACAACATATCAGTACATTTAGAGGTATTGCCTAAAAAATATTTTTTATATCGGAAATTTTAATTGGGACTAGCTATTTGCATTTGAGGAAATTTTGAACAGAACACCCCTCAATGTGTTGCTTTATAATTTGGTAATATTTTTTTTTTATAGATGAGACTGGTGTTTTAAAATTGACTGATTTCGGCTTTGCAAAAGAAGTCTGTACAAGCGACAAACTGCAGACGCCCTGTTACACACCATACTACGTTGGTTTGTTACTCCCTTTATCTGTTGTATATGATTTTAATTTTTATTTAATATATCTACTATGTTATGAAATAATAGGTTGTAAAATAAGACAATTAATTACGGTTTTTAGCTGAGATGAAAAAAAGTTAATGGCACGAGAGGGATTCAAACCCGCGACCTTCGGCTAGATACGCCGCTGCTCTACCACCTGAGCTATCGTGACCTCGATCCACTCGGACATCAACTCCCCATCTCAACCTCACCTTACGAGTTTTTCCTCCTTTTGCCATATTTCAAGGTGGGTCGTAAGGTGAGGTTGAGATTGGGAGTTGATGTCCGAGTGGGCCGAGGTCACGATAGCTCAGGTGGTAGAGCAGCGACGTATCTAGCCGAAGGTCGTGGGTTCGAATCCCTCTCGTGCCATTAACTTTTTTCACCTCATCTAAAAACCTTAATTAATTGTCATTTATTAATTGGTCGAGCAGACGAAAATAGTGAATTAGTTGTAAAATAAGTCAGTCACGTTTTTCAGTGATACAATTTTATACCTATTGTTTTTTGAGCAATGTTTATTTTAATCATTTATTGCTTACTCACTCTGAAAAGGGATTTTTGTTAAGATGTTTTTATTTGTAAGTTTCATTCAAAATCTCATATTTTTCAAAGGCGTTTTGTTAATTTAAAATGGAGAAAAATAGTCCATTTTCATCATTTTTTTTTTTTTTTTTTTTTGTTTAATTGCTTAAATGGGAAAAAATCAGCTCAGAATGTTAGGAAAATTAGTTTCAAAGCCCAAAAGCCGGGATTTTGATTTGGAAAATCCAATGGACTCTGGTTGTCCTTCAACCATTGATGATCAAATGCAAGCTTTTGCCACAAATAGCCTGCACTCATGCCACAAGGCACCATAGACACGCTTATTTCATGCAAGCATTTTGGCGAGCTGGATATATTTGTCCAAGGGATGAATGGATTCCTCGAATGTTGGCTGGGAAGATTTTATTGGACTGAATTTCCATCTGTGATTCTCTCTAAAACATAATGGAAATTGCCCACGAAAATTGTGCGCTCTACAGTAAATTTCAGAGAGGAAAATTCTGGAGAAAATAGCAACTCGTCGTTTACAATTCCAAAAATGGAATAAGATAATGTACGTTTGGTGGGATTGAAAGCGTGTGCTTTATTATGATCTTCTGCCCAACTAAACCGTCAATTTCCGTGTGTACTGTACGCTATTGGAGCAATGAAAGTGAGCAATTGGCCAAAAATCACCGTCTTTGATTTAAATGAGAGTTCGTTTTCCATCACTCGCTCCATTTTGCCTTTATAGATACCACAGAAATTGTTGGTACTTGGCTGGAATCTGCTACTTTATCACCGTATCCGACTAGCATTGACCATACAGATTTTTACTTCTATTGGCAAATGAGTCCTGTACACCAGGAGGTACAATTGGGTGGCACTTAATTACCCTGTCCCATTGATGCAAAAGCTAAAATATTCACCAACAAAAGTGATGTTTTGTGTTCGGTGATGTTGATGGTGATGGCCAAACCATCACTGTGGAAATCTACTCAAGCCGACTGCAATTAGTATCCCTTGCCCTGGCCCAGAAACAACCTGCTCTAGTACACTGGAAATGTGTAATTTTTCACCCGGACAACCATACATACAACCAGAATGACGAAGGAGGTGATAATGAAGCTTCGTTGGGAAGTCATAATTCACCGTCTGTACTCTCTGGACCTGGCCTCATCTGACATTCACCTTTTAAAAAAAAATCAATATATGATCATATATTTTGTTTGATAATCACCACTAGCTGGAAAATGAGATGAATTGAATTTTAAAGTTTCGTGATCAAAAAATTTCTATAAGAAGGCCATAACTGGGCTTGTATCTTGTTGGGAGACGGTTATAAAACTGGCTGACGGAAACTGTTTCTCTCAATAAAATATTTCTAAACTAATTTTAATTGTGACAGTTTTTTAATCCTTTAACCAGCACAGACTTTTCTCTTTACCTGGGACTTTACGTACTTGAACACTTTGCCAGATTCAATTGCATGATAGGTTTGGCGTATGTTACAGAACATTTTTAACTGAAAAATTAAATTTTTTTAAAATAAGTAAATAATCCCTAATTTAGTGAAACGACTGACCAAAAGTAACATTTTTAGTGGCACCCTGCATTGAAAAAGAATTAAAAACCTCTAGTTTTTCTGCTTGTTTGTTCAGGCATTTCATTACATTCTAATTCACAATTTTCACTTACAATATCGAATTCTAGATTGCTTAAATAGTCACAAACAATAATTTTACATATTTAAGTAAGAACTGTGCAGCAAATGAGATAATTGAATAATATGAGATTCAACTTAATTTTTTATAAATTTTAATCTCAATATTAGTTTCCTTTTAGCTATGATTTTAGCAATTTCTAATACTAATACAATCACAAGTTATTTAATCCAAAAATAAATAAATAAAATAAACTACCAACTATAAAAAATACTTCACCTGGGTAGTTGAATTTTTTTTTTTTGTTAACCGTCACAGTATTAGGTTGTTTTGTTTTTTAGCTCCGGAAGTTCTTGGCCCTGAAAAATATGATAAGAGTTGTGATATATGGTCGCTTGGAGTGATTATGTACATTTTGTAAGTATCCAGTATTTTATTTAATTGCATTCCATTAAAAATGACATTTCAGAATATGTGTATAGAGATTAGTGACCGTTAATTGGTAATTGTTCAGATATCGTGAGGTGCGATCTGGTGTGATGTAGGTATCGGAAAAACATTTTCTTTATCGTGCCAACGTTTCGATCTTTTATCAGAGCATTTCTACTCACCGAAGTACAGTGAGTAGAAATACTTTGGTTGAATATAAAATATATTTTGCATTGTATAAATTCACTTTTCCACATCCAGAATGTATTTGTTAAATGTAAACAATGTTTGTAAATCCCAGGCCCTGAGGATGATCTCAATAAAGATTGAAACGTCGGCACGAAAAAAAGAAAAATCACACCAGACCGCACCTCGCGATATATGAATAATTTCAGAATACAATAACAAATAGTTTTTTTACTCTTCTTTTTCGGTTGTTGACTTTTTGTATTTCTTGGGTTACTTTCAGGAACTAACAGCAATCAAACTTGTTTTCTTTACGGTTGTCTAGATTCTTGATGGTTATCTGGTTAAAGTCCCGGGACCAAAAGCTTTTGGTGGGTACAGAAGGGCATAACTGAGCTAGTATCTTGTTGGGTACCTAAAGAAAATGAGTTTGATGGTTGCCTAGTTCCTGAAAAGAAACCCAAGATGTACAATAATAATGTTTTTTGTGGTATTACTTGATGGTCTTAGACAAAAAAAATGATTGTCTATTATATTCTTATTTACAATTTTCACATACAAATATTACTTCAGCATCATTAAATATAAGACTGACGCTGGGGACAGTGATTCATCTGGGCGACTGGCCGACACACCCTGGTCCTTTCCAGCTGTACTTGTCCGCGATGATCTGGCAAATTTGCCCAGATTGTGTACTCTGCCTTCTATTTCTACAAGGCTAAATTTCTTAAAATTAGAAATAGATACTCCAGTTTTTGTCTGATTTTTACAGATGGTTCCAAGATCGGGAATGTTGCTGTGCGTGCAGTGTCTAGCAAGGGGTTGGCCACTTTCTGGTCATTGCCCCCTCATTGCAGCCTATATACAGCAGAGGTTGCTATTTAGCACGCTCTCGAAGCAGTGTGGACTGAGGAGGGCTCAACCTTCCTCGTATGACCTACTCTCTGAACGCTGTCTTGGTTATACGAGACAGGTTATTTGTGGACCCTCTTGTTGTGTTTTTGTTAGAGAAATATGCGCAACTGGAGCCTCTTGGAAAAAAAGGTGGTTATTACCTGGGTTCCCGGACACTTCGGCCTGGAGGTTAACGACGAGGTGGCGAAAGCCCGGATGTCCCACCTCCAGATCGAACCATAGTGTTTAGGCCTTCCGACACTAAGCAAGCAGTGAAAAACATGATAAAAGAAAGATGATAGCGTCAGTGGGCGGGGTTGTCAATGAGGTTGTTGTGAGACAAGAGCACCACCGATAGATAGCCCTCAGAGAACCTGAGCAAGAGGCGAGGGATTGTCTTCACTTGATTGAGGATTGGCCGTACGCAGTTGACAAATGGGCACCATTTTGGGCCAAAGCCTGCAGAGGTGTCTCTTATGCAGAGAAAGGTTGCTCCTTATGTCCCACATAGTAGAGGCATGACATGCCCTGGATCCATATAGGGAGTGTGTAGGCATGCCACTGGCTTATTAATAGCTCTGATTCGGTAGCGAGTTTCAGAGTCCCCTGTACTGCTTTTTAGGGGAATTTTTTTTATTGTATACAGCCGTCAAAATAAGTGTTTTATGTTTCTTTGTTTTGTATGGCTGAGTAAACTTATTAGAGTGAATAGGGAGGGTTTATGGTGGAATAGCACCCCCCCCCCCAGAGCCGTGTATGTGACTTGGGTTGATGTCGGAATATTGAGTATTCCATCTACAAAATAGAATTAATGGCAATGTATATAGGTGTGAATTTATTTATTTCTGTGAGTGTATGTTGTTGCATTTTGCATGCACTCAGGGTTGAAATGACCAAAGCTGTCGGATGCCCAGACTGAAAAGACAGGGATCATATTTTTTTTTGTGTTGTTTGTAATTGTTATTACATATATTATAAAATTGTCAATTGTGTATTTAAATTTTGTAGTATTGGCGGTGCTTAAAAAAATTTCTAAAAATATTATTTAATCGATTTTCATAGGTTTTAACTCCAAAGAGGTTTTCTTTTAAGTATGAATAATCTGTATGTATAACTTGAATAACACAAATGCAGGCAGTCAAAAATAACTTATTTAAGTTATAAAAATATGTAACAGTTTTATTTTTACTAATTTATCTTTTAGGTTGTGCGGCTTTCCTCCTTTCTTTAGTAATCACGGCCAAGCAATATCACCTGGCATGAAAAGGCGAATAAGAACTGGTCAGTATGAATTCCCAAGCCCTGAGTGGGACAGTGTCTCACAGGATGCTAAAGATCTTATTCGTGGTATGCTATGTGTCAATCCTGATGATCGACTTTTTATAGACCAAGTTATGTCAAACGAATGGATTGCAGTATGTATTAATTTTATTTAATCGCACAAATTCTTTATATATTTTTGTACATTGTTTATACACCACTGAACTGAATTGTTAATTAAATCTACTAATTTTGTGGTCCGCTTGACCAATTAATTAAGATTTTGAGTTGAGATAAAAGTCAATGGCACGAGAGGGATTCGAACCCACGATCTTTGGCTTGGTACACCGCTGCTCTACCACTTCAGCTATCATGACCACGATCCACTCAGACACTAACTTACCATCCCAACCGAACCTTTTGAATTTTCCTTCCTTTTTGCCATTTTTCAAATGTGTAATCTATTTGATTCTCGACAACAAATGAAATAGCCACGGAGAGCTTTAGTGTAGTACATTTCATTTTAAATTATTAAATTCACTAATTTTGTGGTCCGCTTGACCAATATTACAATTAATTATTGGTTTTTATTTAGCAGGATCCCGCTCGTGCCATTAACTTTTTTATCTCAACTGATTGCGCTGGAAAATATTAATGAGGGAAACTGAATACAAATATGAATATTTCCACCGGGACAGTTAGTGCAATAAGTCTGACGGTTGTTTCAACGTCCCTAGCGACCAATTTTGAATGGAATGACCTAGAAACGGTTGTCCAAAGTGATCACTTCCACATTAAAATGAAGCCTCATATTCCGTAAAATGGATTTTGAATTTTGTCCTTAATTGAATACCCACAGGGCAGATTGGATAAGTATGCACAAATTGCCCACCTTCCTAATATTTGTAACATTGTCAACATAGACAAGTTTATGGAAAAAAATTGAAGAAAAAAGAAAAATAGCTGGAGTGATTCCAAAAAACAGGAAACAGGAAAGCTCATAACTGGGTTTTGTGGTGGAATAGGGAATTCAAATTTGTCTGTAGGGCAAAGAAAAAGCCCCTAAGACGTTTGCAGAGGTTTCCGGCTGATGAAAATTTGTCAAACTTTCGTAAATCCAGAGCCAAAGAAAGAAGAGTAATAAAGGAAGCTAAAAAAAAAAACTTTCTAAAATATTTAATTTCCAATTTAACACCATATATGGAATCTTAGGCAGAGTAGTAAGTAATCTTATGAATCATTATATGATTTAGTCATGATTAATTCAATCACAAGGTATGACTAAATCATACAGTGATTAATTTACTCATGACTAATTCAATCATGATTAAACTTCAATCAAAAATCTTGATCATGATTGAATTAGTTAGATTTCGCCCAACTCTGGCTACAATGACCACTTACCAAAATCCAATAGACTCAGGATAAAAATTTTGAGATGAGGGTCGTGCTCAAGGCCAAACTAACGAAAATATTATGACAAACGAAAACCACCGACACGTCTATTTTATTACAATAAAGACCCAAAGATAGTGTACCAATAATGTAGAAATCTCACCATTCGAGTAATTCAAAGAAATTTTTTTTTTTATTAGTCGATTATGTAAGCAGATTTACTTTTCAAAGCGTAGCTTGTTTTAAGATTATTTATTTTATTATATTATTATTATTTGGCTTTTCATAATGTTTTTACTTATAATTGAAAGATAGATTTTTGTTAAATAAGGTGTTGACATTTTTTCGTTTTCATGAAATAAATTTGTTGGAATTTTTTTAAAAGTGATGAAATTGTGTATTTTTCAACTTTTGTGCACCCATTCGAATATGATTTATCGAAATTTAGTCATTACTTACTATATTATGACTAAATTAGTCATGCCTCGTATTTAATTATTAGTCACGGCTAATGTTCTGAGTGATCAATCATTAATCATTAGACATGACTGATTTTTGCCCGACACTGATCTTAGGATATATGGAGGAAGATCAGGGCAATATCTGGCAAAAGAGAACCCACAGTTTTGTTAATATTTCGTGCAGAAGACGTGGTCGTAACAGAACTGTTTCAAATTGCTGAGCGTACGGCTCGTCATTTCGAATCCGTTTCTTATCCCAGCTGGCATTCGGAGCATTTCAGGCTCATAAAGGAAGAGGAAGGAAGACACGATTTAAATTTTGCAACTGACGAAGAAGAAGAAGTTTGGAACACTCCACTTTGGTTGAACTGGATCTTGTTCTAAGCTTGGTGAACGAATCTTCTCCGGGAAGTGATGAAATCTCATACCCCGTGATTAAAAATCTATCTCCTGAAGGAAAAGTAAAGCTTTTGGGGTGCGGGATATTATCCTGAAAACTGTAGGGAGAGTCGGTTGTGATGCCCATTGCTAAGCAGGGTTAAGATCCTTGCCTCCCAGAAAATAACAGACTTATTTCTCTGACGTGTCTCAGAAAGAAATTGGAAGCCATAATTAACAAAAGGTTAAATTGGTTTATTGAGAAAAAATGTCTGTACAATACCAAGCTGGGTTTAGAAAGCACTTTTGCTCTGAAGGTCATATTGTCATCAGGAAGATCATATCATATATATTGGAGTTTAAGAGGGTACATAGCTAAATTTTTTAAAAAGCTTCCTCAAATTGAGGAGATTCCGAGTGAGATTAGGTACCGCTTTATTTACTACGTTAATTCAAGAAAATGGGTGGTTCAGTCACTTTATTTGCTATTGTGGTAAATATTGCTGATAATACAGTTGATCATTTAGATCTTTACATTTACTTGTCTGGAAAAAATCTCCAAAACGTGTGAAGGGCTTTACAAAACGCCGTTAACACCACATTGTCACCAAAAGCTGACAGAAATTTTCTTTGTCCAAAATTATATTTGTACATTTTTGTAGACTGAGAAAACATCGTGAACTCCTCAGCTTTTCCTTTCTGGTGTTGAAATTAAGGAAGTTAATGTCAAACATTTGGGCGTTTCTTTTGACAAAGCCCTTTTTTTATTAATTTTTTTTTTTAAATAAGTTCTTGTTACATAATAAAAATTGTAAACTAACTGTAAAAATAAAGTACAACAATATTTTATTAACAATTAATTAACCTCAGTAAATAGATGTGATTTTATGAGACCGTGTTGCTCATTTTTTCTTTTTTTTAGAAATATACCGAAGTTCCCGAGACTCCACTATATACTGGTCAAATGTTGAAAGAAAGTGAGGAGGTCTGGCCAGAGGTTCAAGAAGAAATGATGAGATCGCTAGCTACGATGAGAGTCGATTATGATCACGTTAGGATAAAAGCTCTCCAAAATTCGAACAATCCTTTATTGGATAAACGCAGGAAAAGGACGCTTAATTTATTAGACGGTACAAGCAAATAGGAGAAAATAAATTGTAACCCAGTTCTCATCACATTATTAAAATCACTATAGTTAACATATTGTACTTAGAAGGTTAATTTTGTTAAGGTTGTTAACTTTATAACTTTAAAACATCACATTAATAATTTTACGTTTTATCTTGATGGTTTAACATCATGTCTTTAAAAAGTATTATTCAAGCAGATATTACTTTCCGGTATTAAATTAATGGTATTAATGGAACATACGAAGTACACCGATGTTTCTGTTAATGGTGGTTGGTTATATTTTTATAATGTAACACAAGTATTCATACAGCAGTAGCCATATCATACTTGTAAGTATTAACGTAATTTTCTGTGATTGGATTTCTATCATTGAAATATTCATTGAAACGACAATATAGATTTGCATGATGATGAAATGCAACGTTAGAAACACTTGTCAATTCTGATTTAGGTAAATTGTAACTAATAAGCCAAGGTATTATTAATATATTTTTATGTACACTCAAGTAATGAGAAACTAGTCTGAAATCCATTTACCAAATATTTTTAAAATATTCTTAATAGAATGAAATGAATGCGTTAAATCAGTTTTTGATGGTTTTTAGGATGTTGCAATGTTTTTATATATAGGGTAATACAACGGTTACAATGTTAGTTTTACTATAGTATTATTGTGTGTTTGTATTACTCATAAAATTGGCCTAATTAATTTATCATTAATTACAAGTTGTTTTTTTACTATAATTGAATCAATAGAAAATATAGAATTTTACACGGACAGAATTTTACAGTAGACGGATATTTAATTTTAAATTTTCACTTTTTGAAATGTACAGAATTAAATATAGTTTAATTGATTAACGAGTAAACACAATATATGTTGCATTTTATTGTTTCTATAAACTATCATTGTTTTATTTTAGTTTGGACAGAATTATGTAAAATTAGTATATTATTAAAAATACTATTTTTCACTTGAACAACAAATTACGATTTTCAATTATTTGATATAATACTACGCTACTACTATATATTAGTGCCTACTCTTACCTTTAATGACCAGAATATTTTTGTATGGTAATAGAACATCTCTTAACTGGTCAGGATCTCGGTCCCTTGTTGAGGTTCCCACGAAAAATCAATTTTTGATCGAAAACTAACCTACATATTTATTTTATCGGCTGATCTTCCATGAACAGGAGCCAACTCTGTGCGACTTCCCATTGAAATTCCCACCCGCACCATCACTGAGCTACGTCGAAAAGGTTGGCCCTGGCAAAACTTTACAGGCTTTGATCCTTTCGTTTCGTCTTCCCCACACTATTTCACTCCCGTCAGATGGTCGTAGAGCCACCTAGAGTGTCCGGAACGGGGACTTCTACGGTCGGACCCAATTTCTTGAAAACGTCTTAATGGCGTGTCGCAGTTTTCCGTAGGAAACACCGATGGCAATAGCCGCATACCTAATGGAACGTCCATTATCACCGTAACTGCCACACCACGCACAAATTCCTCAGTATTAAGTGGCATTTTTAAGTTTAAAAATTGAACTTGAGAAAACAAAGATGAAAACTAACCAGTTAATTACTTCAGAATTCAAATGAGACTGAATAAACATTCTTAATTTTGTAAAAAGCAAACATTGAAAAAACTTTATCTCTGTTTTGGATTAAGGATTAAGTTTGTTTACTCTAATTGATATTCCCAATTTAAAACATGGCATAAAAATTGTTAAAAGCAATCAGACAAATTAAAGGCAGAGTTTTCTTCTATCAAGGAAATGAAAAAAAAAAAAAATCAATTGTATGGAATTTTTTGCTTGTAATTTACATAAACTGTGAAAACTTAGCACAGCACTTATTTGTATACTCCTGAAACATGGATTTAATAAAATTTGTTTTTTAAATTCCAAAACTTGAAAAAAAAAAATCTTCACAGGAACATTGACAAAGTGATATTAAAGGTCTGTGATACCGTTTCAATTCCAAAATCTCCCAACACCACCCCTACTACAAGCTTTGAAAAACCGGGTTTTTCTACAAGAGGTGTCACATTCTGGGATGACGCCTTGTGTTATTCTAGAATGGACATATTATTGTACATTTTACTACATACATACTATTGTTATTTGAAAATATGAAGAAAAAAAATTTCAAACTTTTTTTCTGTTTTACCTTCCAAAGAATTTTTAATTTTTATTTTCCTATTCGCCGTTTGTTATTGTCGTAAAATGCCGTTGAGTCTTGTTGCTGCAGTTTTTTTTTTGGCCTATTTTCGTTTTTGAATTCCTCCATGACTGAATTTTCACCATCAGTACTGGCAGGACCGATTATTTCCTCTTCTGTAAAAAATTTGTTTTTCAAGTCCTTCGTCACTTTTTCCCATCCTGCTGTATTTTCCAGGAATATTTTCTTGAAAAGTTTCATCGTCATGTTTGAGTCGCCTTCCGTTATGTATACGAACGTTGAAGGGGGGGGGGGAGAAAAATAAAATGGGCCGGTTAATCTGAGGCTGGTTAAGAAAAGTTCTACTGTACTCAAATAAAATTTCTTCGCTATTCATAAGTTATAAACTAAATAAATTAGCTAGAAATTGTAGTCAAAGAATTGGTTTAGAATTCGCTAATAAAAGTCCGAAGGACTAAACAAGTGCAACTTGCACATTAGATAATTAACATTTTACAAATTTTCATAACATGTGCTTTTGTTAACTATTAAGCTTTATCGATAATACTTAACCAGAAATAAAATTAATTTTCTTAGCTTAAAGTACTTTTTACCAAACTTTTAAAACCAACTCACATTGGCAAGTCAATTACATCTTCATAACGGATAGCTTTTTTTTATTGATATGAAGTGTATTTGTTTGTACTGTGAGAAGATTTGTGTTTCTAGTCAATTTTGCATATCTTGCGACCAGTCTTATAAATTAACCTAATCACTTAAATGTGTAAGGTATATTTATGTGTACTTTTCAGTTGCAAAATAACTCTCTAATAGTACTTCATAACAGAGGCCATGATAATTATATTAAATTCAATGTTAACAATTATTATATACATATTTATTATGTATTTATTTATTAGCATTAGTTATTTTTTGATGGCTTGCATTCACATAACTTTTTTTTGTTTTTTTGTTATTTTGTAGTGTGTTGAGACAATAATCTTTGATACACAATCTCTTTGTAATGTAAATCCCGTATAAATTTACATGAAGATATTCTGGAGATTAAAGGCTGTGCAATATTATAAATAAACAGATAGTTATTATTACATTAACCTTTCAGACAGTCAAGAGCGATTGACATATAATGCACCTATAAGGAAACTTGTAGAAAATATAGACATTCCAATGGGAATATAATAAAATAAATTAACTCAGTACAGAACACCTGGAAGTGACAACGATTTAGTAATTGAAAAAATAATTTTAATCCAAATAAAAACACTATGTAGATAGGTTAAGTTCAAGAAAAATGAACTAAATAGTAAAGGTTTATAACCAAAAGAAAAATATTGGGTAGTTTTATTGAAAAAAAAAAAAAAAAAAAAAAGAAAGAAAGTTTGAATGTATTCTAAATTAAAGAAGGTAAATCCTTTATTGATTTTTAATGGGATTTAATTTTTTGAACATGTCTGTAATAACAATTAAAAAAGAAATATGCTAATTACTGCCATTCACTATTAATATGTTCCTTTTTTATAGTGAAACAAATTATAGTGGTATTAGTTAAAAATTACTTAGCTAAGTTCATGGCAATGCTCGTATTAAACTGTACAATATGATATTCACGTCAAATTTATAAGAAATAATAAATTTTTTTTTGCTATCAATGTTTTTCTTGTAAAAACTTCCTTGTCCCAGTCAGAAAATGAATTCAA
>CM077100.1:22490007-22563557 GCA_039619505.1 Cimex hemipterus | reverse complement strand
GAGAAATGACACTCTATCATCCTGCTTGAAGAAAGGGCGATGGAGTATTCAACATTCATCCTTCACACAATAGTAATACAATTGTTTTATCGTATAAATTAAAAGATATTATTTAACTATTTTCAATAAAGCAGGTTTACCTTAAGTAATTTTGAATAACTCGAGCTATCAAAAGGAAGTTTGCCATAAACCATGGCCCACAGGACAACACCCATTGACCATACATCTGCTAAGAGAGGCTGGTATGTGGATAAGCGTAGAATTTCTGGTGAGGCATACGCATAACTTCCACAAAATGTATGACTGGTCGGCGCGATTCCATTCACTTCAAATATCCCAGTCTTTGCAAATCCAAAATCGGATAGTTTGACGCATCCGGTTAAATCAAATAAAATATTCTCACATTTGATATCCCTGGAAAGAAATTGTTACAACATCGAATGATTAAAAACTGATAATTATAACCGTTACCTGTGTACGACGCCATTCTGATGGCAATAGTGTACTGCTGATGTTAGTTCCTGGAACCAGGCTTTCGCTTTTAATTCAGTCACTCGTCCATGTCTTCGCAAAAATTGTAATAAATTCCCGGCTTCAGCCAGTTCCATGACCAGATATACTCTAATATTAATATCATCAATGAGAAACAAGCTTTTAATAATTAAAACTTAAAAGTAGGAGTGAAAGATAAGTAATTTATTACAAATGTGGTTAGGTTAGATCTAATTAAATTATATCAAAGCATACCTGTGTGTGCTTTCAATCGTGGCTAAAAAGCGGATAATGTTTTTGTGCGTCAAAGCCTTTACTACACAGATTTCTCGAGGGAGAAACTTTTTTATCAATTCGTCTGGTGCTTGAAATTTTGCAATAATTTTCACAGCGACCCTTTGAAAATTGTGCTTCTTTGAAACAGCGACCTGCATGTAAAGAAAAAACCATTAACTTTCTGTAATAAATAAAATTGTAATGTTAATATTTATTGTGCAAATGAATTGTACTATATGCAATGAGACCATCGTTTCAATTATACAGTATGCACATAAAAAAGGTTGATTTTTTTTTTTTAAACAAACTTTTCATTTTTATATGACCAATGATGATTTTGTTTGGTTAGTTTCTTCAAACTTGATTAACAAAGAACTTTTCATCTTCGTATGTTATTAGGCTTAGGTTTTTGTTATTAGCATTGTTTTTTTTGTGTGTGTGTGTGTGTGTGTGTGTGTGATGAACCAAAAAAATTCACAACTGTAGCAGGTGTCTCACAAGGGAACATTCTTGGTCCCATCCTGTATACAGTTAATATTTCTGATTTTCCTATACAATAACATCATCGCCACCTGATACGTCATTGCTTTATAAATAAGACCAAAAGTTCAAAAATCTGTAAAATCTTTTCATTCAGATGAGGGCTATAATCTAAAAGTACAATTCGTGCTCACATTTTACAGCTTCAAACATTGAATTTTATTCTGTTATATTCTACTTTTAAACTGTTCTATATTTTTGTACAAATTGTATTTTTTTTTATATTTACCCTAACAATTGAGAAAGCGCCTCTCCCTATTATTTTTCCAAGATAAAACCCATGCGGTCCCAAAACTGCATTTCCTTGAATCGCCTCTTGATCAACGTATGGTCCTAAGGCCGACAGCAGTAGCATATGCTCTTTATTGACATAAGTTTCTGACATGGATCTTTGATGGGTCGAAGTCGGACAGTTGACCGCTGGATCGTTCACGTCTGCTGGAGACATTCTAAAAGGTATCCATGAAGGTACCGCGCAATGACCAACGTTCGGCCACTGTAGGAAATTGTGGTTACTCGAAGTTGAGGGAAATGTGTCAAAAACGCGACCTGAATTTTGCACTTCTTGAAATGGGATAACATTTCCCGGTGGTGGATTTGGTTTCAAGTTGGGAGATTTAACAGGCATATGGGAGAACTCTATTACACTTGCCTCAGGTGATCTTTTATACGCCCCTTGATACAGATCATAAAATATAGCACTTGGTTCTTCTAGTGGATTATGTGAACAACATGTTTTAGGTCCACAGTTTTTCAGTAAACATCTACTCTCCACTTTTTCTATATTTAATGGGGCCTTGGGTGATTCGGATTCATAGTAATCTCTCAGCTTGGGTAATGAAGAATCACTTTTACTTAAAGTCAAATTGGGTTTTCTGTTGTCTGATGTAATATTGGTTTTCAAAAGGGCCTCAAGTATGTTGTTAGCAGCAGCAGTATTTGGTTGAAAAGGATTTATTTTTGGTTCAATAGTTTTTTTTATCCCTGCGCCGTGTTGCTCACAACATACATGATGAGTGCCCGTTGCTTCATTCCTGTAATTATTCAAAACATCTTCGGTGCCATTGTCCTTCGTCACTGTTTTGCCCGGGTAATCACACTGTCTCTGCAGCTTTGTTTCCATCATTGCAATGTCATTTTTACTTGGCAGAACTTTAGAATACATTACATTTGTGTGTGAGAGCGATTTTATGATGCTATTGACTATATCAGCACTCCTCAATGGGGTGTTTACAGATTTCAGAGTCGCGTTTAATGTATAAAATGTTTCCCGTCTTGACGATGGATTTATATTTTCGTTAAGATGAGGAATCGGAGGTGCTTCTGCACTATTGTTTTCATTCACCATGAATGCTATTTTTGAGTTGCAACTTTCTTTTAACATTTCCTTTGGTAAAGAATCCATCTCTTTCGCTATATCATCGGGGTTTCTTGTATTCGTATTAGGAAACGGTTTTACAACAGGACTTATCGAATCTTCATCTTTAAGAAATTTAAGTTTTGAATGGCATAATGGTTCTAACGCTTCGTTTGGTATTTTGTACTTCTTGCTTGCTATGAATGAAGGGTTTTTGAATCTGCAATAGCTATGTACAAAAGAACTGTGTGTGTTGCTGGCTACTGTAGGAGGTGAGAGGCTGGAAGAATTCCCTTGCACTCCAAATGAATCAGCGTGTTTCATTTGGCTTTTCCTTACACTCATCGGTTTGTATGCTTCATCAGCTAAGTCAGATAAAGGAATGACGTCCATCGGAATAGGGGTTGGACATCTTCTAATTTTACATTTACCGTATCCTGGTAAATTCAGTGAACCTGTTGCAAGAAATTTCGGTTGAGGGAGCTTCTTGTTTTTTAAATAGATTACACGTTTAGGTGATTCATTTCCATTTTCATCTTTTTTTTCAGTCGCCTGTTCTGGATTTGCTTGATTGTCCGATTTCTTTGGCACTGATTGCAACCCTGAAGAACACGGTGTTTCTTCATTATTCACACTTACATTCTTATGCAAATTTGTACCGACTGCTTCCGATGTTTCCGCATTGTCTTTTCTCTGAGGCGTTTTTTCTGGGTTTGGCACATGATCCGTTTCTTGAGGATTCTTTTTATTTGTAACGTCTGGCAATTGTTTTGTTTGATTAGATTCATTTACAATTGGAGGACGACTGTTCAGAGAGGTATTAACATCTGGTGACTTCTCTTTAGAATCCTTTTCTTTTGAAACGTTGCGACCACCTCTGGCTTGTTTAATAGGCTTATCACATTTAATTGACATTTTTGGGAAGCGGTTAACAGGTTCTCGAGTTGCTTCAACAAGATGATATTTATTTAGTAAGTGTAATTTACCTATGAAAACCATTTTCTTTTGTCCATCATAGTCTTCTTTATTAGGCACAAGTGGGTGTATATGTCTCTGGTCTTTGTTTCCTTTATCGTAATCCTTTCTATACGATGGACTGTGGTGACCACCCTTTTCACCTCCTTGTGCATTTTCGTTACTCCTTCTATATTGTATATTTTTTGTGTTGACAAAATGCCTGTGGGTACCTCTATTTGTTGACATATTTTGTATTTTTTTTTTTTTTTTTTTTACAACTTTTGTTACTTTACAGTGTTATCTGGTTCATAGTATTAGTAGAAATTGGAGGTAAATCTAGTGTGTGAAGTACGGAAATTTGAAAGACATAATTGGTTGTGAACACTGAAAATTTTGAATGTTGTTTAAAAAAATGTTGCTGTGGAAACCACTATGAAAATTCTCATATTTAAATTGTGTTTAAATTAATTTACAATTTGCATATTTTTCAAATAAAATATTTCTTACCTTTAATAACAAACTCGTTAATGATATTTATTCCAATTGTTTTTGACCAAAGGAATTAGAATATATAAAAAATTTATATGATGGGCATGTTTTTGGGCTAGATGTACTCTTCTTTCGCGTGACATTTTTTACAATACATAATGCGCATAAGTTGGGTTAGTCAAGGTAGGGTCAGGGTTGGTGTTTTCAGGTGTTTAGAGGATTATTAAGGTATTAGGAGTATCTAAAGTTATTCGGTATATAAAGGACATACTACTAAAACATATCACTACAGAAATAAATTCCGCTTCCTTGAAGGAAACTATACATTATAAGATTATACGAAGCATCGAGGTAACCTAGAAGCATTCTTTTGAAGAAAAAGCCAGAAACTGTAAATACCATACCCTGTATAAACAGCCACAACAGGGAAGGGACAGCTCATACTTAAATGAAGATAAAATGGATCTGTTTTCTTAAAGTCCAACTTTTTAAAACCTGTTGTGAGCTTTTAAACCTGAATTTGAAACTTTGAAATGATGACGGTCAGTAAATTGCTCTGCGTAAATATAGAGCAAAGTATGCAACATTTTATTGGCTAGTGACCCCCTCCCCCCTTGAAATAATTCAGGGTAAAATGGTTCCAAGAAAACATATTCCTTATTCTAGAATGGTTAAACAGAGGGAATTGGAATGTGTTAGCAAGCTTTTCAAAAGAGTAGAGTTACAGAAAGTATTTGTTTTCTCCTTAATTTGTGTATGTTTTAAAAGCAAAACGAAATTTAATTTGTATTCTGTAAATGAAACACAATTATCTATCTATCTAAGGTTAGGGACAATTTACCATTAAAACTAGGTTAAGGCTAGGGATGGGTTAGGTTAAGTGTGGTTAGTGTTAGTTTTATAGGTTAGGTTTGGGTTTTATTATTTATTTAGCTCATACAGTATACAATAAGTTTCTTCTACTTGAGATAACAGATTAAAAATTAAGTGACACAGTTGTAAATGGGTTGTTTAAGTGTTGGAACATTATAAGTTTCATATGAACTTTGTACAGCAACTCCCTGATGATTGTTTTTTCATTCTGCCTGAACCAGAAGAGATTTGTTCATCTCTTGTTGCTGTTATTATGAAGTTATTATGTAACTGTAACCCTGTATGAGCTATTCTTTCAATTCTCCCTAACTCTTTCTCTCTCGTCAACATTCTCTCTCTCTCTCTCCAAACCACTGTCCGTGGAATATCATGGGAACGCCTGCCTACCCAGGGCCAGAAGGCTAAGTTCCCTTATTCTTTCTCTCTTCTCTTTTCTTATAATGTTTTTCTGTTAGATTATTTTTTAATTTTTCTTTCATTTAACAATTTGTTCAATCAACTTATTGTTTTCAATTTATCAATCAAGCAGCTTTGCAGTTGGATGAAGACCCTGAGAATAGCCTATTGGCTTTGGCAAAGCTCTAATGAGGTAATGAAGTCTGAATGACACTCAAACTGGGCACCACCCTAAGTCATCATCTTGGGCAGTTTAGCTGAGAGGGTCATGATGTCCTCTGGTCTGACTTTTATAAGAAATGTTTTATTTTACTGAATGGATGTTTGTTGTTTGTTCACTTCCTCATATGTATTTTTTTAGTACGAGGATTGCCACCATTGCATATCGAGAGGATGACATAGAAAAGAGCAGTCCCTTATGACAAAATGAAATAAAACCAGACTTAAGAAAAAGCCACTATATAATCCTAAAGAGGTTAAACATAATAAATGACGGGGCTATAAAAATGTCTGCAAAATTAAAAGAAAATTTTGACAGACTCTTAAAAATAACAAGAACAAGAGCTATTTGAAAAAATAAAAGAGAAAAAAAAATATAATTATTTGAAGATTGTGAGATGCAGTCTGGTGTGACAGGTTTTAGAAAAATATTTTCTTTATTGTGCCGTTTCATACATAAATACAATATTGCGGTATACAAATGAATCTAAAATATTACATGGAACAGGATTGGAGTCATAAGACCAAAATTCTGACTTATCAGAATCCCACATTATAAATTGTTTTAAAGGTATATGTTACATTCACAGATAGCCAAGTAACACTGCAGGCCTTAGCTTTTGATCCAAAGCTGGCCAGGGAAAGTATATCTCCAGCTCCTGGGAAAATGTAATCATGGTTATTCAACAATCGGGCTGACTAGCAAAAGCAGTCCTCATATTCTTGTATGCAGAACCACTAATCAGCACACCACAAAACAAGCTAAAATCTGATCTGAACGAATGAACGGAGAAAGAACTGACCACACACTAGACGAATTTACAAAGTGGATCGATTAGAGGTTTTGAAACATCTCAACCAGAAAAACAAATCTACTTCTCCCCGCAAAAATTGAGGAAAATAATATACCTTTATACTGAGCCGAAGCCCTTTAAATTACCACATTAAAAAATGGGAAAACCTGACAAGGGAACGAACAGGTTGGTGAGCCACGGATTGGACCAAATTTTTTGATGATTGGCCAGCGCCACATTAGATGGAAATTTCCGCTGCGCAAGCCTAAATTCAAAATTTTGTCAAAATGTTGTTGATCCACCAACGTCCATCGATGGGTTCCATCTAAGCAGGTCAAAGCAGTGCAAAGTAGAGGGGTGCACCACACTGGCCATGGCCGTGGGTAGAACGGAAGAGGCTGAAGGTTGTAGTCATTCCATCCATTTCCTTATTTACATGTGGCTTGTTCGGATTTTTCAACGCAAAATTTCTGTCGCATGCCATCTAGTGTTTGGTGCCGGCCTAACTCGAAAATAATGGACACATATCTGCCACTTCTTGTGGATAGACCCTGATTTTTGCTTTTTTAAGTAGAAATTTTCCAATTTTGAATATTTTAATTATATTTTATGATTATAAATTTTTGTTTTTACATTAACCAACAATGAAATTATTACACAAAATATTTTTTTAATCTGTAAACAATGATTTACCCCATTTTCCCAATATCATGTTCTGTATAAATAGACTTAAAGGAATTCTTATTAAATCGACTTAATCGGGGTAATGAAACTTTTTCAAAATTAATCCTGGTTTCAATTAAATAAGCAAAAATCGTTATTTAGAGATTTAAAAAAACTACATATTTTTGTTTAATATTCAAACACTACCAGACCAAGAAACTGTCATAATCTCCGACAGCCTTAGTGTGCTAACGGCCATCAAATATGCGACTCGCCAACAGAATCCCCTAATAGATGAAATACTGGATATGATTGAGAAAAAAAAAAAAAAAAAGAGGTTGACCTCCACTTCATCTGGGTCAAAGCGCCCATGTAAATAGGCACAACAACGAAGTCGACTTACTCGCAAAAGACGCGGCACAGAATGGGGTTCCGTACAACATTATCGTCCCATGTGATATCACGGCCCACCTGAAACAAATTGCAAGGAGGAAATGGCAGAATCAGTATAATGAGTCCAAAACAACAAAAGGCCAGTACTATGCTAATATACAGCCTAGCATCCAACATAAACCCTGGTACCTTAAGGTGAATAGACCAAGAAAGTTCTTCACGACGATATTCAGGTTAAGGTCTAATCATAACCATACCACCTTGCGAAAATCGGTATTGTGGACGGAGCCGGTTGTGGATGCGAAGCGAGGACCATTGCCGACTCAAACCACGTTATCTTGGCATGTTCAAGAAACACGATGGACAGGGATGTTTTGTTCTCAGAACTAATAAAAAACGGAATAAAATTCCCAACAAAACTGGAGGTCATACTCTCAGACACAAGAAACATCCCGGTTCTCGATGCGCTCGTAGCCTTTATAAATAAGAACAATATACAGGTTTGACAACACGAAGTGCATAAGGCAGGAACGAATAAAAAATTAGTCTAACTCGTTCGTGGCGTGGGGTTGCCCGGGGTCGGGTGGGTTTGGGCGGTGCTGGACTGTGGGGTTGGGTGCCATAAGCGGCTTGGGCGTGTTTTGCCCCGGATCCTATGGGGATGTGGTCTTTTCCATGGTGTTGTAAATGGTTTTTATCCACATCCCCGAAAATGGAAACCGTATATAAGCCCTAAAAAGAAATAAATAAGAATGAGTGCATGTCCCCTTAGGCAGGCTTTCCGGCTGCGCCTTGCTTGCTTCTTCGGGCCTCCACATGCTGCGAAGGAGGAAAAAAAAAGAAAGAAAGAAAGAAATGGCAGATGCTTAAACGGCGAGGCAAAAAAAAAAAAGAAATATATATATATATATTTTTGTTTAATGATTCCATTGTTGGTTAACATTCTAACATTGTTCTACACTCAGAATATTCTCATTTGGTTTAATTTAAAAAGATAAATCGACGAAGCTTTTTTTTTTTTTTTTTTTTTTTTTTTTTTTTTTTTTTTTTTTTTTTCATAGTTTAAAAAACTTCTGTAAATAAAATAGGTCGGCAAATAGTCGAAACTTGGATTTGACCTCGTTGTCATGATTCTATCGTCATAAAACACTTTTGTGGAAATGAGTGAAAATTAATTTTTTGACTGATAATTTCGACGACCTTTCTGTTGAAATGATTTTCATAGTGGAAGTTCTAATATTATTTTTCTTAAAAGCTACAGGACCGATTTTCATGGTTGATAATTGTCAAGTGCATTTTATAACTGTATCAAACATTAAAATCGGATTATTTGCATTAAAAAAAAACCTAAGGTTAATTTCTGGTAAATTTCTTATTTTCTGTATTTTCTATATTTCATGGCAGATAACTTTCTCTTTATTTAAATTTAGTGTTTGATGTTAAAATCCTTTTAGCTTTTTTTGAGTGATAACAGTTGCAATGCGACGTTCTTCTCAACTTCTCAAAAAACATACAAATTTGAGATAAAACAAAAATATTTGGGTTTTAAAATTTTTTTGGTTACTGATACAATTTGACAGTTTATGCTATATTTTTTTTATTGCAATCTACATTAAAAAAAAAAAAAAATGGTGTAAAATGATATACTCACATAATGGTTTTATGTAAGTGAAATAAAAAATATAAAAAACGAAACATTTAAACTTTTTTTGTGGCAAAACCAGGGCTTATTCACAAGAAATAGCAGATACATGTCCAACATTTTGGTGTGTAGAATCCCAAAAATAATTTTGGTACAAATCGGTGACACATTAACCTGATCACACCCTTGTGAGACAGCAACCCGCCGACTCTGCCATGAAACAGCAGAGACATCAGAACATGTCCTGTGACTGCTATGTACATCCTCTTCAGAAAAGCAGTACCGATGTCTGTACAAATTAACAGAGAGTAGTGATTTTTCAACTTTCGTTTCCAACTTGTAATAGTATGTTTGCGTAACAACACGAAACAAACAAACAACAAGAAGATTTGTCCATGAACTATTACTGTTTGTATGACTTATGTATACTGCACTCCCGTACTACATGATAAAATTTTTTTTGTATGGATATTTTGGGTTTATTGATTTTGCATTACGACAGAGTCAACATAGGTTGGGTTAGATTGGATTATGTAAGGTTAAGGTTAGGGCTAGGTTTAGGTGTTTACTTAAACATGATTAAATGCTTTCTGTGAATCGGAGAAATTAATGAATGTAAAGTGTGATCATCTCCTCACTCTATGCTTGCAATAAAACATCTCATAAATGATTTTGTACATTTGTAAACAGTCCGAATATACCTTCCATAGTTCATTTTTTGATTAGTGACAAATTGAATGTAGAAGAGTTTTTGTATTTATGAAACAAATTAACTTAAAAAATAAACAAAATTTACTGTAAGATCTGTTTTTTAATAACCAACCTTTAACAATAACAATTTAAAAAATTGTGTGGCTTTAACATGACACCGTATAAAATATGAGCAGTTTAAACTACACTAGATGAAACGTAACAAATAATTTATATCGCAATTAAAAGTTCCTGTAGATTAAACAGTATAACGAATTGAAGATAACGGAATATAACAAGTGCTTGTTCTCGATGCTTTAAAAAATGAAAATTTAACTTGGCCTTTTGTGCCAGAAAAGTTTTCCACGTTCCAAAATCTGTATTTTCCACATTCAAGGATCAACTCCAATTCATATTTCAACCCTTCTTGTATTTTGACAGCGCAATCGAAATCAAGAATATGAACGGAGTCATAATTCATGGTTTCGCAACACGTTCCGTATAATTTTACATCACTGCCTTCTAATCCGATGGATGCTTTTATTGTGCCTTTATACTGGCCGGAACCGTCACTCCTTGTGAATACCTCAAATTAAGTTAACAAATTAAAAAAGGTTTTTTCACTCGAACAGGGTAATTATAAATACCATAATAGAGAGTATATCTATTGATTTATCCACCTGGAACATCATTCTTTGGGATTTTTTTACGGAAATTATTAAATTATCAAATATAAACTGTTGGACTGCTGATTTATCAGCAATTGAGTTATTCCTTGTTGCAGTCGTTATTCCATCGGGCTTCGGCATGACACAGTTTTTTGATATCAGTTGCGACATAAGAAATAAGGATTGTTCTTCCGTTAACAGCCCACTGTAATAAGGGCCTTCAACGAACTGATTTGTGCTCATATCAAGGAAACAGAATTTAGGAATGATATTTGCCTTTATCTCTCTCAATACCGATTCCCCTGAAAATTTATTTATTCAAAAAACCTCCAAATTTTATGAAACAAACACTACAATAAATAACAAGTATATCAAACGTACAAAGAGAATCCTTGTGGATAAATAAAAAATTTACAATTAGTGTAATATTAATGACTTATTGTTAGAGACACGATAACCAAATTTCACAATAAAATTCTAATTAAAGTATTTTAAATGAATGAAAAAAGATGGAACTTTTAATTGATGATAATTGCCAAGAGTAGATTTGAATTATATAAGTCATCTTGAGTCAGATTATGGTGTTTGTGAAGAATGTCGATCCAACTAACTTCCAGGAGAGCTGTTTTTGAATTTTTATACTATAGCCATGGGCTTTGGAAGATGTGCATAGTGAGAAAAAAAACCGAGGCAAAGGGTCATATTTATTTGTGAGACTTTTGTAGGTTTTAATATGATCTTGCTTTTCTCAACGATCTGGAAGAGTTATTAAATTTAAGAATTTAAGTCGGTCGACTGGATTTCTGGTCTTCTGCGTTATCCCCAAGCCTTTTTGAAATGATGTAGGGGGCCAAAGATTTACTATCAAGTTTGTAGGTTAAACGAGTGCGAGAACACTTGTCAGGGTTACGATTAAGACCCAAAGTAGTGACCAGTCAGGAATTTTATTAATGCGCATTTGCAAGAAATTTGCGAATACCTTGAAAAGATTGACAGAATAGATATAGATCAATAATTTGAGGCATGAGCCTTTGAGCCTTTCTTTAATTTTCCTTGTCTTTCTTCAAGGGGGAAACTAAGAATTATCGAAAATAGTTTTAAATATTTGTACCAAAGGTTCAGCAATAAAGAGAATTCTTAGGGGAAAATTTTTATAAATGCCATCCTGGGGAACAGTCAGCTTGAACAGAGTTTGGGATGTCAGGAAGTTCATTTCAAAAGCAATGATGATCAATAGATGATCAATTTCTTAGGAGGGGTGTAGGTGGCTGCAAGGTTTCGTCTTTGACACGGCGCTCATCACTCTAAGGTAAAAGTCCCGGGTTCGAATCCAGCGGCCCTGCATTCGAACCCGACGTACTTACAAATGGGCTTTTTTTTCAAAAACACCGGCACCCTGAGGGTTTATACAACCTCTGCTGTTGCGAACTCCCGTAAAAAAAAAAGATCAATTTCTCATTGTTGGCAGCACTGCAGAGCTATCTTTACGATACACTAAAGAGAAGTCGTCAACAAATAGCTCTGCTAATATTTTCAGTCAAAGAAGCCAATTTATTCGTATCATGGTCAATTAATAGAACACACACTTCTTTGTGTTTCAAATTAGAATTCAGATATTTAAAAAAAAATATTGTTTTTATAATAAGAATGAGCTTTAGTTACTGACTTTTTTAAGGCATGGAATATTTTCAGTAAGCTTTATAATAATTTTTTGCATTGATTTTAAGCTTTTAATCTTTCTTGTAGATATACATTTAATTATGCTATTCACCACTTAACAAAAAAAAAAAGAAAAAAAAGACATTAACACATAATAGTTAAAAAAAAAAAATGTTGTAATGGTATAAATCATAATACATACCATCTATGATAACTCTTTTATGAATCCAAGATTTAATATGTTTGAACAATTGATATTCATTTATACTGATATTCTGTTGATCTAATATCAACTGTATTGTTTCTATTTTAATATCTTCCAGGTTCACTATTTTGAAAAACTCGTCCATGTTCTCCGTTATATGCTATAGGACAATTTTAAAGCGATAAAATTGATTCGGCGAATTTACATAAATATTTACCTCGATACATGCGTCTTGTAATTCCTTCAAATCATGCTGGTAGCTCAGTTGCAATATGTCGCAGATAAATTCAAGCTCCAATTGGGCTTTTATGTAGGACAAACATATGGACTTAACATGCTTGCTTTTGTACTTTTGTCCCATTTGTAAAATCTCAAGTGCATGACTCAAAGATTGAAATTCAGTCTTTTCACAGTACAAAATCCTAAAATAATTGAATTTTTTTAAATTTTTATTATCCATCAATTATTAAAAAAATTAAAATAAGTCGCCCACTCTAGGAACCCATGGAATATTGTTGGATCTGCGTGTATATCTATAATGTTTGTTACATTTTTTTTAATTGTGCTGTTTAAAACTTCACTTCCAACCTGTAAAATAGTCCTGTGTGCCATAATCATCTAAAATAAATTATTAATTAAATAAATAAATAATACCTTTAATATAATTACAATAAGCTTTGAATGTTGATAATTTACTAACGTAATTGAGGGTCGATGTGGTACTCAATATTCCACGATCGGCCTTCTTACACTTCACATTCATGCTAATAAATACATTCCCTCTCTCTCTCTCAAAACACGTTAGATTCACACAACGCCAATACATACAATAAAACAATCCTGTTTTCTCCAAAAACCAAAACTGAGCACCCAGATATACGCTGCCATGAAATTCGGATGGCAAGATGAGATTGCAACAAGAATGAATGCGGGCAAAAGAAACCCCACACCGAAGCGTTCTTTCCAACTTTCAAGGCACCACAGAACGCAAAACGTGAACCATACCTTTAAGACAAAGATGCCACTAAAAGATCGTGGAAAGATTAGTGCATATCTCTGCTGTTTTCACAGCACCAACCACAACAACCGCATGAACTGTGAGACTCCACATAATTTTGGAATGCCGAATGTTCAACCGGGGTCACTCGCTGATTCAGCATGTAACTGAGCGAAAACGGCTATCTTATCGAATTACACCATCTGACAAAAGAAAGTTGGAACAATTTGTACATTTTGAACAATTTCTTTATCAAACAGATTTGAAAATCTTATAAAAATAAATTAATGTTAATTATTTATTATGTTAATTAATTAAAATTACAGTAATATCACTTAGTTTAAAAACACACAATAAAACTGTAATACACAAATTATAAAATATAATAAAATTAAATTAAACTTCTATAAACTGGGCCAGATCAACAGAGAAGCCCACACATATCAAGAGCTGTCGATGGGGCCCTCGGAGTGTCTCATAGAAGAAGGGTCATTCTCACTGAATTAAGAATAGGCCATGCAAGGTTGATACGTGGACACTAACTTTTGGGCCAAAGCCTGCGTATCTGTCCGGCATGCAGAGGAAGGTTGCTTGATGTGTCTCACCCAATTGAAGGGTGCAATCCTTTGGCTACATACAGAGAGTGCACAAGAATGCCACCCGATTTAAGAATTGTACTTGAACAGTGGGTATTTGGGCCCCCTGCTCTGATTCTTGGATATGGGTATACCTAGCTTGTGTTGAGAGTGAATGTATTTATCAGCGTGAATGTGTGATATGAGAGGGTTGATGGAGGAATATCGAGTACCCCATCTACATTAGGTTGGCTGGATAATATGTGTAAAGGGTCGTGGAGGAATATCAAATAAACCTTCATCGTAATTGAATGAATGCATTTAAGAATGAATGTGTGTACGAATTGAGTGCTGAATTGACCAGCTATTGAGCTAGCTATTGACAGCACCTGGACAGAAAGCCAAACCTCGGTGGCTGGTCAGATATGACTGAGATCCGACCCTGGATTGCCAACACCCAGGGTGGGTAATTCTCGATTCTGCTGGTGGTTTACTGTAATTAGCAAAAGCTGGAATTCCCAGTGGACTGTGAGAAGCAAATAGGCTCCACTCAACACATGTTTGTACGTACATGTGGGGGACTTGAGCCTGTATAATTCTAAATCCAAATCCGAAATCTGTAATCATTTTTTGGAAATAGATCAAAATATCGAAAAAATCCCTGTGAGATTCAACTTTTAACACTCTGATACCTACTTTAAATCATACAAACATCTGTAAGTATAATTGTTTTACTCTCATTAATGATTAATTTTACAATTCTACTTCAATTTTATATCGTTTTTTATCTGTATATTGTTCTTTTTAAATTTCAAAAGCTAAAAGTTATTCACATTTTATATTTTACAATTTTATATCAGTTTTATCTGTATTTTTTTTTTTTTACAGAAAAAAGTTATTTGTGTACATTGTACAGTTAATCACAGAAAATGAGAGAGAAGTAAGAAAAAATCTTCAATTGCTTTTAACACAAATAAAATAATTTTCCCGTCTCGACTTTGGGCTCTGCTGTCAAGAATAATCTAGAGTGATGTCTCAGTAAATCGAATTAAATTTTACCCGGATTACAGACGGATTACAGATGGTGCCTTCATTGCAGCTTTTCTTTTACTATAATTTTTAACCTGTAGGCAAATTATACTCAACACAAGAGAAATTCAGACTGGTCTAACATTTCATTTTTAGTAATCAAATAATTAAGTTTACTCAATGCTACTGTTTCTCTCTTTTCAACTCTCTTTCTCTCTCACTCTCTCTCTCTCTCTCTCTCTCTCTTTCTCTCTCACTCTCTCTCTCTCTCTCTCTCTCTCTCTTTCTCTGTTTTCCTGTTTCTCTCTTCTGAATTCTTGAAATTCGTATAGTTTGAGCTCAAGTATGACATTTATGCTCACGTATGACTCTCCCATCTCACTCATCCTCTCTTTCTCTCATTTATGGTCCCTCTTTCTCCCTCTCACAACCTGAATGACTCACTCACTCTTTCTCTCTGTCGCTCTTTATTCTTTTTCTCTCTAACACACTCTCCTTCATTCACTCACTATTTCTCTCTATCTCTATCGCTCTTTTTCTATCTCCCTCTTCAGAGTACTCAAAATTTGTATAGTTTAAGTTGGTCTTGGTGTTTCATATGACTCTACATCTTTCTCTCTCTCTCTCTCTCTCTCTCTCTCTTTAACACACTCTCACTCAATATTTCTCTCTATTTCTATCTCTCTTTTTTCTCTCTCACTTCCGAATCCTCAATATTCATATAATTCAAACTGATCTTGGCCTTCGTATGACTCTACTCTCACTCACCTTCTCTTTTTCTCACTTACTCTCTCACTTTCTTTATTTCACTGACTGACGTACCCACTCTCTCTCTCTCTCTATCTATCTATCTCTCTATCTCTATCGATCTCTTTTCTTTTTCTCTTTAAAACACTCCCACATTCATTCAATATTTTTCTCTATTTCTCTTTTTATTTCTCTCTCACTTCCGAATTTTCGAAATTTATATAATTTAAGGTGACCTTGGTCTTCGTATGACTTTACATCTCACTCACCTTCTCTTTCTCTCACTTTCTTAATTTCACTGACTGACCCTCTCACTCACTCTCTCTATCTCTGTCGATCTCTTTTCTTTTTCTCTCTAACACACTCCCACATTCACCCAACACTTTTCTTTATTTCTATATCTCTTTTTTTCTCTCACTCCCGAATTGTCGAAATTCAAATAGTTTAAGTTGATCTTGGTCTTAGTAAGACTCTATATCACACTCACTCTCTCTTTCTCTCACTCTCCCAAACTCTTCACACGTTCACTCTCTCATTCTCTCTCCCTCTCCCCTCCTTCCCCAAAGAATGATTTCATTTGTTTCTTTTAAAATTCCGACTTCCTGAATTTTGACGTTTCATAAATAATTCAATTTATAATGGAAGAGAATACACCTTCCTTGGAAATGTATGTGTTATGAAATTTTTAATGGAGGTCAAGTACCTTTGAGTTCACGCCACCGTGCACATACAGTATTACATCTGAATAAACGCCGGTTTCAAAAAGCCACTTTAGAGTTTTGCTCCAATCCATCGTTAAAACACCGATGTTATCGTGACTTAGTTTTCGTTTAGCACAAATAAAGACCCCAAGGCACTCGAGACACCGGCAAATCTCACGATTACTCCTGTCTTTCGAACTAGGGGGAGATGTGTCTCACAAGGTCAAAGTATGTTCAGTTAAAAACAAACCTATCTGAACGACTTAAAAACAGAAAATTATAATTTAAAGTTTTATTTTTTATTAAATATAAAGCAGGGAAGAATAAATTATTGTTGCGTTTTTTAACTACAGAGGTTTTTAATAAGAACGCCAAGCAAACAGCACATCTACAGTATATTTCGCTAAGTATTTCTGTTTTGTTTCATTGATTTAACTTATCATACATCAAGCCTGTACAGGGCCTTTTTGAGATATAGAGAAGAGCTTTGGCAAAAGAACAATCCTTTGGGCCATCTGTGTGACGACAGTGTAACTTAAGACAGAAGTCTGTGAAACATCTCGTCTCATGGACACCCCTTTTGAACGAACTAACAAAACCATTTTGAGAGGCATGGTAAACTACTTCAAAGACCAAAATTTCTCGGAGGGATTGGGAGTTTTGTGGCCCTGAAAAGAGTCGGTGTTGCTTTGTAGCGTCGAGACGATGAGTCGAGGCAAAGACGTGTGTGTGGTGCCGTTGGTGGTGGTCTGTGACCGATAAACCGTTGGCTGAGGTCCGGGGGCCGTGAGTCGGTTGGCTCCACAGAGGAGAAGGTACTCGAGTACAGCAGTTGACGTTTATAGTCTACCTTCCATGGAGCAATCTCAACACGCATGTGTATAAGTAGGGAGCTTAACTTCTTAGAGCAAAATTGTCGACGTGATAAACATCACTCACTAAAAGAGCAAGCCGCAAATATTAGCATCAGTAGCAAGGGTACTTTTAACAGCACACACCTCTTAAACTCACCGCACTCTAAACAGCTGCTTCCCTCGCAACCGGAATGATCTACATCATCTGACTAATCTACTGACGACAACAGCATTGCACCGCATCACAGCCGCGGAGGGCCAGCAGCTCCTGCTCAAGAGCCCACGGCATTCAGTATCTCCAACAACCAAGCAGTGGGAGACCATTCTAAAGGACATCAGACACTTAAGAAGTGAAAGCAAACTATGCTGGAATAAAGTCAGAAGATAGCTCTAGTCGTATGTATCTGGTTTGAGTTGAAGTAGGTAGATTTTTGTTGTTGATGTCCAATGGAGAGCAAGGCACTAGGATCATCTCTTGCGTCTAACTGGTGATACTGGGATCTGCTGTATAGCAGCCCAATAATACGAACAAAACGGGATGGGAGATCATCAGTTTTCCCAAAGGGAGGAGGGCCTCATGAGAAGTAACGAGTTAAGAAGCAACCAAAACTTCGTTTATCACCAGGTTGTTCAAGCTCCACGTTTATTTAGGTATAGCTCTGAATATCTGACTCGAGTAGATGTCAGTAGCTTCTTGTCGTTGATGTACAATGGGAACTTTTTCCTCATTCATTCTCGTTCTCCACTTTCTGCACCAGTCTTTGGTGTTCTTGGATGTTGGAAATTGCTTGTTTAGAAAAGTTGCAGTAACTCATAGGTGTTGGGCTATATAGGCAAACCTGTATAAATGGTATACAGGGTGGGACTGACTCTTAATGCCCATTTACCCACCAATACCAAGCAGTTCTTTATGGTCTTGAGGAAGCTCTATGGCAACAGTCATTTTTTGTCGGGGTCGGCTGAAAAGCATGTCCTTTCTTTTTCTTCTAACTCGTTAACTAATACTACTAATTCCATTTTTTGTTAGCTGTTTAGATCAAATTCTTTGCCCATCTTGCTTATTATTTATCGTGCTGTTTATAATTCATATTTATTTTTATATTTCACTTTTTCAACTTCAATGTACATAATCTTATCACTATTCCAATCTCGATCTCTTGCAGCCGGTTCTGGATCAGGTATTTGTCGAATTGCCCTGTCCTTTTGCTTTGAGCACATTTGGGGTGTTTCATAATTGCCTATGTCATAATGGGCCATCACCTGATCTTTCAAAGCCCGTCGAAGGATTGCTAAAGCGGTGGGGGGGATCTCTTAGGACATATGTGTTGAGGTGCATTCGTCCCGCAACACGCTAAAGTCTGAAGCAGCGATCGCTTGAAGCTTTAAGTTTAAAGAGGACGCTTTGGCTGAGCAAAAAGTTTGGGCCATATTCAGGTTCTCATTCAATGCGCTTTTTCCAAGGAGTCACACAAACTGCTGGAACACTAGACTTGACTTAGTTGTCAATTAGCTAGCTATTTACACAGACGGTAATAAGTTCGTGCGATAAGCGTTGAGCACTACCAATGTCGAGTGGTGATAAATATTTTATACAAATAATTTTTTCTCGAGATAAAATTTTTCTTGGGGGAATTTTGTTTTATCCTCGATTTTCCTACACGATACAATTATTTTTTCAAACTAGGGTTCATAACTTACGAATTAACCGGTACAATCAAAATTGAAAAGTGAAGGCTAAAAGTTCTATGTACTCTTCGTGGAAACTTCTGAACGCTGAAATCCTCAAGATTTGTAAGCCCTCAGGTTCTTTACCTTTTGTCTGAACGCCTCTAGGAAGGGCAGACTCGTTAAATGTAGACATAGGAGTTAGAGAAGGAAGCCTATTGATTCCAACGATGTTTCATTTTGTCTTATCTATTTTTAAGAGTTCTTGAGGTAGAAATCACTATGAACATCTTATTTATTATCTTGAAGATACCTTCTCTCTGACTCACTCACTCTTTCTCACTTACTTTCTCTTTTCTTTGTCTTCCTCACAAACTCTCCCTAATTCTTCTCTCTCTCTTTCCACATCATGGCTACCTTATTTAAGTGGGGTGCCAAATTTTGCCATTCCTTTTTCCGCACTAATTAAATTACGCTTAAAATGGAGGGAATCTGTGTATTTAAACGTCTATTTGATTTTCTGAAATTCCGTTTCGCGATCTGTACAGAGCAATTCGATCGGATTTGACCGTCAAAATCCGCAAGGACAGTCGAAATGGAGGAAAATCGTTTTGACAAGATCGCCGAAGACCTAACTTTTCTCTACAATCGAATCTGTAATACGTGGGACGGTGTATTAATTGGCAGAAATTTAAGTTTAAAAAAATCAGACGTACGATAAGGATGACGCTGTGCCTCCGTCATTGAAATATGCTCAAATCGTGTCCGCTATCTTCAGTAAACATGCCGACGGGAGGAAAGAACATAGAGGAAAATTACATACGTGATAACGTCCTAAAATCTGACGCAACCCTCTGCGGCTTAAATCTTTTCACATTGTCGACAAATGTAATTAATTTCATAATTGATATAAATAAAGTAGGTAAGAAATTGATATTATTTCAGTAATAAAAAACCTCAACAAGATTCAAAGTGTACAGTTTTAAGTGCATAAGGAAAGTACAAATTAGAGAGTGAGTCAAGTGTTTCCGGGCATTTCAAAAATCCAGTTGAAAATCCAAAGGAAAAAGCGTTTAAAAATAAATTAATTAAAGTTTTTTTTACGTTCCCAGCCACTTATGTATGTATATTAAATTAATCGACAGATAGAGTGTATTTATTTGATCTTTTATTCAAGATGTTTACCTTCGCCATTGAAATACTGATTATTCCCGGCATTTAATGACTTTCCTTTAGGGGAAAAATCGTGGTTAAACAGACACAGTCATTGGTTATTATTACATAAGTAATTTACCTGTTCAATTTTGTCTTCACACATTACTGCGGAAATATTCGACCACCATCCTCTTCTAGAAACCGTTCAAACCAGGCTTCATCATACTTGAAGTATTTGGAAAGATTCTTCTTGAAAGACACCGAACTTAAACTATCATAACGTTTTACCAGACTATCAGGTTGACTTTCGCTGTCACCATTCTAAAGTCCAGCATATCCTCTTCCTCTGAGCGCGAAGTATCTTCTTTCTTGATGTGGCATAAGCGTTTGACCACGTGTGGTACGAGAGTAATTGACTAATTAACCATTTCTTGCCAAACGTTGCCTCAGGGCAACACGAAATTTAACAAATTTAGTAAAGTCCAGCTAATCCAGTGAGTAATAGTGTGTAGTGCAGTCTTTTTTCTTTGAATGTGTCATCCAGTGGAACACGTAGTTTTTTTGTCCAATCCAAAATCTCCAACTTTGACTCTTTTGGCAACAGTGATTATTTTGGCGCAAATCTAAAATATCCATCATGGAATCTACTGGCAACACTCGTTATTTCGGCGCCAATTTAAAATCTCAATTTTGGAATTTACAGACAAAACTTACTATTTCGGCATAAATCCAAAATTTCCGTCTGGGTTTATTTTGGCAACGTTGTCTAATAGAAGCGCTTCGCGCCATCACTGCACCTTGCATCGATGGTTTTATTTGCCAAACATAAAATTTTTTATGTTCAGTTTATAAAAGTTGCTACTGAGTAATGCCAAATTTAGCTGTTTTGTTTAAGCTAACAGCGTATGCCGTGAATTTAGGCCGAGTGCAGTACTTTGGTATGTTTCATCTCGTGTATTGGCAACACTCGTTATTTCGGCGCCAATTTAAAATGTCCATATTGGAATCGTCTGTCTTTGACATGCTCTTCACCCCACCATTGATTCTTGTTTGGATGACAATTGGATATGAAAAATGTTATGTTTGGCAAACATAAGATTTTTCGTATCAAATTTATAATTTAACCCTTTCTTGCCCAAAGTTGCGTCAGAGCAATATCAAATTTAGGCGTTTTGTTTAAAGTTAGCAGGAACTCCCGTGAATTTATGGCCGGTGCTATGCTGGTCCAGCTCTGCTCTACCCATGTATTGGCAACACTGATTTATTCGGCGACAACCTAAACTCTGTACCACAATGCATGCGGGATATCCTCTTAACCTCTTCCAAATTGCTAATGTTCCTCTTGCTATATATCTTATAAGATAACATTAGCCCATAAAGGGGTTAAGGCGTATCGTTCCTTGGGAGTAGCACAGGGCAGTGTTCTTAGACCAGTTCTCCTTACCCTTTACACCGCACGAGTTTACACCTACCACTCTCCTTACATCCTTTGCTGATGGCAGTAATATTCTCCGACCCGATGCTAGTTGCTAAAGAAGCTACAGAATCTCGCAGATTAATCTAGACAATGAAGAACGAAGATAACTCAACCGATATCTAACGTCTCCACTCCTTTCAATACAATGTCATTTAGATCAATTGTAAAATTAAATTTCCAATACTACCCTCCATAACCTTAAAATCCCTTTGATCCAAAAATAACACTCCTATTTCTCCAGTCCTCTGGGCCAAGCATTGTCCAACAGAGTTCATACTTTCAATCTTTCTTTAGGGGTAGGAAGTCCCATAAAGTACAATGAGAGAATAAGGTTAATTATTTCTCCTATTAACTCGACCATGTATATAAAATCTTTGAAAAATTTTTGTGTATATGTATCTCAGATTTTCATTTAAAAAATATAACGTTTTGTTTTGGATTTTATGCTTTTATTTTAAATTTTACAACCGATTTAATTAAATTACACAATTAAAAAAATTACATAATTGAACTTGAAAAGGTGGCGACCATATTTACAAAGCTACACGTTCTAAATTCAGCCTGTTATATAAAAATTGCAACAGGTTTTGTTTGAATACAGATAGTGTAGTGTGTAAAGTTTGAAATTGTCTAAATTTACCTTTTTATCCAAACTTTCGTGAGCAACGGTTCGTAGACGATGACCGTGGAACGTTTCCCCCTCAGTTATGTTCTTGTCAAGGCGGGGTTTTATGAAGAGGACGGCCTCAGTCTTATTCACTTCGGTCTTGATGGTTCTTAAATAGCTAGCTGTTGAAGAAAGGCTTTAGTTTTTTGTGAAAGTATCATTCCGTCATCCGATGTTTGCATCTTCATAATGGGTAAACGAGATGCCACTTTTATACCGCTTTCTTTTGTGATTCTTTGACTAAATATTACAGAAAACAACTTAGAACCGTCGGAAACCGATTTTTCCAAATAAGTACTAATGCCTATTTAAAACATTGAAAGGAGCATATACTCCGCAGAATTATATACCATAGTAGGATAAGCTGTATGTCAGATCTGCCTGACCCAAACTGTACCATTATATGTTTAACATGGATATGCTTTTGGTTGGAGACTCAAATACTTTTTGCGTGACCATTTTCACGTCCTCGATTTCGCGTTACCCGTGAGTGCACTTAGGTTGATTAGGTTAAGTTAGGCTAGGAATTCGAAATTCTAGGTGACGCTTGGTGGACTGAACTTCAAGTCAGTCACTAGCAGCCACAGTCATATAGATAGTCAATTGTGAACCGTAGTTAGGAAAATCGGAAAGGGGAGTGTAGAAAAAAAAAGTTTCTTTGAATTCTTATTTGCACCGAGATGTTACAGAGGCTTCGCGAATAAGAAGAAAGTTCTAATTGATCACGACTCCATCCTGACTGATTCCCCCCTGCCTTGCTCCTTGAGAAGAACGATCATCCAAACAATTGCCTTTTATGTGAAGTATCACCGTGTTGTCTGAGGGGAACGTGAAATTTGATCTTCGTCTGCCAGTGATTCTCAATTTATCTCAATTTATCATTGGGGCTGGGTGATTTTTTCTGTAACTGGGCTATCGATGGATCGCAAGAGATGGCACTGACGATGGCTAAATGCCGAAACACTACCGATTGACGCAGAAAGAGACCAAACCAAACCAGACCAAAAAGATGAATTAAACCAAACTATTCGTTTAAAGGAAAAAAAAGTTTCATTGGAAATTTGTCAAAAGTACCGCCGAGTGTGCAATGCTTCCTTCCGCTCTGTCACAAATGGGCATTTTTATAAATTGGGTCATGCACGCTGAAGGAGCAGGAAGCTGGCAAAGATAACACTGGTTTATTATAATACACATGCATTATTCATGAGTGTGTCCGATTTATCTCTAGCCATAGATTACTTCATGAACGAAGTGTATCACAGACAATTAATAAGAGTTAGTGCGTGAGTGGCTTTCTTTACCAGATGACTGTGGCACGGTACGAAACAAAAACCGTAACTAGTCAAACGTTTGCTAAATGAAAACGTCCTATCAGTCGAAATAAAATTATATCCAACGGAAATTAACAAAAGTAAATGTTGATTTTGAAAAAAAAATTAATAAATCCCTCTTTCTAATGTTATCTTCTCATTTCACACATGCCAGATAGATATTAATGGCAAACACTTAAGAGAGATATTGATTGATCGCTCACTCTTTGCTCTTTTTTCGCAAAACGTTTTGTAAATTTGACTGAAATTTTTAAACTTCTTTAATTTTATGATCAATTCTAAATGAACTCCATTTGGCTTATCTACGAGTTATATTTGAATGAGTATGAAAACAGGGTCAGTTTTGTAATTTGTGAACTACTGCAATCATCCTGGAAATATTATTATATTAATGAATAAGCGTATTAATTCGTATATGTATTGTGCTAGTGGCATAGCATACCATGGCATGAAAATTTAAAAAAAAAATTGTCTTGGAAAATAAAAATCAACACTCAAGGTGCTGGTGTTTTTGGAAAAAAGCACATTTGTAAGTATGTCTGACGGCCCTGCGTTCGAACCCGGGACCTTTACTTTACAGTGATGAGCGCCGTGTCAACGCTTAAACCGTTGCTGCCACCAACCCCCCTCCATACATCTTTGCTAACGTGTAATAAGCGCTTTTATTCCGCTGACACTCTTTATTTCGACTCGCAAAGTCTTAGAAGACGTTTACAGCTTCACTGCGTTCTCTAAAAATTCCATCCCTCAAGAAACGATCAAAATACCTAAGAAAAAAGGGAAGTCTGTTGGCGAGATGTCGGGTGATTACGGAGGGTGAAGTAAGTTATCCTACGTCCTCCCTAAGTTTCCACAGGGTTGACATTGTGACATGTGCCCTGGCGTTATGGGCCCCTAGGCTTGTACACATGAAGCGTTAGTGAAATACTTAAATTCGAAGTAGAGCTTACACATGATAAAGCACGATTATAAGCACAGCGCGCGATTCCGGATCTCCTCACTATGCGCTTTTCACCGACCGAGTCCACGAAATGGGTACCCAATCGGTTGGTTCAGATCAACGATCGTTTTACCAGAGAATATTCTCTTTTTTCTGTCATCATGACGGAAATGTAGCTTGTTGACACCGATACCCTGATCGACGAAATTGTCCTAAATTGTTGAACGTTGAGTGTAGACATTATTATATTTATTATAGCTCCCTCACATCGGTCATAACTATCTCAAATGACTATATCTTATCAACCGCCACGTTCATCACATTCCAGAGATTTAGAGGTGGTTTAACCGCGGAGCAGGTCAGCATCGCGGCATGATACAGAAGTTCTGGAGCTTTTAACTTGTTCTCCAATATATTTTTAAGTTTATTTATAGTTCGTGAGTTGCGGCCTGGTGTGATGTAGGTTTAGAAAACCATTTTCTTGATCATGTTACCGTTTCGATCTGCATTAAGATCATCTTCAGGGCACAAAGCGTATGTTTTCTGTGCAGATGTGCAATTGTTGTACCTAAAAAAGTACACAGCATTCTTAACACGACACAAAACAATTACACATCTACACAGAAACACACACTTTGAGCCCTGAAGATGATCTCAATGAAGGCAGAAACGTTGGCAAAATAAAAAAAAAATCTCTAAACCCACATCACACCAGACCACATCGAACGACGTCTAAATAATCATTAACTAACAGTCGATAAACATCACACATATTTTTAAAAGTTGATGCGCTCTTGTTCTGCTATGTCAACATTAGCGATGTTTTACGGACGAGTTTTTCTCCTGGCCGGATGGTATCCCTCAAACACTGAGGTACTGATGAAATATTGTTCTCAAGCAAGTGCAAAAAAATCATCAAGAGTTAGTTGCAATTCTAAAATAATTGAAACATTTTGGTCCATAATCACATAATTTTGGGTAGAGATGAACATACTTTTTGTGAATCTATCTCTTAAAACAGGATTGGACCTAATATTCTTGTCGCGCTCTTTTTAGTTTATAGCGGCGATGAAAACATAGTACTACAGACAAACGACTTCTTCTACTTCCTTGCCCCATGTGTATTAACTAACCATCCCACGTGTACGCTCTACTTTGAACTTCATGTTTCATAATGCTTCATGGGTACTAGGTCCTACGGTTAATAACTCTGGACAAAGACGTCACAGTATCCCTCGTGTTTTGTCGATAATATTTCTCTGCTGTGATAGTTTCACCATGATTCAGGAAATTATAGTGAACAACCCTGGTAGTTGTCCCTGAACCTAGTAACCAGTAACAGTAACTTCTTTTGGACGCACATTTGGTTTCGAGAAGTGTTTTGGCGCTTATCCTTGTCCCACCATAGACCTGTACTCATCCTGATATCGGACGGAGTCCATCTGACATCGGAGATGAGGATTCGATGGAGAAATGGATGTTTTTGGCGGCGCAACAGAAGAGAGGTGCTGATTTCAAAGCGTCGATTTCTTCGGGCTTCGGTTAGTTCGACGGGCTTCTTTATTTTACAAATTACTCCAGATGGTGAAAAACCGTTGTGTGTCAACACTAAGCTCTTCCGCAATTTCCGGTATTCTCTTACGTGCATTTTCTTCAATCAACTTCGAGACTTTGGCTTTGAGTTTGAGGTCGAAAGGTCTGCCGGTTGAGACCTTCCCCGTCTTCGAAATCGAAATTTCTGAAACCTCGGCTGAACCATCATTCGCTAATGCTTCCCCTCCAAACTATATCGATGTTACACACGGTTTGCTCCTCAATTCGCTCATGTTTCGATTCGTACAAATAAATTTAACGAAAATCTAGTTTGGACATATTTAACTTTTCGCCTGCCATCACTTTTCGAAAATTTAATATATACTAAAATGTTTTGTACAAAAGATAGCAGTTAAAAGAATGTATTATATAATCCATAATTAGATTTGAGGATTTAGCTTTGTTTACATGACAAGCACCTGCGAAAAAAATTAGCCGTCATAATGGGTCGTATTAATTAATGATGCTGATTATCTAAAAATTATAATTAATTGTACATATTTTTCTTACCCGTTCTTAACACTACCTAGTTTAACATATCCTAACCGGTCGCTACGTAGGGAGCCTCACCTAACCGACGCTAACCCATGGGTAACCAACTCTCTGGAAACGCGAAAATGGTCCCCCAAAAATATCCAGTCCAAAAATGAACCACCTCAAATCCTTGGTACGTATTTTGGACCGCCTTTTGCTAAAACAAGTGGACCTTTAAAGGATTTTGGGGTATAATTGTTTGTAAAATCATATCTCCTAACATGCTCCCAACCCTCAACCAAACCTAGCCCATTCTTAACAATTTCCTACAAACATCGATTATAGCGCGGTACTACTTTCAGTTGGACGGCTTTTTTGTTAAAACAAGTAACTGACTAAAGTGAAGTGACAACTCCGGATTACCTTCTCCACTCGATTTAATGTCGCAGTAATCTATGTAATTTATTGCGCGTATGACAGGACAAAACAGCAAAGCTGGGCAGTCCAAAATGACCATAAACGACCAAAGTATAGGTTTATCACTCTTCCCCCTTCCCCTTCAATAAGTGAATTTTATTTATTTACAACAATATACGTGCACTTTAACTATTAGAGTAGTGTAATCAAAGGCAGGTTAATGACCCTCACCAATTAAATAGCTTTCTATCGAGCAATATATTTATGGGAAAGCCATTTTGATAGGCAAACGGAATCGACCTCATATACATGTGAGTGGGGTATCTTAATTTGGAAAATTATTTCAGTGGTTTCCATATTTGTAAACATGGTCAGTGCGTTTTTTAAAGTTAAAGCCATGTTTACTACCCTAGCAAGCCGTGGAAAGCAATTATGAAGCAGAAAGGGTGGGTAGTGTAAAGTGTGAACAAAGTGAATGTGTTCAGTGGGGGAAGGGGAATTATGTGTGCAGTTTATGCAGTTTATTGATTATGGTTATGTTATTTTTTATGTCTATATTGTGATTTATATTCATATATGTATATTTATATATAATTTTTTTCGTGTGTGTCCTCTTTCTTTCAGGCCACAGCATCTGCACCAGCACCCAAGACACAACAGCTAAGACGAAACAAAAATTGAAGAACAAAAGTGAAATAATAACACCTCCTCCACCTGAATATCCCTACGAGCCGCCTTCGCGAGGCCCATCCTGGACACAAACTGTGACTAAGAGCTCGGCAGGTGGAGTGTAGATACGACTGTATTAAAGGCCATGGAAAAGTAGAGACAAAAGTACAGAATACAGAACACCTGTACAGAGTACACTAAGAACAAAAAAAAAAAAAAAAGCAATAGCAAGCCGATCTACTGTGCCGAGCCCAAGACAGGAGCAGAATTGATTTTAATTGATAATGTGTTGAGCAGCTTGATGAGTAGGTGCAGCTTATGTCAAATATCACCGTTATTATTAATTATTTTTTATGCAAGGTTTTGGTTGACATGAAAAAGTTAGTGTCACGAACGGGATTCGAGCCCACGACCTTCGGCTCAATATGCCGCTGCTCTAACCACTTGGGCTATCGTGATTTCGATACGTTCGGACACCAACTCCCCTTCTCAACTAGTTTAGAGCAGCGGCGTATTGTGCCGAAGGTCGTGGGTTCGAATCCCGCTCTTGACACTAACTTTTTCATCTCGACCAAGACCTTCCATAAAGAATAAATAATTAATTGAAAGAAATAATTTGGTCAATTAGACCACTGAACATAATGGAGTTATTATTAATAATACAATATTTGATCGGTTATAGCAATTTTTTTCTATGATCTCAGAACTTCTTGACTACACAGTTGAAAAGAACTTTTAATTTAAAAGTAATATTGTACGTAAAAAATATAATATTGTGTATGCGTACCATTTTTTTAGATCAGTGAATGCATTCAAAATCTCCAAAACTTGAAAAACAATAACCTAATGATATCTTTGGTACCAGTAGGAATTTTGGGTATCGAGTAGGCAGACACACTGGCCAGAGGAAAATTTGCAAAAGCGTAAGTAAGCCTCGGGACTTGGGATAACAAAAACAAACACAGAATCATTCATCACGGAATGAATATCAAAAAGGAAAAAAGTGAAGTGGTTGAAATGGATAAACTCTAGGGGGCTAGATACTGTAAACTTACGCTTAAACAACTCTCACCTAAGGCAGGCAAATTCACTTCTGCAACTAAAGAGTGTTAAACTCAGAGGAGTGATACGACTACCGGTCACTGGCATCTGGGAAAACTTCAACACAACACGGGGCATTTTCAATAAGGAGCTCATCTGTAGGTTATCCGGTGAGGAGGAAGAAACCTTGAGAGGGGGGTGTTTTTGAAAGAGAAAAAAACATTTTTAAGATGTCGGGACCTTTACTTTACGACTTGCACCGGGCAACGCATAAACCGTTGCGACCACCGACGCCCCTTATTCTATCACTTATGGCGTGGAATTTTCGGGTTTGCAAACGGCACTGGTCCCAAGGTTCACCTGGTCGTAGTACCTGTGGCCCCGGCCGGCGTCTGCAATTCTGCAGGTCGGTCCAGAGTCCGCAGATAAGAAGCAGGCCCGTTTCTGCGGAGGGGAAGAAGGCCGAAGAGTCGAAGAGGGGAGAAGGAAAGAACGGCGGGGCCAGTCTTCGAACCGGGACGGACCTGAGTCGATATTACCTCCGTACGTAGGGGCTCAACGTACTATTCCCGCCTTTTTTAAATACCTCCGGACAAGGATCAACAAACGGTAAGTCGCCACTACGATTATTTCTCAACAAAAGGAAACAGGAAAGTCTCTACATCAAGAAGCTGTACAGATTTTTCAACATTTTGATCATTTTCGAACATCGATCAAATTTTCTTTGCGTAAAATCGTTCTGTCAAAAACTACGTAAATTTGTTTTATTTTAAACATTGACAATTTTATCTATAAATCTGACTGATTCAACACATCTTCGATAACAAATTTATTGTGAATGATATGGAATTTAAGGAAAATTTAGATTAATTTACGGTCTCACGAAAATTACATTCTGCACTCTACCATCTATTTCATAGAAATAAAACATCATAAACTATTTATTTTCCAGAAATGTGTGCTAAAATTCGAACAAAGTTGACACAATTAAAAACAATTGTTTAGTTTAAGCCAGTTTAAATTATAACTTGGTATTTCTCGTATTATAACCGAAATTTACCAAAAGCTCTGAATATTATATTAATTTTTTTTAAACATTTAAGATCCATTGTAAGTTCAAAATTCAGTATCAGTTTGTAAATAGCAGTAAAAAAATTAATGCAACATTTTTTTTTAAATTATGGGATCGAAAAATATATTATTAGAGATCAGATCCGATGTTTTAAAAGCATAAAATGAACAATTGGAAAATAAATAATAAAATATGGCCGTTATTCAGAGTTTTGACTGGATTTCGAACTTTGGAATTGTAGAAAATCAATGGTTCAATAAAGAATGAATATTCCTGGAAGTTGGTGAATAGTGGACCAAAGTTCTCTCTATTTTGTTTTTTTGTTTCGATTAAGAAAACAAATATTTTTTGTGAAGTTTGTTTGTTCTTTCTTTTCTTAGGGCTGGGCTGTATTTGTTTGAATTTAAAAAAAAATCCTTTATTGTATCGAATTTTCCTAATTTTTGCTACAAGAATAGGACTGAAATTGTAAAAATTCGATGGTTTAAGAAAAAGGAATATTCCAGGAAGTTAGCCAATAATGTACCAAAATTTTTTGTATGTTTTCTTTAAATTGAGAAAAAAGGAAATTTTTTTAAATTTCGTTTGTTTTTCATTTTTAATTTGATTAGAAGTTGGCTGTATATTTTGCATTGAAAGAAAATCAATTTGACATTTGTTCCAGTCAATTTTTCCATTTTCTTTTTTTAATGCCAACAATGGTAAACTTTTTTCGTTTCGAATTTTTCAAAATTTTTGCACTTCAATAGGGCTGGGTATGTAAAAATTCGATGGATTAATAAGGAATGAATATCCCTCGACGTTTGTAAATAATGGACCAAAATTCTTTGCATTTTTTGTTTAAATTAAGAAAACAAGTAAATTTTTTAAAAATTAATTTGTGTTTCATTTTTAATCCAAATAGAGGTGAGCTGTATATTTTGGATAGAAAGAAAATCAATTTTGCATTTGTTCTAGTCATTTTTGTCATTTTTCCTTATAATAATGTCAACAGTTGAATAATGTACTAAATTTTCGGCTTTTTTTGTTCAGTTTGAGAAAATAAGGAAAAATTTTCCTTTTTAAATCCGATTAGAGTTGGGCTATATTTTTTTGAGGAGAAAAGAGGAATTTTACAACGTTTGTTCTAGTCAATGTTTCCATTTTCTTTCGTAAACCTTTACTGTCTTGAATTTTCCTAATTTTTGCTACAAGAATAGGACTGAAATTGTAAAAATTCGATGGTTTAAGAAAAAGGAATATTCCAGGAAGTTGGTCAATAATGAACCAAAATTCTTTGTTTATTCGCTAATTTCGTGGACCACTTGACCAATTAATATATTATAATTAATTAGGGTTTTTAATTGAGATAAAGAAGTCAATGGGACGAGCGGGATTCGAACCCACGATGATGATAAACAAAAAATGGCTTGCTTCGCCGCTGCTCTACCACTCGAGGTCACGATAGGTCAAAAGGTTTACCAATGTTGACATTAATAGAAGAAAATGGAAAAATTGACAAGAACAAATGTCAAATTGATTTTTGTTTCAATGCAAAATATACAGCCAACCTCTAATCAGATTAAAAATGAAAAAAATCGAAATTTAAAAAATTTACTTTTTTCTCAATTTAAAGAAAATATACAAAACATTTTGCTCCATTATTGACTAACTTCCTGGAATATTCCTTTTTCTTAAACCATCGAATTTTTACAATTTCAGTCCTATTCTTGTAGCAAAAATTAGGAAAATTCGAGACAGTAAAGGTTTACGAAAGAAAATGGAAACATTGACTAGAACAAAAGTGTCAAATTCCTCTTTTCTCTCAAAAAATATAACCCAATTCTATTCGGATTCCTGGAAGTTGATTGAATAATGGAAAAAATTTTGGGTATTTTTTGTTCAGTTTGAGAAAATAAGGGAAAATTTTCCTTTTTAAATCCGATTAGAGTTGGGCTATATTTTTTTTTTTTGAGAGGAAAAGAGGAATTTGACAACGTTAGTTCTAGTCAATGTTTCCATTTTCTTTCGTAAACCTTTACTGTCTCGAATTTTCCTAATTTTTGCACAAGAATAGGCTTGTGCTGGAATTGTAGAAATTCATTGGCTTAAGACAAATGATTATTCCTGGAAGTTGGTCAATAATGGACCAAACTGTTTTTATTTTTAGTCTGATTAGAGGTGGGCTGTATATTTTGGATTGAAAGAAAATCAATTTGACATTTGTTCCAGTCAATTTTTCCAATTTCTTTTATTAATGTAAACATTCAGTTGAGGAATTACATCCGGACCACCAAATGTATAATGTTCTCAGTGTCTGGAACGTGCAAAGCCCACTCCGAAGGCGTTCAACCCCCTACAAAATTACCTGGGTCGGAAGTACATCAAGATGTTCATAGAAAAAATTTAGCTTGACTCCATTTGTCTCGCGGGTCTGACATGCTTTTCATTGTCTCTCACTGAGCAAAAGGAAAGCGAAATCTGTCTGCTGAAATTATTTAGAAGAACCAATTCTGAAATTGTTAAAAAAGACGAACAGCCGGTCTAGTTTTAATAAATACGGTGGCCAATTTTGCAAATGAACTGGGGGTTAGTGAAACAATTTAAAATCAAAAAGCAAGCCAAATTTAAAACGTTTCATTAACCGTCTTGTTTGATAATATTCTCGATGAGTCTTTCGCTTTAAAAGAATTTTGAAAAGTTATCGTTGGTCTCAAGAATAATAAAATGCCTCGTCCTGACGGCATTAGCTATGAATTGTACAAATTTACACCTGACTGACTGCTTTCGTAAAGAATTCTTAGACTTTTAGTGTTTTATAGAGAGGTCCCTCCCTCTTTCGGGAAAGCGATTTTCCTACCACTAAACAAGCAGGGCGATGCTGATAACAGCAACTATCGATGTATTTCGTGCATTCACTTTTCAATGTTTTTTCTCAATCGCCTTTTGGAGTTCATAAATCACAAGCTTTCAATTGAGTCTCAAGCAGGTTTCAGGAAAGGTTACTCCATAATAGACATCTTCACCCTAAACAATATTATTAATCTTAATCTTAATCTAAAGAAAGAAAAAGAAAATGTATGTTTTTTTGTTGACTTTATGGCGGCTTTTGATCGCTCATTCAAGCTCAGTTCGTGTTAGTGATAACTTCGGCTTTTCAGACAAACACTCGCCAAACTAAAATCACTTTTCACGCATACCAAATCGTCAGCCAGAGGCAGGGAGGGGATTTCAGATTATGCTAGTGTGTGTTCGGGTGTTCGACAGGGTCGTAACCTGAGTCCGATATTGTTTGCACTCTTTCTGGTTCATCTCCCTGATTGCTTTGAAAATGGAATTCACCGTGGAAAAACCACACTAAAACTAAATTATTCCTGGACGGCTCGCCAACTCCAATAAAAAAATATATCAATGCGTTGGGGGCGTGACGACTAGAATCTTTCAACGAATCTCAGCAAGTGCAAAATGATGGTCTTCAGAAGAGGCTTGCTGACCATGAAAGTCGGAACATCAAAGGTCCGTCCATCGAAATAGTAAACAAACATAAATATCTAGGCATAATTTTCACCCCTCCCCCCCTAACTTTCTCTTAGCCTTCATTTCAAAAGGAAAATCCAAACATCTAAATTTGCTGCGAATGCAGTACTTCATATCCCATAATCCCACAATTCAAACTTTTTGTTAACCTTGTGTCGGTCTTTGGTGAGTTATCCCGGTCTACAGACGGTATGGTATTATTGAACCCCTTCTACGTTATTTTGGCGTGGTAGCCGAGTGGTTAGCGTAGAACCCCGCGGTCGTGGGTCAATTCCCACCGTCGCCTCTGACCCTTTTTTCACGCTACCCTACCTTCCCAAAACGAATACGCATAACATTGTCATTGACTAATATGTACAGTACATTAAGTTTAAAAAAAAAAAAAATAAAAAACTATTAAAGATGTTTTTATTCCAGTCGATATTATATTTAGCCGGATTTTTTTCCCAGGAAGTTACTAACGAAATGCCCTGCCTAAAGTGTTAGAATAAGTTTCATGTGTTTGTCTATTTAAAAAAAATATATTTTACGAATATCAATACTCAATAAGCCTTTATTGTCTCGAATTTTCCATATTTTTTGCACTAGAATAGGGCAGGGATCGAAGAAAATCAACACTTTAATTGGACTAAGGTTCTTGTATTATTTTCTTAGTTTAAAAAAAGGTAAATTTTATGAATTTTACATGTTTTTCACTAGAATAGGGCTGGAGCAATACAAAATCGACGGTTTTGACTGGATTTCGAACTTCGGAATTGTAGAAAATCAACGGTTCAAGAATGAATGAATATTCCTGGAAGTTGGTGAATAGTGGACCAAAGTTCTCTCTATTTTTTTGTTTTTGTTTCGATTAAGAAAACAAATATTTTTTTTTTAAATTTTGTTAGATCTTTCTTTTTCAATCGGATTAGGGTGTATTTGTTTGAATTAAAAAAAAAAAAAAAAAAAAAAAAAAAAAAAAAAAAAAAAAAAAAAAACTATTTGACACGTTTGTTCTAATCAAATTTTCCGTTTTTTTTGTAAACTTTTATTGTCTCGAATTTTCTAAATTTTTTGTTAGAGAGTAGGGCTGGAATTGTAGAAATTCAATGGTTTAAGAAAGAACGGGATATTCCTGGATGTTGCTGAATAATGGACCAATGTTCTTTCTTTGTTTATGTTTAGATTGAGAAAGCAAGTAGATTTTGTGAATTTTGTATGATTTCCCTATTAAAATCTCATTGGAGTTGGGCTGCATTTTTTGAGGAGAAAACAAGCAATTTGCCACAGGTCCATTTTCCCATTTTCTTTTTTGAATTTCAACACTCAATAAACCTTTACTGTCGGGGAATTTTTCATTATTTTTTGCAGGAATTGAAGAAAATCAATGGTTTAAGAAAGAGTGAATATTCCTAGAAGTTGGTAAATAATTGACCAAAGATTTTGTATTTTTTTCCTTTAGGTTGAGTATAAATTTTGTGAATTGTGTATGTTTTTTCCTATTTAAATCTGATTTGAATTGGGCTGTATTTTTTTTTGTTTTTGACTTTCTTTGTGACTGTCAACACTTCTTAAGCTTCTATTTTCTAGAATTTAATACATTTTTTAAACTACAATAGTACTGGAATCATCCCCTGTTTAGGGAAACATATGTAAAGAAATATTGATGAATTGTTTGCCTCATTGGTCGGTTGGCAGAGTTACGGTTATTTTTCATGTTACAACTATTGGAAAAACAAATTGTCAAAAATAGCCAATTAGTTCGATTTCGCCGTTGGATTCGCAATAAAACATTGTAATTTGTTTTTCTTGGGTTACTCGTGCGGTTCCGTTTTCCCAACGTGCCAGACAACGTTTTCCCACGGTCCCACAGTTTGTACTTTTTTTGCTCAGATCTGAGCTCCTCCCCCCTCAAAAAAAAAAAAAAAAAAAAAAAAAAAAAAGAAAAAAGAAAAGGAAAGATGTGGCGTAGAAAGGTCAGCGGAAAGTCAGGGATGCTTTCTCATTATCCATCCTAGTCCTTTGTACTTTATGTAAACTTTGCAAGCCGGTTATAACAAGGATATTATTATGATAAACACTTTAAATTTACCTAAAACTGAATTTTGAAATTTAAACACTAAAAACTAGTAGCAATTTAAAGTTATTAATAATCGGCTTTGGGCAACCGTGATTACCGCATAATTAAAATACAATGGCGATTGTCTCCGTTATCACCTTCATAAGACTTTTACTTTTTCTTTACACCGTGAGGTTTGTTTTTTAATAATAACTACAAAAATTCTCTGGCTTTATCCTTAATAGTGTTTGGCTCCTGATGACCTCAATTAACGGTTGTTTGTACAACAGGTCTTAACCTTTCCCAAGGTACCTAAACCTAAAGCAACAAGTTCGGTCGTTTCCAATCATTTTGGTTTTCCTATCTTTGCTGTTCTGGCCTGTGTGTCAAAGGAGCTTTGGCTTCTTGGTATTTGTTTTAGTTTCCCAGAAACCCAACACTGAAGATGTTGGCAGACCAAAACAGCAGAGATAAACAGATCGTACGGCAGGTAGGTGGTTCACAGCATCAACGTAAGGACTTCTCGGAAATAAATTAATTGGGCCTTATTTTTACGAAAATAATTTGAATGGTCCTCAGTTCCTTAATTTTTTGAGGGAGGGTTTACTAACACTATTAGATGATGTTCTCTAAAACGACAAAGAATGATTCCAGCTTTATGGATGCCTCGCACACAATTCTTTGCAGAAGAGACGTTTTTTGAATCTTCACATCCGGGACAGGAGGATAGTACCTCATGGTCCTGGATAGGACCTCGATCTGTTGGGCTTCTCGGTCACCTGATTTAACGCCAATTGGCTATTTTCTGTGGACCATTTAAAAACCGGTTTCTACGCCATTCATAACTCGGCTAGTTGACGAACTGCGACAAACGAAGGAAAATGCTTGTTAATCCCTCCCCTGTCTCTATCGCTCTGACTAGAATAAAAAATATATATACGTATTTGTTGCTTTTGGGATAGCGTCAGTGGTTCAAGAAAACTTTAGACAGGCTATCGAAAAAGGACACCCTGCTTAGGATGGGACCAAGAATGTTCTCTTGGATCAGTCTTGACATTACCACTCTATACTTAGATGCAATGATCTGCTAAGAGAACTTTCGGCCTGTATGACCGTACTTTCAAGCTCTGTCGCCAAAGGTCCCGTCAATATAACTTAAAGTGAGAAACTTTCATTTCCTGTCACCAGTGACAATATCAAAAATATATTTTTGACAAAATACGGAAAAAAATATTCAGAAAGGAATTGGTACCACGTTTTTGAGATACCCCAGGACTTATCCCGGGTGTCGTGATGCATGGAGAAGTATATGGTATGGTATGGTGGAAAAGGATACTAGGAGGCAGGGTTTGTGTACCCCCGGCACTGCAGCCTTCTTGGCTTATTGTACCTTCCTAGTTCCTTGGTTTAGTCAATAGACTCGATCCTTTTTCTCAGAAGTATCAGATCATTGTCTGTCATTGCTGCAATTTGGTTCCATGTCTTTTCCATACATTAGGTTGAACCTCCACTGAGCTGTTGCTTCGCATTTGAAGATGATATGAGTGGCTGTTTCTTCCTCCTCATTCTCCTCAGTCTGCAAATGGGATCACTATTATATATGCCCATGTTATGTAGATGCTTTCTTAGATGCTAGTGGCCGTTTAGTAGTTCTACCACTGCTCAGGGATTTGCCCTCTCCAATGGTAGTAGTGTTTTTGCTAGTTTTGGTGAGGGTTGTTTTATGGAGAAGTGTAGTCCACCATATGATTCTTTTGCCGCAAATGTTTAATATTTATTTAAAAATAAATACGACCTTTTATACCATCAATTTGGGTTTGGGCTTACCGTTTCAACGTTCAACAATGCACCTTAATGTTGACATCGTCAGATGAAATAATACTGCTCGGTAATGTTTACCTTTGTCGAACAGGCTTTCGGGATTTCGATCCAGTCTGACAGATGGATTTGCTTTGAAAACTCAATATCATCCTACCCTGTATATACTACTTCCTCATCCTTAAAGCCTACCTGGTCGACAGGCACTTTAGAGTAAGGGTCGGATCCTCACACCCTCCTTTGTACAGGGTAGATGCGGGAGTCCCTCATGGTAGCGTCCTTGGCACCCTACTGTACTCTGTATACACTGTCCATCTCGACATACGCTGAGAACACTGCCGTCCTATCCTCTAACTATGACCCCGTCATAGCTCACCGAAACTTCCAGACATTATTATATTCCATTGGATCAAAAAGACGAATCAAACTAAATACCACAGTTGGAAAACATAATCACCCTTCCCGACAGACAACAGACAACATCTGCTACCTTGGGCTGTATGCAGGCATACAATTCATCAGAGTCTTCTATACACGAAGTAATATGAATAAAAGGATAAAACCGAACCAACCATACCGATGAAGTAACCGTAAACAAGACTGCGATACAACAGATCTAAACTTTCCCTTTACTACTAAACACTCATGTAAAACTGTTGCCAGTGCTGATGAGGGTGGTCTTAATATACTTTACTAGGTCCGACGCCCCTGTCTTTTATGAAACCGTTCTATGATGTAGGATTCCGTGTTTGATTTTTTATCCCAAGGATAGGTCCAGGGCCTATATACGGTCTTGCAGATCCAACTCTGGCCAGTGTGTCTGCTTTTTTGTTAGCCTTGAGGAACACCAGAAGATTAGGAGGAGAGAGGAAGGGGGCTTGTCTCGTATTAGGATTATTAGTAATAAATTTAAAACACTCGCAAAAAAGCTGATCTGTGCGACGTAACATTTCTAAAATTGGAAAAAATTTCCCTCCGAGGATTAAAATATTTAAAGACCCAGCCGTAGAACACCAAGGTAAAAAATGTTTTTCAATTATGTTAATTGGGACAATGGAAGTTTTATCAATGTAGGCCATGCGCGTAGATCTTCGCTACTACGCTGCACCGTCTTCCATTTCGTCCTTGGAGAAGAAAATATTCAAGACTCCCTTCAGTATTTACTTATGAAAATTGAATTAAAATTTAAATACTCGTCGAACAAGTCGTCCGACAGTATAATTATAGCATTGTTATTTATAAATATCTATGTGCGATGTCCTTGTTCCGGTATTTCGAAATTTGAACTACACACGAGTTTCATATATATTTATGGTATATTTCTATTTGAATCAGTTAATCCTCCTTTTGTTCATGAAAATGTATGTTGTGTCAAGGGTATGGCACTAGTGACCAAGCCATTAGAATATTCTCTGCAACTTCTACAAGGTGCCTCACTTCTTTACTCACTTTCTGCGTCCTGCCTACCACACAGTTTTATACTATAACCCTTAGTCGATGATATTATAATCCTTTCACCTGATAAAGATCCCGTCACGGTTTCCGTTAATTTCCAAAATTCCTGCAACCCTGTCTCCTTCGGTGGAAAATCAAACGACGAAACCAAATGCACGTAAATAGTACTCAACAAAGAAGTACACTCCCATCACAATAGTTACCATCTCTTGAACAGTGTATGGTACCTCGGACAAACGACTGTTATGAAATTTTCATTTACGACATAAGTAGACTGTAAAGGACAGTTTATAACGTTAAAACTAGTATCTTTCAATTAATTAAGGTTTTTAATTCAGATAAAAACGTCAGTGTCATAAGCGGGATTCGAACTCACGATCTTCGGCTAGATACGCCGTTGCTCTACCATTTAAGCTGTCTTGACTTCGATCCACTCGGACACTAATTTCCAATCGCAACCACACCTTTCGATTTTTCCGTCCTTATTGACATTTTTCAAATTTCGAGTAATCTATTGATTCTCGGCAACAAATGAAATAGCCACGGAGAGCTTTAGTTAAGATATACATTATTTTAATTTATTAAATTCACTAGTTTTCGTGGTCCGCTTGATCAATTAGTATCTTTCAATTAATTAAGGTTTTCAGCTGGGATACAAAAGTCAGTGAAAAATGGCAAAAAGGAGGGAAAATTCAAAAGGTGTGGTTGAGATGGGATATGGTACTTGTCACCATTTATGAAAGGGAATATAAATAAAAATATTTGCAGTGACTCCTTTAACTGTTTACTCATGTCCTCAACATCACATGGAGGGTCACCACATGCTACTGATATTCTTTCCCATCCCGACATCAGTAACCGCTTATCTTTTCGCTAACTGCGATCTTTTTACAGCACACCGAACCCTCCAGACATCTACATTTATTTATTTCATCGAACGATAGATCAAAAAATGGGTACGTAACCTCAACACCACAATCCCCAAACATAACCTTTCTTGTGGCATCACTCTACCTCAAATCTGTATAAACCTTCCTACCGCAAACATCATCTGCTACCTTCGACTATATCTCGACTACTGGCCGGAAAAATACAGAAATAAACCTACAATAACGATTATTTTAAAAACAACAGGCATAAACCCTCTCCAAAAGTACTCATATAGAGAATAATCTCATACAACTGAACGCTGAAACTAATATGGACATAGAAATATGTGGTTCAACGAACCATTCCAATATTCGCAACATCCAGAGTCAACCCTCACGAATACCTTAGATCCATCATCAACCTCGTTCTGTTTCCAATGTACCATCCACTGCCTAAATATTCTCTTAATAAGATGTTGCAAAATCAGCTACAAACAATATAATTATAAACTATCCTCACGTATGACAACTTTTCTCTCGATCATTTCCCAATAATCCTCGACGTCTAAAGGAGACAATGGGCAGAGACCTGCTGTCAGAGAGTGATAATAATCCATGTTTTAAGAGTGCTATCAATGCTTCTCCACTGGTTTTTACAACCGGTGGAGCACAAAGATGGTGGAGTATATCTTTCCTTCAATGCTGTTCGTGTTTACATGCTGTAGTCTCCATGTTTACTATTTGTTTTGCTTATTCTATCGGCTGAAAGGAGTTGAAAAAAAAAAATAGCTAGGAAAGAAAATACGAGTTGTTTTGTCGAATTTCTAACTTGTAGCATTTGCTGTCTTGCTCCATTCGTCAGTTATTTTGTACTTTTGTCCCCGAAAGGATCGATTACAAGGAAACGAATCGGCGGCCTTCGAATTTCTAATCGGAATTTGAATTAATTAAAAAGCGCGTCAGTTGTAAATACTTCCTCCAGTTCGGCGAGTGACCAAAATGAAGGTCGAAAGACAGCTTGTACGAGAAAGGAGAAGGAAAAATAACAAACATCTGTACTCGTTTACTCGGCGCGCATGATTCAATACCACGCATATCAATGAAATTCACCTTCGACCTTTTCGGAAATTGATCCGTTGCTCGCGATACCCGTTTTCTCGATACGTCACAATACCATTTAGCATCCATTGGTATCCATGACATTTATTTAGTCACATGTTCGTAGATACTTAAGTAATTTCTTAAAAATTGGAAATCGACATGTTCATTTTTACGAAATTTTTTAAATTTATTTTTACAAAATTTATAAATTTATACAGTTCGCAGTGAAGATTTGACAGCAATCTGTCAAGCCATCGTGATACGAGAGAGAAGTCGGCCATTACTGTAATTCTCAGCAATTGGTAGGATTGGTCGAGGATTATGTTACGAGGTAGGAGGGACCTTGTTAAGAGGGCTTGTGATGTATTAGTATGAAAGGTGAGTTTGTACTTGAAGCTTTTGATGGAAAATATTGGATTCATGGATAGGTCACCTGAACCCCAACCCTCCCAAACAAGTAAAATACAAATTAACGGATTTCGTTTGATGGACTGATTACCCTACTGTTTATGCGCACTGTTTGATCATACGACGCACTTTTGTTCATTTAATGTACCAGTATGTAATGAAATTGGATTTTGAATTGATTGTAATGTTTGAATACGAACAGTGTGCAAGGAGCGGATTGCGGTGTTCGCGAACGTTAGCTTTATGTCAGCGGTGTAAACCGTAAGTGTATTGGTCCTAGGATACGCCCAGTCTTGATGACCTTAAACCCGCGATCCGAAAAGGATAGGATAGTGGAGTCTGCGAAGGTTGTTTGGATTTGCGTCAGCGGTGTACAGTGAATTGAGAATTGGTCATAAGCCCCCTTCCAGAACACCGGTTTTGATGGGTTTAAATCCCTTACACCAGCAGTCCGAGAAGGAGAAGTTCGTTCCGCATAGGTTGGTTATGTTTATATCGGAGCTGTAAAGTATAGAGAGCATTAGTCCTGTTTCTCCCTTGCGGAATGCTGGATTAGCTCGATCACCTTAACCAGCAATCCGAGTGGAAAGACCTCATCAGTGGCAAGTAGGCGATTTCATGAAAATTTACGAAATAACCAACAGATTAGCTGTCACTTTACTAAAAAATGAAGAAAAAATAAGGAGAGGTGAACAAACTTCTTTGAGTGTTCAAATTTTGTAACCTCTCCAGAGATATTGTTATAATATTCATCAACTTCGTCCGTATCTTATAAGTAAACATATTTCCCACACCTCAAGTGTAGTCTAGACCTTCTTCCAATTAAGGTTTATCTCAGGTGAAAGAAACATAAAAAAAACCACATATCATTAATGTTAACATGCCTTATCCTTTGTGTCACTTGACATGTTATTACCAACGAATTGTATTGGCATTACGACGTTAGAACACTTTACTAACTAACTGCTTAACAGCGATGGGTCAAAGAGTACAAAAAAAAAACTACGATGGCACGTTTTATATTTTAACGGTGAGATAAAGCATGTGAGCGTATTTAAAGAAATCTAGGTTAAAAGACCTTTTCTTTAGTTTTTGTAAAATATCTATATATTGTTTAAAAAAAAATTCAAATAATTTCGTAAACAGCGGCAGACAACGGACACTTCCGCCACTGCAACAATACAATAGTTATAAAGGTTCGCTTACTGTTAGTGTTTTCTGGCGATTTTTTTGTTTCAATTTGCCGGAGTCATGAGAAATGTTAAACATTTATAAGCAATATTCTTACAGTTCACACTGATATATAATTTTTCATGGCTGGTTACTCGTATTGTTATGCATATCCGATTTTCGCCGAGGAGTGTCAAGGGTTAGGTTAGGATCAGGTTATGTTAAGTTAGGCAGGGCTAGTGTGCTTAGGTCAGGTAGGGGCTAGAAGTGAGAAATAGCTAGGTTACGTAGGGTTAGTGGTTGGTTAATTTAAACTGGATAGGTGTTAGAAGTTAGGATTAGTTAGGTTAGGGTTAGGCAGTTTTTCAATACAGTTAGACCAGAAATGGCAAACGGAATGACCCAACCACCGACATTTTCTACCGTCACATTATATTCTTTCAATTGTTACTAAAGTAAAATGTTAAAGTATGTTTTGCTTGTTTTAATATAGGTTATGCAGTATTTCGATTTAAATTAATTTCATATAAATTGATTTTCTCCTGGCAAAGAAAGGCATTAAGAATCATATATGGGTTGTTCTATGATGCCGACTGGAAAAGTTATTTAAAAGTCTAAAAATACTCATATTATCTTTTTTGTGTATTGTTAATTTCTTGAATAAGTTTATTATAATTATTGCGAATTGTCTAAAGTAAAGGATAAGTATAATAGTACAGAAATTAATACGTAAGTAGTTTGTGAGTATTGTTCATGAATTGGTTTCATTTTTTTAAATAACTGGGCTTTCCTGTTTCGTCAGTTTTAAATGCTGTTATTGTATGTTTTGTTTCTATTTGGCTTATAAACTTTAATTTTTTATTATTTTTATAGAAAGGCGTGACATGATCGAATAATTTCAGTTCAAAAATGTAGCACCATGCACTGTATGCTTTTTGAAGCTTGTCTATTTGGGCGTTGTTATCATCTGAGCAAATCCACACTCGAAAAGAGGTCGGCCTAAGGACTGTACTTTTCCTATTGGATCGGACAAATGTAGATTTTTTTATGTCTGTATTTCCCCACTTTATTTGTCTGGGATGTTAATAATGCTTTTGATTTGGTGTCAGTAATTTTAAGCCTGTGCTTTCGACACCATTTGACTATTCTATTAATGTCTTCGTTTAGTTGATTTATGGCTTTGTCGTCTACGTGATGTATATTTGGAGGTCGTCTACGCATATGATAAATTTACAGTTAATGATTTCTTTACAAATAATAATGAATAAATATGATAAATAATAGCGCTGACAGAGTGGAACCTTGATAGTTCTCCTGATTGTATTTCCCTTAGATCGGATTCTTTACGGTTATTAATTTCTGTTTACGGTTTTTTTATAAATAAGTCTTAAATCGATTTATTGTATTTTTGGAGAAACTCATTGATACAATTGTTGTTAATAAAATATGAACTTTCCGAATGTTGTCAAATGTTTTTATAAAGGGCAGTTTTTGGGCTACTCCGTTTTACCGCTGATATTCGTTTTAGGAGGTTGTTTTTGTTTATGTAATTATTAGTTAACATGTAAATGATTTTATCAATAAACTTTCAGAGCAGCGCTGTATTGAGCCGGAGGGCGTATGTTCGAATCCCGCTTTTGACACTAACTTTTCATTTCAACCAAGACCTTCCATAAAGAATAATTAATTGAAAGGAGTTATTTGGTCAATCAGACCACGAAATATAACAGACTTAGTGCAATTTTTATCAATTTCCGTTAGGCTTTTCTTTATACGATATTGATCCTCCTGAACACCACTAGTATATTTTGTTTTCACTTAAAGTTTTACATTTCTGAATGTTTTTTTTATATTCATGCGTGAGATAGTTGTTTATACAGATCCTTCCGTTTGGTTCATATAAATATCCAAGGTCATGACTCATGATTTTTTAAATTTTTTAAATTAAAGTTACTCCGTCGATTTGTTTTTTTAAATCAATTCCAATTTTAGGTCTCTAGTTTGTATTTGGTTTTATGATAAATACATAGTCAATGGCGGATTTTGATCATTTGTAATTTAGATTTTCGAAAGGTTTTAATACAATCAGTATTAAGTTGGTGTCGTTTGATGCCATGCACTTCCAATCTTCTGTTCTTAAAATTTAATTGATAAAGACAGTTGAACTTTTACATTCTAATGGGTGTTAACAATGTCTTGTTTTGGCTGATAATATCTTGAACAATTTTTAATAATTTATCGAATTATAATATAAATAATCTAATTGTACACTTAAATAGTTATTTGACTTGATTTAGTAGCTATAGTAGACCATCCTTTATACTTTTAATGGAGATTCTTCTGGATTATATTTATAAGAGCTTGGAAGTATTGTTGCCGTCGTCTTGTGTAAGGGCTGAGCCCAAGATTTCCACTCGTTTTCAATTTTTGCGCTTGACTCTTGGGAATTTGATAAGGAGAGGACGGTGTAACGCCTGGGACATGTCACAGGAGTGCTTGTAGGTGTTGAAAATAAAACCTTCATTGCACGCTGTAAATGTCGTTGCTGGTCCTTTCGATGTCATAAATACTTTTTGTGTAGATGCGAAGCAAAACGTACTGACACTACAGCACAGGCCTATCAAATTTCTCGTCCAATTGGTGAGTAAATGTACAGGCAATTCGTTGGTAAAAAGCAGAGGAACCGGACCGTGAATCGTCTTCGTGAAAACGCCCTAGAGAGCGCGTGAAAGAGAGAGCGAGAGAGAGGGAGAGAGAGGGAGAGAGGGAGAGAGGGAGAGAGGGGAGAGAGAGAGAGAGAGAGAGAGAGAGAGAGAGAGAGTGAGAGAGAGACAGAGAGTGAGAAAGAACGCAAATGGGGGAAGTGAGTTAGAAAGAGAGAGCGCACAAGAAAGAAAGACGAAAAGAAGGAGGGGAGGGAGAGAGTGAGAGAGAGAAGGTGGGTAAAGAAAGAGAGAGAGAGAGAGAGAGAGAGAGAGAGAGTAAGTAAGTACAAAATGTGCATTGTTATGTAAAATAAAATTCCAAGAATGTCATTTCAGATGTCTGGTTTGTGCATATAAGCCTGCGAGGATGCCAGGTTTTAATTACTTACATTTTAGTTTCATTTGTGACACTAGACACGCTTAAATTATTTTTCATTTGTGCTTTATAAATCAAAGAACGAGACTTTTTTGTCAATTGAACCGTAACAAAAAGCTCAAAAAATAATTGTTTTGACGAAACAAATTGCTTGAAATAAATGGGCTGTTTATCTCTTTAATGTCAGGTATATTTTCTTCTTCGTATCGACTGTCGGACGTTTTAGAATTTCTAGGGGCTGCGACCGGGGACACGCCCTGACCTTTGTATAAATCTCCCAGGCAATGACTTAAAAACACATAATTTAAATGTAAATGAATTTTGAAATTGCAGCTTCCTGACTTTATAACGTAAGAAAGACCAACGTTTATTTTTGTTTATCATTACAAGACTTTTGTCAGGAATTACTGTGATTTTTGGAGTTCGGCGTTTTCGAGCTACTTATCGGCCAGTGATTGTGCAACGACCACTGTCGATAAATCTCTGAGAACGAGGGATTGAAAAATAGAGGACGTCGTTCAAGAGCACAGCGTTCCGGCGCCCTGAGGCGTTTATGTTAACACCGAGACATTAATAATCAGCCGGCATTGTTCCTCTGATCTCTTGCACCATGTGCTAATTACAACCTTCAAAAGTGTGTTAAATACTAAAAAGACTACACAATCTGTATTACATCGTGTTACAGACTGTTACATTAAGACGCAGATGGCGTTAGAAAGGGCGTCCTTGATAGATGAAATGCTATTAAAACACATTCTTTTTTTCCTTCTATAAATAATTCTCGATTTGGTATAAAGGTTTGATAAATTCTGCCGATCCTTCGCGGACGGAAGCTAGGTGGAAAATGGAAGCGATCGCAGTCTCAGATGGCCAAGGTCGAGATAGAGTGAAAGGAAGGTCAGGGACGACACGAGCCGGCCAGAATGGGGTGGGTTTGGTCGTTTCCTTAAGATGTTTGTCTCTTTTTTTCCCCTTTTTAATCGCAATTGCAAATTGTTTATATTCTGAGCTGTTTCTATCAATAGCATTACGCCCAGCAAATATCCTAGAACAGTCACAACAGAAAGTCACGTCGTACAGTATTCGTAGGAGATGATGATATTCCTCTTTTGAAATAAATCTATTTTTGTTTGTCATAAAAGGGCCAAAACAAATTTTTCTTCCCAAGGTAATGGTACGAAGGTGGTAGTCGGTCGCCAACACGCCTGGAGAGTGTGGCCGATGTGGCAATGTTGCCCAACCAATATCCGTTAATTAGTTTTGAAGAATCGATGGGCCTTTTAGATAAACTCACCTGTGTCCTATTTGTTAAAGTTCTGTATGATAACATCACTCTCCCGTTTTGGTTTGACCTGGAGGCGAAAGCTCGAATACTCTTTTTCATCACTCAGAACAGCCTTAAAATATATAAAAGCCTTTTTCATCGCAAGTGATGATAAACATCATAAGCGTTCTGCCTAAACATCCGTAGGACTTTCTAGACATTTCCTAGTCGTTCACGTTGGTTCTCATATTCCGCTAAAACTCAAATCCTTCTTTTCTAGTGCTCTCTCATACTAAAATCCTACATACCCCATCGTTTCTTTCATGTTAATTACAGAACTTTAACTCTCCGATTGAGGTTGAATATTACTTCCTACTCAAGGGAGCAAACTAGGTCCATAACATTTCAGCATATACACGACTTCCTTCAACATTCTGACACTCTCACCCCAGGTATTAAGCGATCTTCTCTGCATACTTTGATACTGACCTTGGAGTTAAATCCCTCACAGACCATTTCCTTACCTTAGCACCAGGGTTCGGTTTTGGTTCCTTATACGGAAAATAAAAAAATCCCAGTATCAGTATTTTCCCCTCAAGCGCAAAGTATTCCCTAACGTCTATCTGAATCAAATTCCACTTGCCTTATGCATTATTTTCCATTCCTTCTCTCACTCTCACCTTTCTAACCTATGATTCTGAAAATGAGTAAGAAGACGTAAACATCGAGGCTAAAGTGATCAGAAACGACCGAACTACATCACTCCGCAGAACCCAAAGGGAAATAAAGCAATCCATTTAATGGGAAGGGGGAAGGGACCGACGGGTGGCCGCAACGGGTCCAGGGTTCGAATCTCATCTGTTCTGAATTCAAACCCTGAGAATTAACAAATGGACTCACCGGAACCCCGTATGAACTGTAAGCTTCCCAGTCTGTGGGTTCGTCCTTAGCTTTAGATTTTGTTCATTTTTCATTTTACTTCGGCATGTCCATTATCACCAGGGGGACCATATGTTTGTTGAGATATAGAATAACGATATCGCTTTTTATCGGGAAAAATGTTTTCATAGTTTTTCATTTCACTTTTAATTAATCATGGAAGTTATTGGAAAATGAACTGGAAAAGTGAATAGTACGGCACATTGACGTTTCCCCTGGTGGTGGTGGTGAAGATGGACTTCTCGTCACTAAAGATACACGACAAAACAATTGTTAATACGTTAATAATTCAGTCAATTCAATATTTACACCTGCTCCAATTGCTGCGTTAAACTAAATTTGACATTATATACATGTAAATAAATATAAATTAAAAAATTCAGTAGTAGCCGCTCCTGTGCATTGTCACATTGGGAGGTTGCGAGGCCAGTGATGCTTCAGTCGTCCAGAAGGATCTGCTTGTGAAACTTCTTGTTCATGTTTTTCGCTACTTGAAGGAAAGGAGAGAGGTGAGAGAGAGAAGTGAGAGTGTGTGTGTGTGAGAGAGAGAGAGGGAGCTATTGGATATCGAGGTAATTACAAATGGTGCTAGTCGATATATTGAAAGAAGTGTTGACGATGGTTCGGAGGATTCTGGATTATAAAAGTTGGATAAATTAGAGGTAGAACCATGATGCCTTATGTGCAAGCTGTATAAATGCAAGAAAATCAGAAAATACAGCCAGCCCTGGGCCGTCCTCCACCACACTGCCACCTCACTCAACCTCAGCCCTCACTCCACAGCATCCACCAGATACCACCATGTCATCCCCCCCTAACACTCCATACAGCAAAAAATAATTTCAAAATTAATAAATAAAAATAAAATAAAATGAAACTAAGAATGAAATGTTTGCTCTTACCTTGTTGAATTAGACCTTCTTCTCGGATGCAATCTGACGCCGGTTTCTGAATGAAGTTACGTAAGATTTATATTATGATTTTCTCTTTCAATCACCGTTTCTATCCTTTGAAGTTCAAAGTTCGACCATTTGTCGTATTTGTTTTTCCGAGATATAAACACATGATGTTTCTTGGGTTGATTGTTATTTTCACCCATTATTGCAGTAAAGTATACATAGATCTCTTGGTTTGAGTCTCCTTACTGCGACCAAGTGGAAATACGTCGCGGAGGTGATTTGAGATAATTTTTAAGCAACAGTTTTTGTTTCCAGGATTTTTACGACAGCGCCAAGGACCGACCAATCGCTCGGGTTTACGAGTGTTTTAACCACCACCCCAGTGACCATTCATACAGTCATACCGTTATATAACATTTATTTCAAAAGAAAAAAAATTATCTGTGAAATATGATAGAAACCTTTTATTTTGTAATCCTTTAACAAAAATGTTTTTATACCTACCAAGGTGAAGGCGTAAAATCATATTTAATTTGGTCATAGTTTACATCACCATCTCCGAATTTCATTTTATACAAATACCGATGTAAACAACTATTCACTTGAAGACTGGACTCGTTTGGCGCACATTCCTTCAGCGGTTTGAAAATCCAATGCTAACTTGAGCAATCTACAATCGGCAACTCTTTTACCATACCAGTCATTCCTGTTGTCCACAAAGCGTTGAATCTCTACAACACAGATACACTGTTCGAACTCATGGTAGCGAATGAATTGAAATGATCAGGCCTCTGGAATTTATACCATTGTATGAACAATATGGGAGAGAGGATTACATTATATTATTCTATCATATATTATTGGACAATAAACGGTGCTATAAGGAAGAAACGGTTTATTACCTTCGAATCCGAATCTGAAATCTGCTGGATCGATTTTTACGGATTCGGACCGTTTCCCGCAATTACAATAATAGGACCTTCATCTTGGAACTGCGATAATAAAAGTAAATGATCAGGATTAGGCTCAGAGTAGAAATTATTTTGAAAGTTTCTATACATATAGTATAACGAATTATATTTCGTGGTCCGATTGACCAAATATCTTTTTTCAATTAATTATTATTTTTATGTAAGGTATTGGTTAAATTGAAAAGTTCACTAGTTTCGTGGTCCGCATGACCAGTTAATATATTTCAATTAATTAAGGTTTTTAGTTGAGCTAAAAAAGTTAATGGAAGGAACGGGATTCGAACCTACGATCTTTGGCTAGATACGCGCTCTACCTCGATCCATTCGGACACTAACTTCTCATCTCAAGCCCATCATTTGAATTCCCTCCTTTGTTCCCATTTTTCAAATGTGGTGTAATCTATTTGATACCCGGCGGCAAATAATATGGCCACAGAAAGCTTTAGTGAAGCTTTAGGACCTACCTGAACAAATTATTTACTTGGAATCCGTACAAAACACTTATACGAAACGAATAAAACTCCAACATTCAAACTTCCACTTAATTACAATAGATTAATATATACTATGACTAAACCTACGGACCGAGTTTAGAATTTGCTGGTGTAACATCAATGGAGATTATTAATAACTGGGGCATGAAAGAATTCCTTAGGGATGGAATTTATCCCCCGGACACGGGCAATCGAAAGAGTTTGGGTAAGGGGACCAGCAGAATCAAAATGGCTATTATCTAAATCAAGGAAGGGAATTAGGAGGCTGATAGGTATTCTGACGGGCTACTGCCCATCCTACCAGATCCCTTTTGCCGTTGTTGCGAAATAAAAGAAGGAACGGCAAGGCACTACCTCGCAGAGTGTGACAGGCATGCTAAGTCCAGATTTGAAATTTTTGAAGGAGAGGACATCACCAAATCGCTCTCCGAGAATAAATGGTCCAAAATCTTGCGGAATATGAACAAGTCCAAGAGGTTTATGCAAGGCACGTGAGCCGACCATGTCCCGGACCTATTAGGAGGGTAACCCCCTCGGGTCTTTGTGTGATGGAAGGAAAGTGTGTGTGAAGTGGTGGGTGGCGGAAGCTGTGATTGCTAGAGATGCTGTGTGGTGATGAGATGGATGTGAGACAGAGTGAGGTGGTGAGGCGGAGGCTGGCCCAGAACCGAGCTTTCTTATCTACTCCCCCCCCCCGTACAAAAGGGACTCAAATGTAGCGTTTGTTTTGAACAGTCAGATTCGACCGTTTTCCCAGGAGTCTTTTAGGAAGTCTGAACCGTCCCAGCTTGCGTGCAAGTCGTTTTTCTATGGGCCAAGATAAGAGGCTAGATTAACTGGTGGGAGATGGATACTATTGCGGATTGGAGCAGTGGTTATCTTTCGTAAGGGCGAAAGTAACATGTTTGGCAGGACCCATTTTACAACATCAATGATGATTCAGTCCGAATATGGGACTTGTTTTGACTAGGCGTCAAGTAAGCATCACAAACAGTGCTTTTCCCTCAAAAGATTTAAAAAATATATTCTTCTTGTATAATATAATAATAATGACACAATATGAGTAAATAGTTGTAGTAACTTTTTAAAAAAGCAAGCCTGACATCGTTTCCTGATAGATTTTACTGCTCTTAAGATTTTGCTTCTGTTCAATTTTACATTTTACATTTTTCTGTATACTTTGTATGATTATCATTATTTTTTTTAATAAAAGTTGCAAAATTCTAAAGACTAATTTTTTGAGACAAATTTGAATAAGCATTGTTAGCAATTAACCGTTAATTTTAAACTAGTGATAACTGACCTTTTAAAAATTAAATACGTGTATTTAAAGCTCGTTAGTAGGAGGACGTTTCTGTATGCGCCTTATCTGTCTGTATTTAAAGAACCAAAAGAAAACCCTTGAATTTTCAACAGGAACTATGTGAATTCGTAGAAGTTTATCTTGTAAGTGATTTTGTGATTTGTTCGCTTAAGATACAATAAAAAATCTCATATCGTTTACCATGCTCTTTGCATTGGTTTAATTATATTTACAGTGGGATTAACATTTTATGAGGTACGATTTGTGGAATAAAGTTATAAGAGGTGGAAATAACCTGAAAAAGTGAAATATCTTGAAGAAATTCACTAATTTCGTGGTCCGCTTGACCAATCAATTAAGGTGTTTAGTTGAGATAAAAAAGTCAATGGCACGAGCGGGATTCGAACCCACGATCTTCTGCTAGATACGTCGCTGCTCTACCACTTACTCGGGGAATAGATCTGCGTAGTGAAGGGTTATAGTTTTAGTGAATGGAGTTTTCGGTGGCCCTGAAAAGTGCCGGTGTTGTTTTGCAGCGTCGTAACGATCAATCGAGGCAGGGACCGTGAGTGTGACGTTAGTAGTGGTCCGTGACCTAGGGAGCCGTTTGCTGTGGTTGACTCTGCAGCGGTTGAACGAACTCGGGTGCAGCAGTTGGCCATTATAGCCAAGTTCCAGGCTAATGCTGCAAGTACCCTTGCTGATGTCGGTGTTCCATTAGTGATTTACGAGAGCTCATCTGGTTGACGAGTTCTAGAGGTGTGATGTGATACCTCGTCGGGAAGACTAGTCTGAAGTCAATGGGGCCATGCGCTTGCTTACACTCGAAAGGGCTCAACTCTGATTGGCAGCAGACCATTTCATAACGGGTAGTGGCACCTAGCGGGTAACATGGTAACGACAGGTAGCCACAACATAATGGTTTTTTTTAAACTGCTTCGGAAGAGATTTGATAGAATCAATCACGAGGCAAGCAAAACACATTATTGTCCGTAAATTAAACATACCAAAATGAAAAGCTGTTGAAGAAATTTGCAAAAGTAAGAAGTAAAATGGTGTGTGGCTTTAACAATATTTCCTTCCACACTTTAGCCAACGAGCTTGCAGCATCTTTGTATATAAGCGCAATCTGCTTATTTCATACACGCCTACGATACTACGATAGTCTCAGTTCAAATTATGAGCAAGATTCCAGTGAACCCAGTTTAAACCGTGATTTGTGCAGCGAGTCTTCATAGGACGGTACCAAAGAGACCATGGGCTAGGGAAGTGAGTCCGAAGGATGACGTTATAAATGGTGTCCATTAAAGGGTTAGTATTAAGGACTGGTTAGGAGGCCTTTGGTACTAGACGAGGTATTGCCCAGTTAAGTGAGTGTAAAGGGCTAAATAAGAATTTTGGAAAAGTAACATCTCTTGATTTGTGTCAATGTAAAAAATGTGATTCTGCCTTACTGTGATGGCATTGTTTTAATTTTTTTTGTATATGTGAAGACAGCAAGAAGCCAAAATGAGCTTGAAAGTGAGAATGGAACGGAAAGGACAATACATGAAAATCCGGCTAATGAGGACTACTAATTATTGAAAAATGAGCAAAACCAAATGTACGTTGTTCAAAAGACGGATCACTTAAATAAATTTAAAAAATGTTGGCTTGAAGGTAAATGAAAATGAAGATTCCATTTGTTCTAATCCAGTGATAAACTGTGTGCTTTATCTTCACGCATAAGATAAATGAAATGAAAATTGTGACATACTTAGATGTGAAACGGGTCAAGATTGTCTCGATTCTTGTTCAATTCGGTGATCAACTCTTCCTAATGAGAAATAACCGGTCGGATCGACGCGACCGAGGACATTTCTCAATCGAGGCGAACTTGAGCGCGGATCGATCCGGACGTTTCCGTTTCCTTGCGGTTCCATTTCATTGATGACGGTCCTCGTCGGAAGGGAAAGGATTGTGACGAAGACGGACTTGGATATCCGGCGATGAATCGTAAAGGACGTCCGCTAAGCCGGACTGGCCACAAGGACTCGGACGGCCACAGCCGAAAGTGCGGAACATTGCGGAACCAGACCTACGAAATCTCTCCCCTCGGACAATCAACAATTCAACAGGAAATCACCGAAAACTTCGATTTTAAACAAGATTTCTATCGATTGGAAAGAGAGGAAACCGTGAGCTTTTTTGGTGGCACGATGGTCCCCGACCTTCCTCTCACCTTACCACGATATTTCCCACCAAACCGAACTACGCAGCTAATTAAGCACTTTTTTAAAACATAGATCCTTATAAATTGATTTTAATTAATATAAATAATGATGAACACGTTGTAGTGTGGTGACATGGGAAATGCGGAGGTAATCATTCGAGAAATGTGAACTCTCCTCAAAGACAAAAACCTGAATTAGTATTTTCTTGTTTATTACAAACTATATGTACGAGGGCCTTAAGTTTCCTAGGCATCGAGTTAATAAGCGACCCAATTTCGTCTTGTGAAACAGAAGCTCCTTCTTCAACAAGAGCTGTTAAAAGCTATACGCTTGTTACAGGAGGCGAAGCATATCCAACCCGTCCTTATCAACCTATCCCATAAGTGTTGTATGAGATTCATTACATGAGAACGTGAATCCTCCAAGTTACGGGTAACAACTCGAGCTACTTGCAGCCGAGCATTATCATATACACGAAGTTTTCACCAATCAATGAAGCGAATGGGGACTATATCTTCCAGAACTTCCTCAATGTACTTTAGTGCAGTCAAAGATCCAGTCCGTATCATAATCAGTTCGGTACGCGCATGGAAGTTGATTCCACCATACTTAAGCAACTGCTATAGTACTCTCCCCAATGATGTTGACTAGAAAAACCAACACTGGGCTTCATAGTACGACCTGATCGGGTGTTATACCCAAAAATTTCATCCTGTCTTCGCATAGTTGATGATGTAGTAGCTTCAGAACTGTCCTGTAGTAGGCCTTCCTCCGGAAGGCGTTCTTGTTTAGCTCTATCCGCCGAGAGTGTGACTTTTCTAACAGAATTTGCAATTCGAGTGTTTTTTTAATTTCTTCTCAACACCTAATACGAACAGGTGCAAAGTGGAACCAAGGGACTTTTTATCTCGGAGGTACAAAAACCAATCTACACTTTTCGGGAACATGGCTTAATTGTTTCTTGGTGGACAATCAGTCACTGCAGTGCGACACCTGTTAATTGGATGAAAGCGGTCTGGTTAGAATTGCCGCCCTCGGTCGATGGTAATACGTGATGGGGCGCAGAATATGGATATCCATGTAATCATGAAGGCTTCCGCTACTGATTCAAGTTATGAATATTTTCGTAGAAATTAACTTCGTGGGGCGTCGGTGGCCGCAAGGTTCCGTCTTTGACACGGCGCTCATCACTGTAAGGTAAAGGTCCCGGGTTCGAATCCAACGGCCCTGCATTCAAACCCGACATACTTACAAAAAAACACCGGCACCCTGAGGATTTATATGACCTCTGCTGTTGAGAACCCTCGTTTAAAAAAAATTAACTTCGTCCGTCCGTTCTCGCTGTTTTTAGGTTCATAGAATCTTTTAGCGTTATTTATTATTCAGCACGTCTGAGTTCTGCTTTGTAACGGTTTTAATGGTGTGAAAATCACGTGTGAACGTAAATTAATTACATTTTCAATATTTGTTATTGAAGTTAACAAGTGTACAAAGAAATCGTCGTTAAGGAACAATCCTCTCACCTCACCGACTCATACGACGATAAGCATATTCGTCAAATTGTTTGTTGATAACTCAAATAGGTCTAAATAATACAGTAAATAAACGTGCTAAACTAAAAATTACGTTTAACATTGTACATCAATGAGGAATAGAATCGTTTCAGCTGATTTCCCAAACTAAACACAAATAAACTCATGTAATTGGAAACATCAAATTCCGTAGGTAATTACTTTGATATAAATGACCGATCGACTGTATATTATTTGGCTTGTTTCCGTTAATCTTTCCTAGATAATTATGATATATTACAAGGATATGAAAAACAATTTCGCACCTGTCAAATGATGGATCCGTGAATTCGATTTCTAAACTAGAGTCGGAGTAGAGGGGATATCAGAGCTACTACTCTTTTTTCAGAGCGGTTTATCGCTCACTCAGTAAAGCGAGTTGACTCTTTTGATCAGCTCGCGAGCGCTCTGTCACCAAATACTTCCTAACCAGCCCTTCAGTCCTTAACACTAATCCTAACTCAACCTAATCTAACCCCTACCCTAGCCGTAACCTTAACCTGACACCCTCCCCCCGGTAACTCGAAATCGAGGTCGCAATAATCGCTGGATCCTTCCTGCAAACATATTCGTGTTAATATCATCTTATTTATAGTCAATAAATGCCGTTTAAATTTTTGGTATGACTATGATTTACCATTTCAAAATATTAGTAAAAAAGAATACTTTTTTTAAAAATGTTAAACCACTAGTTTTAAGCATTTCAGTTCCAGCTAGGTTTTAGACGGCGAGAAAAGACTGTAAATCAACCATTGAAGATGGCGATAAGCCAAACGTGTCATGATGACACGACGATTATGACACGTAAAGGCGGTCAGTTGTTCCCCAAGCATGCATCCCTCTGGTTTATTGTACGCTTTTAGTTTCTTCAACGTTGAATATACACGTGCTGTTTAGATGTTTTCCCAGATTTCAGTGAAAGGTAGTTCAGCCATCTCTAACTGTAGAAGTTTCAGCATAACTTACTGTGTATAGTGCCCCTTTTGTCTTTTCTTGGTCCACTGTGTGATGGAGAATTCTGCGTTTCTTTTTGCTATCCAAACAGTAGATTCGGGGCCTACATATGGTCTTGCAGATCCTTCTCTGGCCAGTGTTCTGCCTTTTCGTTACCTAAAATCCTTTGCGTCCTGGTGCCCAAGACGGATGTTGCATTTTATCAGGTTTTGGCTGATTTTGGATATATTCACTGCCTAATTTTAATGTGATTTTTGTATGCTAATGCTGTTGATAGCTGTCTGGCTATTCGATCATTTGAGGATTTTTTCATTTTTGGATCAGCGTAACCTCTTTTCCACCTCTGATGATGGGGAATTATTGGGACGAGTCTGAAAAGAACAAAACAACGAGAACAGCCAGGATGTAGGCTCACTATATCAATACTTTTCTCTTTTTTGCCCTAGAAAATACACCAGAAAAGATCCATATCGAGTAAACCACTCATTCTTAAAGACCAAACTCTAAACATTTTACATTGATCGGCGTTTGTGATCAATTTGGTATGTCCTTCCTCGCTGTTTTGGCCTGTCGAACGCGATATTGTTGTGTTTGTTTTTCCTGCCTCACTCTGCTTGTATCCAGGGACCACAAACAAAATAGGGAGGACACTGCAGGCATCATCCCACTACCCAGTTTGTTCTAGAAAAGACACCAAAAAGTATGGGGCTGAGTAAGCCTTTTATTTAAGGTCAAAATTGTTACACTTTACATTGTATATTGTAGAACGTCGTTTCTGATCAATTTAATTTTTCTGGCCGTGCTATTTTCGTCTGTTCGACGGCTTTTGGCTTTCACAGCTTTCAGTGGTGAGTTTTCGGGGGGGGGGGGTCGGTCCGGCTGCTGTTTTTCTGCTCGGTGAAGAACGGGGCCTCCAGAGCGAAGTTTGCTCCGTGGGTTTGGAAAATGTGGACTTTTCCACATTATCTCGATGTCAGTGGTTTTTATCAACATTTCCGCTAAGACCCTCGTTATAGAGAAAGAATATTCCTAAAGAAGAATACCTAAATGGCAGGCCCGTTGATCTGCCCGGCTGGTGGCTGCGTCGGGGTTTGTGGCCCTCTTGGTACCGCCTATCCTTGCACACGAGCTTTAAAGTCTTTAAAGTGGTTAATGCGGAAACGTAAAGCCAAAAAAACAAATGGTGAGTTTGTTTTCCTTGCCTTACACCGCTAATCACTTTGGCCGACCACTAAGCTGGTAGTGGAGTGTTGAATTGAGCCTGTCAGAGTTAACAGATTCAAAACAATCAAGCTACACGTTGCTCCAAATTCTTTCAAGTAATGTGTATAAACTGCCTAATAAATGCCTTGATATTAAATTCATCACACATGCTTAAAAAAGAACGGTAGGAAGAAAAGAAGGATTTTTTGTCGATTGTACAGGTTCAAGCATGGACTCATCGACGGGAGTGAAAGTTATCGGTGGACGCGTATATAATAACTCGCGCCAATTTGAAGTCATCATCATCATTATACCCGTTTAATAGGCATGCCGGCAATTTAGAAAATCAGAAGGCCGTGGCCTCGGAACGGTCGAGGGTTCGAACTTCGCCTTGGGAGTCGACGGTCAGAGAAATTTGGCCGGGTTTTTTCTCTTGGGCTGGCGGGGTTTCTCAACGAAAAATCGGCATATTACGATGAAGCCGAGAATATCCAGCCAGCAGTGAGGACGATCGATAATTTGAGACATGAATGTTGGCGGGAGATGGCGGTGTCGGCCGAAGGGATCCCACGAAAGGCCAAGAGCTTTACTTTGGCGGCGGCGGGGGCCGGGGGCGGCGGACCCGATCGATGAGAAACTCTCATGAGAGCTCCTTCAATCCTCGAACAGCCTGGAACCGAACGAGAAGAAAGGTAGTACACCCACGGCCAAATTAAGGGGGCGAAGTGGGGCTTTCAATAAAAGATTATTTTTCTCGAAAACGGTAGTGGTAAAAAAATGCGACTTAATTAATAAACGAATTAACCTGGAAAACACACACATACACAACGAGATTATGAAATAGAGACATATTATATATATACAGGGCAAGGGCGGATTCAGGTTGGTCACGGTGGAGGGGCGTGTAAAAATAAATTTATGTTTTTTTGCACAGGGGACCAAAAAAACGTTGAAATTGAGAGAAAACTGTACACATCGTTTTGCGTCCGAATGCGATACTTTCTTCTCTTTCAAAGGGAAAACTGAAAAAAATCTCTTAATTTCAATGTTTGAATAGCGTAATTTCAAAAAGGCACAAAATTTTCATAAATTTCCAGAATGGTTTTCCATCATAGTCTGCAATGGAAATATTTTTAGTCACCAACATTAATGAATATAAAAAAAATTATTACCAACTTAGAGGTTATCACATCAAAACATCGTATAAGAAGATTAGAGGGAGAAATCAGAAAAGCACCAGAAGGACATGTCTAATCACGAAAAAAATCATGGTCTCCACTGTAATTTTTACCTCAAAACATAAACGAACAAAAAAGCCGTGACGGCAGCAAGGAGCGAGAAGTAGACTTCTTTTGCGGAATCAATCCAGCGGTGCTCCAAATTTTCTACTTTGAAAATTATAGAATAATTTGAAAATCATGGGTATATATTATTATTTATTTTATACAAAACTTGACGTCATAAACATATTGCAATATGTTGTTGTATGCAATGTAACTGTTTTTGGTTTTACTAACAGCTGGTGTTAAATTAAATTAGATTCGGGCTATTTTTCCTAGACCACTAAAAATAATGAAAATAAAATAATTACTAGTTGACTGCCTACTTTGAAATTTTATTTAAACTATTTAATTAATTATTTTCCGTGTAATTTATCTGTGTATTTTTGTTAACAATGTGAGATATACGGAAAAAGAGACGTGTGATGGCGGCCGCAACATCTTTTTTTGTGATGTAGGTTTCAGAAAAACATTTTCTTTATCGTGCCGACGTTTCGATCTTTATTGAGATCATCTTCAGAGCTCAAAGTGTTTGTCTTCTGTGTGCCATTCTTGCGTGTTGTGTTGAGAGTGCACTCTAAATAATTATCGATCAACGGCCACTATTCACCACACATTTTACTGACTTTTGATTTTTAATGATGATTTTTTTTTTGTTAATTTAAAAGAAATCGTGGCATGTTCGGTAACAACAAATTGAAAAATGCCTGCGGTTTCATTTTATTATACAAAAGAAATTAATTTGAGCTTTTAAACGATAGACATTAGGTTTGAAAGTATTTGGGGAAAAAAATCCTGATTATAAATGTGATTTTTTCAAATTGTGATATTTAAAATAATGCTTGGATTTGAGCCAAACCGAGCTTAAAAGTTACAAGAAGAATCCAGCTTAAAACGGTACAAAAAATGCCAAAATCCGATAATGAGCGGCGAAGCTAGGAGAGAGTGAAGCTAAACAAACCGAGCCGTGCGGGAGAAAACGCAAAAATTTTGATTGAACTTTTTCCTTTCATCGCCTATAATTCAGACGTCATTACAGGATTCTTTACCAAACTGCCAAATTTGATTGGAATGCGAACAAAAATGCGAGCGCTAGATTTTTGAAAGAAATTAAATAGTTCTCAGTTTCTCAATTTTTTTGAGCGGAGGTTAGAATAGGTTTTACCAACACTATTAGACGCTGTTCCTCTGTAACGATGACAAAGAATGATTCTCCAGCTTGATGGATGTCCCGCAATCGTCACTTCCGGGATAGGTGGATAGGATCATATGAGCAGGTTAGGGGAAAAGGGTGCCGGGTTCATCAACTCTCAGAACTCAAACAAAGAAATCTGAGATTTTTTCTATCGTGCCATACTAGAAACTCAAACTTGATATAGCAAATGTTGGAGCATAGTAGAAAACAGCGTGTCGGTGAACTCATGTTGAATGACAAAGGTCACTTACACCGGGTCTGTCTCCACTCGCGGGTTTTTGAGATTATTCAAACCCGTTTCGGCATTGCGCCACCTTCAGTGTGGGGCTGTCTGCCACTTTGAGTAGCAAGCAACAGAGCCAAATGATATATAAACCCTACTCAGAATACGGCCAGGAACTTGCAAGAGCATATTTCCTGTTTTGAAGAATGGTTCAAGCCCTACTTAAACATCCATGATTAAACTCAATCCAAATTGCAACCTTCACTCTTCACCGTATAACCTCTCCTCCAATCTTGGACTTTATATCAAATCAATCCATTCACAAAATTTTGTCTTACAGACGTTCTCGAATTTCGACTATCTTAAGTGATAGGTTTTTCTCAACCTGCTTATAACCCTGAGCCTCCATTCAAAATGGAGAGTTGTTGAAATGAGTCTGACTAACCAATACAAGGAGGACGACACACTACTGACATCATCCAACTTCTTTTTCTGTCTGCATAATTTGTTCTAAAAAGACATCGAAAAGGACAGAAATCGAGTAAGATACTTGTTCATAAATAACAAAAATTTCGTAAGTTATATTTTCTTACAAGTCTCACCCTGCTTACATTCCTGGCCGACCCCTGGCAATGGTGAAATTTTGTATCTTTTTACATGTACCCAGTTTGCTCTGGAAAAGGTACCAAAAAAGGCATAAATCTAATAAGACACTCATTATTAACGGCCAAAATTTTAACTTTTTATATTGTAGGTCCGTCGTTTCTGATCATTTAATCCATCCTCGCTCTTTTATGTATGTATGTTTATGGTATGTCAGAAGTTTTTTGTATTTTCTCAATCTTCAGTGTTGAGTTTGCCTCACCTTGCTTTATCCTCTGCACAGTTCATCACTACATAGGCTTTAAGACGAATTGTAAAAAATTTGAGTACGAAAGAAAAGTACCTCTCTCGGCCACTTCTATCTGCGGACTTGACATAAATTTGATGTATTCGGTAGCACGACCGATTTCACCAAAACTGGATCGAATAGATGCAACACTACAATAAAAAGTGGCCTTATAACAGCGGTTTGTAATTTATTCTTGAATAAAATGCAAGGCCTCACGTTCTGATGATGACGGTTGAAAAAATTGTTGCTCTTTTGCCGGAACGTGCTATCCCACTCCACATACTCAACGGACATGGCAGGTCAATGCAAAATCGTTTAACACACAAAAAAATTATAAAATCAATAAACCTTCGTTGGACGTCACGATGCTGCTGTTTGAAACACGACAGAAGGTGGATAAAAAAGGACAAAAGTTTAATCATTGACCTCTGAATTGTGGGTTTTAGTCAAAAAGTTGTTGACTAGCCTTGTTTTCAACTCCAATTCGCAACGAGCCGGCTTCTTACTGATAAACAAAGGCACAAGTAATAATTTCAATAGCGAAATAAAGAAAGACCGTGTCTTGATCCGTTTTATTGCATGACGGTGGGAAACTTCAATTTTCCACCTGTGGAGGAATGTTTTAGTTTTTATATGAGGCATTTATTTCCGATCAACCATATCGAATCTAAAAGCGTGGGGAAAAATAGAAGAGAAGAAATAAGTACAGGGGAGCTTAACGTCCGCACATCTTCTACTGATGAAGTGATATTACTCCACATTATTTTTATTTTGGGTGAAAAGATTCGTTCGACCAAATAGCCAAATTATGATGGGCAAATTAGAAGAGTAATTTTTATACATTTGGGGTGAAAAGATTCATTATGCCGAATACCCAAGCTATTATATGCGAATTTGAGGAGTGGATGCCTAACTCTCGTATGCATTTACCCGTCGTCCAACCTATAGCTGTCTATAAAGGCAATAGTGCCAGTACTAGATTGGCTTTGTTTAAACGTAATATCTTCATCTCTGATATATTCTATCTCCATGGAGTCTGTCAAGTCTCAGAAACTTGTTTTGCACAACCTAAAACCTAACAATTAATGATAATAATGATGATGGAATGCTAGGTCGTGTTCCACAAATACTGCAGCCTTGTTGGATTATTGTATTTCTAGTTCTTTAGTTCAATTCAATTGTCTCAATCCTGCAATTAAGACGTATTAGGTCATTGAATGCCATTGCTGCGAGTCTTTTCTCTAGTCCCTTAATTTTCGTTGCTCATTCGAAGATGATATGAGTGGTTTTTTCCTCTATTGCCTAACTTTAGTGTGGTTACCGTTGTGTGGGTTTTTCGTCGACGTCAGTGACCATTGGTATTATCACACCCCAGAATTTTACTCTCTCTAGCTGTAGCTGTGTATTTGCCAGTTTTGTTGAGGGCTTGACATAAGTTCTGCCACTTCTACAATTCGTCCATTCTTCATTTTGTTTATTGTGGCCTCTGTCTGAGGTGTATGAGTCAGTGTGTGTCCTTGCTGTGTCATTATAGGTTCTGGGCTAGTTCATGGTCATCAGGGTGTGTACGTCTGTAACCTCAATGGTGAAGAAGGAAGTCGAAAAATAGAGAAATTTTATCCTATGATCTGTGGAGTGATAAACCTTTAATTGTAGCGTTATCGATTATTGGTCGGCCTGCCTATACCAACCAGATTGCTCGCATTACATCATAGGGATTGGTTACCACTGAAGTGGGCGAATTGCCGAGATGCACAGAGCAACCCAGCGTGAACAAGCGGACTATTAATAAAACATGTACGTACATATCTGCTTGAATTTGAAGTTCCTCCAAATTAATAGAAATCCATGAAGTGCAACGACGGCTTGAGTTACTCAGTGAAAGGATTAGTCAATGTAAACAGTTAGATAATGGGATTAATTTTTGGCTAAGGATGATAGTCGCATGCACAAAGACGTTTATAAACAGCCTGTGATTAGCACATTTATTCCCGCTGAAAGTAATTAACATTGTTATTAGTTTGTTATAGCATGGGTAGACGTCAGAAGAACCTTTTGAAGTCATACAATGTGGACAGGCCTGGTTCGTGTCCTTTGCACGTGAAAACAACTCCGAGATTTATCACAATTCCAAAAAAAGAACTTTTACTTTCATTTAAAAAAAAAAAAAATTCTGGAGCATCGTCACTTGCTTATTCCACAGATTATTTTTTGACATTGATAAAAGAAATTGAGATTAAACGGTATTACCTTTTATAAACAAAATAGGCCGCGATGACGGCATTTTTCTCCATGTGACAATAAACAACAAAACAATAAAAACAATCCGTTCAAATTTTCCTTTCAAAAAATTAGATTTAACACAATCAACAAACCTTGAGATAGAAAATGTAATAGGTCGACGAAGCCTGGCAATTAATCAATTTAAGGTGTATTTTTTAAATTGACTCAAATTTCATTTTTTTGATCAGTGCATATTACTAATTAAATGTCCGAAATATCAAGATATTACGTAAGATTTATTTATAATTACAATGTTTAATTTTAACGGACAATTTGATTTCCATAAATCCATCCCTTCTTTACCGAAAAAAAGTGTTGTTGCCCTTATTTCGCCTGAAATTTTTTAGTTCAGAAGGATATTTACGTAAATAAGAACGAAAATAGAGCCTAAAACTGGGCCTTTTAGAACTCCACAGTTGAGAGAGAGAGAGAGGGTGGGAGGGGGAGAGAGAGAGAGCGATAGTGGTGGTTAAGAAAGAAAGAGAAAGTGTGAGAGCAAAGAAATTATATTTGATTAATTAAGCTGTTGTGCTATTTATAATGAACGCTTGTAATTTCCTTGATAAGAATAATTTTTAGCTTATTAAATATAATTTATAGTTATAATTTAAATATCGCAACGCACTTGCGGAAAATTATCTACTGGCCTGAATATGAGCTGTTGACAAACTGGTTTGATTTACCGTAACGAAAGTCCATAGGAAGAACTTATTAAATGGCACGAATCAATCGGTCTTGCTATGCTTTTGCCCTCCTCTTATTGTAGAAACATTTTTCACTTACTTCTTCTGCTGATTTATTATCCATGAGCCAATTTATATATTATCTAGTTGTACTATAAAACATGTTCTTCACATTTTTTCTTTGTTTCTTATTTACAGGGAAATACTGGGAGTACGGCGGGGCTTATCTCAAGCAAAGTTTTATTTTTAACCTACTCTACTTTCTAAGGTAAGATTTTCTGCTACATAGTCATAATGTAGGCCAGGTTTTGATAGATTCCTTTCACTTCTCTATACTTAAAATCTTACCTTTGTCGACCAGTGTCCTCCGCGGTTCTACCCCTTCATTTCGTACTGTCCTCAAGTCTGATATAAGCACCCCTGCTCGAGTACCTCAAGGCTCAAGCGACCCACCTTCTCTATTTTTACTGTTCCATTAATGACATCCCTAAACCCATCAAATATTGCTCATAACACCTTTATACAGATGACTTACAAATTTACGATTCCTTCCCACCTCCTGTCTTAAACTAGAACTTTTGCACCTTTGAAAATGGGCTTAACTCGAACATAGAAAAGTTCCAGGCAGTTTTGGTTTGTAACCGGTAACTTTTTACATTCCTTACACTCCTAACCATCCGTTTTGCATCCAACCCCTGCAGTATGCTCTGAAATTGCCGCAAAACTTTAGAATTTATGTAATCCACAAATCCGTTTCTATAATGTATGCTTTTCATATTGTTTCCTTCATTCATTTGGAAGGAATATATGAATCTTCCTTTAGTAACCCTTCTGATCTCACACGATATGCCAATTTAACTTTTGAGGAAGCCTGCGATTTGGTCTGATTTGTGGGTCTCTTTCATACGCTTTCAGCGTGAGCACAGTTGGCTGGCTACTTTTCGCCCTTCAACTCGCGGACTATCTTGATTTGAAAGTAGATAGTTTGAATGGAAGCTAAAACTTGGAGACGTTTTGTACAAGATGTCCTATTACCTACAGGCTTCTTAAAAGGAAGATTGTCTGACTTGGTTCTTTGCTTTCTTCTTACTCTTGCTGGTCTTCTGTACTACGCAATGGTAGGCGATGGTTGGCGCTATTGGACTCAACCCCACAAGTTGTTTCGCAATGGGGCAAAGTTTAGAGAAATCGCACTTGATTACTTCTCAGGTCTCAGACACGGAAATGGAGGGTGAGAGAGAGAGAGAGAGAGAGAGAGAGAGAGAGAGAGAGAGAGTCAGGTAAAAGCAGGTTCCATACCTTCAAACGTAAATAATTCCGAGTCTCCTCTAAGCTTACTTTGCACTCCGAAGTTGTTGACAAATTGTAATGGAGTGTAATTGGAAGGGGGAAGAATCAGTCAGACAGTACTGAAGTGTGAACGACCTTCCTATCGGCAAGGTCGTCCGTAGAAGACCTACCAACAAATCGTAAAGAGGCTTCCATTCACGTAGAAGTACCGTGTCAACGCACCCTCCTTCCATCTTACCAAACCTGTCCTCCTGAAAATAACAATAGACTTTATTTAGTATTTCTATTTTTTAAAAGACACATCTGTTTTGCAATGATTTTTTTCCTATATGCACCACCCCAATGTTCATAGTCAAGAACCAATTGTGTTCTATTAAACTACTAACAAGAAGTCGACGAATATTGGTCCATTGTGCAGCCTCTATTATTTCTTTGCAAAAAACTGTTGTGTGCCCTTTAAGCATCCCACAAACAGAAAATATGTTTCTCCGTTTCTAATTTTTCTAGCAATATCTGTACAGGTTTGTTTCTGCCGTTATACCACGTACCTGTAGTGTCCAGTCCGCAGTCTTATAATTCAAGTCGTAACTAGATTTAGTGGTTCTGCCCTTAGTTTCTGCGATGAGATTTTCCCCCCTATTTGATGAAATTTTTCACATGTATACACACAGTAATCCTGAAAAGAGTCCTTGGTGGACATTTGCGACTGTAGTCAAGAAACTTGACTGACGAAATGAGTAACACAATAAATCAAAAACTATCGGCAGTGGATCTAATTTCATTTGTATTTACAAAACCTGCTGTTCCCACTAATAAAAGGAAAATAACTAAGTACACACATAGGAGAAACCAGAACGCGCTCCTTATTGATTCTTTTCAGATAGAAACGAGGATAATATGCGAACCCGTCTCGACTTCGTCCCATCTTTTTTTATGCAATCCCGCCATCAAGAAAAGTTAAATTTGGATCAAAGCACTGAAATTTGAGCCGAATGATCCAAGGCTGTTGAAAGCGCGTTGATTTGTCACGACGAGCGCTCATAATTTTTTGAATACCAGTTTTGTGTGATAAAGGGAATTTGACCTTTTTGTCCATAACTTTTATGTTTATTGATTTTTTTGAAAACCGTATTGGGAAATGTTTCGCAAAAATGTAAATCCATTAAAGGCCACGGGGAGTATTTCTATAACATAATTATTCATTTATAATGTACAATCAAGTCGTGAGAGCATGATATTTTTCTAATAATTACCAAAGAGATATGTGTGAGCAACGTATTGCATAAACGGATTGCGCGCGTGTTTATGCGTATTGCGATTCGCCGAGAATTTTATATATTTGAAGGACAGGACGTTACCTCTCAGCGGACCTTCCCACCTGACTTTATCCTCTTATCCTGTAGTCGTAGATAATGCCGGCCATTTTTTAACATATTTTTTACTAGAGATGGGCCTCTGCTCGCGAGCTGTTCAAAAGAGTTAACTCAATTTACTGAGCGTGCGAGGAACTGCCCTGAAAAAAGGACGGTATGAATGAAAACCGCTACACTCCTATACTAACCCTTCATTGATGTGCGCTCAATTTTAAATATGCATTTTACATCCTCTCAACAACTTGAAAAGTGACTTCTTACCCCCTCCAGCCTCTCTTCGCTCCAAAGGCTTTTTGCACGAACCGCTCTCCGCCCAACACACTCTTCAGCTTATAGTTGCTCCGCCTTCGTTGCTTACCATCAATGAAGTCATCGTTGAGTCATCATTGAACATACCAAAAGATGTAACGGAGAGCTGGACGACCGAAGAATTGTATAAGCTAATAGCTGTAGGGGTTAAAAACTGTAGAAAGGAAGAGCAGTCGGAGCGATGCTGTACAGGAGAAGATCTGAAAGGAAGCTAGGAAGGTAAGAAAGGAGAGCTGATGAAGCAAAGAGCTGTAAAAGCTAAAAGCTCTAAAAGCGAACTGCTGTACCAATGAAGAACCGAAGGAGCTGTTGCAGCAAAAGGCTGTAGGAGGTTAGAACTGCAGAAGTAAAAAGCTGTGAAAGAGAAAAACTGTAGGAATGAAAAGCTCTAGGATCGAAGAGCTGAATGGTCGGTATCAGAGTGGGGGGGATATTTCGTCACTGCTCCTTTTCTCAGAGAGGCGCATGGCTCGCTTAGAAAGTGAGTTAACTCTTTTGATCGGTTCACGAACCCCATCATTAGCTGTATCCTGATGGCGGGTATACTGAAGGGCCTCGTGCAACTGGCAACCTTTGCTGCTTGCAGTTTCAAAGATATGGCAGTTGTTTCTACCTCATTGCCTAACTTATCAATTTGGTATCAATTTCGTGGTGACACCCCTGGCGGGAACTTGGACAGAGGCTGTCTTCTATTTGTGACCTTCATGAAGCATGCGTATGGCCAGCGTTACTATACCAGCCTCACGGGAGACGTTGCGTCCGGACGACAGCGTGTAGGCGTTGAGGACGCGATGATTACGCTGAATAGTCCCTCGAGTGCGTGAGTAAGCGAATGGGAGCGGGCAGTGAATCGGCTTCTCTGACTCGAGCGTTCTTTGCATTGTTGGGCGTATGACCGGCGTGGTACCCTAGGAGAAGCGAAGGATCCGACCACCTAGGCTAGGCCTATGGCGTCCCTCGAATGCGCATGATAGGTGTAGGTAGAGCTCGACAAAAGCCCTTTGGCCGTAGGCAGTGCTCTTCTCGGTGGTGGTTAGCAATTCCACTGTAAATATAACCGCGGCCGGAGCGGATCCGGTAGTTTCTACGCTAAGTAAGCCCCCACACGCAGGGAGATAGAGTTGCCTTCTCTACGGAGTACGCGAGAGAGCAGGCTGTTTTCGGTTTGCTAGCCCTTGGTGTGCGGCATATGACCCGACGCTTAATGCGGGACCGACCATTTGGCGTGGACAAGCGGAGAGCGAGATTGTCCTTTCCTTGGCACTCACGGGATGGGAAGCCTCTACACCAATGCTGCGGCGGTAGCACAACCCCGTCGTGTGCGGAGGTGCGTCAGCTCTCATCTTGAGAATCAAAACGTCTGATAAGGCCGAATTCGATCTGCAACACAACTAAGATAGAGAATTACTACGATACCTGAACATACCTGTGAACCTCAGCAAGACGAAAATAATTGTTTTTCAAAAATATAGGAAAATAAGTGGTTCTATACTACTACCCCTAATACTACCCCTGACAAAAGCGCATCACCCTCGAATCACCGGCCACGTATTAATTCGTAAAAGCATTTTATTTTTCACTCGTCATTCTCAAAGATTTGAGTGTACCTGTAGTCTATAACAAATTTTGTAATTTGCCAGATCGGGAATCAGGTGAATCACCGTTACAAGCTCCCAGGGGGAAACGGTTTATCCAGACGGAATTTTTTAGGAGAGTACAGCTGTAGGAACGAAGACCTGCACAAGCAAAGAGCTGTAAGAGTGGTTGGAACGAAAGCTGTAGAAACGAAAAGCTGTAGGAACGAAGAGAGCTGTAGGAGTGAAAATCTTTAGATGCGGAGAGCTGTAGGAACAAAGAGCTTTAGAAGCGAAGAGCTGTTGAAGCTAAAAGCTCTAAAAGCGAACAGCTGTAGCAACAAAGAGCTTTAAGATCAAACGACAGTAGGAGCTAAGAAAAAATAAAAGTAAAAGGCTAGGAGCGAAGAACTGTTGAAGCTAATTGCTGTAGGAGCGAAGCACTGTGGACGGAAGAGCTATGGGAGCGAAAAACTGTAGGAATGGAAAGCTCTAGGATCGAAGAACTAACTATAGGAGCGAAAAGGTGTAGAAGCGAAGACGGTGGGAGCGGTAGGGGCGAAGGTGAGGCTTTTGACCGATTGCGTAAGATCATCAAACGGCGGAACAAAGATTAGGCAGTTTATTTAATCGAACGATTTCTTTTGATGATGGCATAATGACATAATTGGATTTACTATTTCGTTGAGCTGCCCTGATAAGTAACAAACATGTAAGCGGCCACTCGAGGAAATTCGTTTTTGATATTAAACTATATGGATGGATATTCGAACAAAAGCAGTGTTTAAATTAAAACAAAAATATTGTTGTCCAATTAAATCAATATTACCATCTAATGAGTGGCCTGTCTGTGGTGTGACCATGGTGTGTCAGGTACAGTTAGGCCTCTCTCTTTTTTGAATTCATTTATTATCTGTACTTTTGTTTTAATCCAGTCTTTTTGTTTTATTTAAATGAAGTCTGAAAATATTTACGCGGTTTAGGTAATATATTTATAATATACAGGTTCTTGCTTTTTTCAAAATGGCGGTCGCTGAAAAGTCAGGCCTTCCTCATAAAATAGCCGATTTATCTATAAACGATTTACATTTCTACGGTCCCTGTTTGTCTAGCTTGTATATTTTTATATTTATCAATGACAGTTGGCTGTGAGACTTCCTTGTTTGCCGGGTCGGCTGGATCAAGAAATTCCAGCGTGGCAACAAACATCCATCCTGCACCCACCTTTCGACCAGATTATCCAGTTGATTTCGTTTTACACACCGGTTTCAAGTTGGTTTAAAAAAAAAACTGTTTGTTTATATATACGTAATATATGTATAATACATGACATTCTATGAAAACTTTTTTTTCTATTGTACAGATGCCACAACCGGCTATGTGATTCAAGATCGGAAAGATGAGATTCCCCGATTGTCCTTTGTTTCGCAGACAATAATCGTTAGCAAAATGATTCCCTTTTTTGCATAAAATGCCTTTTAACCCTGAAAAGTTTATTTATTCGTTGCACAGGCGATAATGAGAAAGATTTCGGATTAACAACTAAAAATATTCATTTTTATTCATTAAGGTGGTTTCGAAAAATAAAACCTATGTTTTGCCAGAGGAGAATCACGTTTGTATCCTGAATTCTTTCATTTTTGAGGCACAAATCAAATAAATAAAATAAACAGAGGTTTAAATGATATTAACTATACCATAGTATAAATATGGAGGCAAAAGCCTAGTATAAAAATAGTTGGTTCGCTGTATTTGTTGGCATTTCGTCCTCTTTAGTGGTAGAATTTGATAAATTAGTGTTTCGATTATTTCAACTGACACAGTTTTTTTAAATTTCTATACCTCGTCTGAACTTGGACTTGTTTTGGACAGATTTCTTATGCGTGGCCTTAATGAGCATGGGTGCACTTAGGACCAGGCTCAGTTGGGTTAGACTCGATTAGGTTACAAATATGAATCAATAATTAGCCCAGGGTTAAAAATTATCTGCTGAAATTGATACACTGGAATTGTACTCATACCTTCTTCAACGTCCAATCAAAAAAAAAAAAAAAATCGTAGTTTCTAATTATTCCGAAATCGTGAGTTGTGGTCTGGTCCAGACTTATTATTGGTTAACGGTAACTAATAATCACCTCACGTAGTTTCTAATAATTAAATTTTACTATTTTCTTAATATCGGATTCTTAATAATCAAATGTTTTATCATAGACATCTTTTTGGGCGGATACATAAATTTCTTGTGCCAGTCCAATTTCGTGTAATCCATTTAGCATTACGTAGGGTTAAGTGAGGTTAGGTTAAGTACGCTTAGGCTTGGTCTAGGAACGGTTAGCGTGAGGTTACTTGCACACACACCGATTTTGGTCGGCCGGTTTTTTATCGGTCTTCCAAATTTCAATAGTGAACCACAGGTGGGAATGGTACCAGGCACACACGCCGACCTCTGATCGGCGCCGGGAAATGCCGGTCAGCTACCGGCCGCTGTCACTGTACCACCGGCACGCCACCGGCATTAACGGGAAGCAGTGGCGTATGTGACTAAATACACGCTTGCACACTCACCGATTTTTTACCGGCCGACCATTTCAGTCGACTGTTCGGAGAGTGCGTTTAAAGTTTGCAATGGGTGAAGTTGTTGAAATTGATAATGATATTTTAATAGGCAAGACCGGTTTTGTGGGACAAAACATTGAACTTTTTTAAAGATAGAAATCTCACCCAGGACGCATGGAGAGAAGTTTGTTGTGCTCTGCAAAACTCTCCTACGGCGTTTAATACGGCGGTATAATAACCACAAGCTCCATACAGAGAGCGTGCAGGCATGCCGCCGGATTTAAGAAGAGTCCTCGAGCACGGTAGCGAGTTTCTGAGTCCCCTGTTCCGCTTTTTAGGGGAGTCCCTCTATATTTAAATGACTAGGTACCGCCAGTTTTTCCATTTCCACTTATCCAAGGTCTGAGTCTCTTCAATTTCTAAGGACACTCAAATTTTTTAACTTATTTTTATTATTGGCGTTCATATAGGTGTATTTTTCTGCAGGTCGTCATAACTCTTTTCAAACTAGGGGTAAAGCTATATTTTTGAGAATAAAAAAAAAAGGCTGAATCGGTATTTTCTAATAAACCAACTCGTATGTCGGCCGTATCGGTTTTAATGGAATATTACGTCCAGTGAAAGGTGAACAATCGTAATTTTTCGATAAGTAGATAAGAGTGCCAATTTAGGTGGTTATACAGTTTTGACAATTGTGGGAGTAACATATTGTCCTAAGAGGCATTGTCATCGAAGGCGGTGAGAACTGCTGAAATATAGGCAAAACTTAAAATGTATTTTATTACGAATCTTATATATGCTTTGTTGACCTGTCTCCAATGGGTTTCAAGCCTGAAGAAATGAATCCTTGTAGATTTATTCAAAATTTACAGATCAAAATTTTGATTCAAGCTTTTGTTAAAAGAAATTAGAAATATTTGCTTGGGAAGATGAAAATTGCTCTAACTACTCATAAAAAAAAAAACGTTCGATTTGAAAGCTTCCAGTTTATAAAACGAGACCACGTTGGACAAAACCAACATACACACTTTTTTGAAGTTTACGAAGTCTTAAAGCACCGGCTTGGGCATTGTTTTTTAGCTAGGGTTATAAGTAGGAAGAGACAAGATAATAAAACCTCCATTGAAGATGGCGAAAAGCCAAACGCGTCTGTCAAACAAGCGAGTTACTCTCTACTGTTGCCTGACAACACGGCATTTTTCCATCATTGGTAAAAAAAATATAGGGTGATTTACTATCGTTGCTACAATTTCTTTACCTCGGATGTCTTTGCATTCTAGGTTATGACCTCATTGAGTGGTTGCTTCTGATTCCAAGATAATATGGGTGGCTGTTTCTTCCTCATCGTTGTATAGCATATAAATATGTATGTTATGTAGAGATTTTCTTAGATGCCGGTGACAGGTTAATAGTCCAATCACTCCTCTGAGTTTACCCTATCTTTAATTGTATCAGTGAGTTTGCCAGTCTTGGTGAGGTTTGTTAGCATAAGCTTACTGGGCCTGTATCTTACTGTAGAGGTTGTCCACATTTCCCTTTGTCTTTTATGGATCCATTTTGTGATGGAAGAATCTATGTTTTTGTTATTCCAAGGGCGTTGCAACGCCAGTGCGTCTGCCTTTTCGTTACCCAAAATTCTTTTATGCCCTGGAACCCAGGATATCAGGTTGTTATGTTTCCCCAGATTTCAGAGAGTTCGGATGCATTCACTGATTAATATTTTTTATATCAACCCTCGGGGTGCCGGTGTTTTTGAAAAAAGCCCATTTGTAAATATGTCGGCTCGAATGCAGGGCCGCTGAATTCGAATCCGGGGCCTACAGTGGTGAGCGCCTTGTCAACGCCTAACTGTTACGTCCACCGACGCCCACTGATTAATATTGATGGGACGTTTTTACATGCTAAGGCTGTTTGATTTTGTAGGGGTTTTTCTGTCAGTGGGACTAAGTGTAAGGATTTCTAACGCTCAAATAGCATGTATTTCAGCTTGAAAGAAGGAGTTGTACTTCCCTAAGTTCGATTGCTCAGGATTCGTCTATATCCCATATCATAGTATCTGATGTTCTGAATTTTTTATCTCCTTTGTTTTCTGTTGGGACCTTCTACTGAAATTACACATTATCGTAATTTATTCAAGGATTATAGATAACTGCATCTAAATGAGAATAGAACTGGCATAAATTATCTGTTGAAAATACTGTCAGTTGTCATTTGCTATCATTAAATATGGGATTGTGGAATCCCTGAGTCTTTTTACTTTGTTAACACACGATTATCATAACGGATCAAGAAAGGTAGAAAGCAGATCGATTCATAAAACAGGACCTTATGAAACTTCAAATTATGCCACAAATGAGGAGAATTTATTGTACAACCTTAACTGAAACCAATCACACCTCATGCGGTCAACAAAAAACGCGTGGCAGAATCGAATCTGGACGTTCAAATGCGTTCAATTGGTTTTTTCCTAATTGGCCTGTGTAAAACTTGCTTTGAAAAAGTGATCTGTAATTCCGTTATAGTAAGTGAACATAAAAAGGAGTGGACTGTAAAGTTTCATCAATCTTCAAAATAAATAGGAGGTTATGTTAACGATTATCTTTAAGTTGATCTCGGAGTTTGAATCTTGGAGCTGTGGTGGTGTGAGAAAAGTTTTCGCCAGAAAAAGAGCGAGAATAAAACCGTAAGTGGTTTGCTCGGTTCAAAAGTTTTAGTTTGAAGGAGCAAAGCGATGCGGTCGCAGTCCAACTGTTGATGATGACAAAATCCAAACTTTTAATACAAATGACTCGATGTCTGCCCTGGATAACATTACCTTAGACCGAGACCGATATCACCCGACCCGGAAACTTACAAGAACACCTGTGCCTGAAACTGACCACGACACCTCAGTTAGAGACAACTTGCC
>CM077100.1:22472063-22489997 GCA_039619505.1 Cimex hemipterus | reverse complement strand
CTGACCACGACACCTCAGTTAGAGACAACTTGCCTCCTCCCTGGACAACATCACCTTAGTCTGAGACCGATATCACTCGGCCCTGAAACTTACAAAGACGCCTGTGCCTGAATCTGTCAACGACACCTCAGTCACAGATAGCTAGCCTCCTGCCTGGACAACATCACCTAAGTCCGAGACCAATATCACCTGAAAGTTTCAACACCTGAGCTTGAGATTGACGATACGTGAATCAGAGGGCGATAGCCCGGACGAGATCACCTTAGCCGCGATGTTGAAACTTACAAAACCTACTTAAATCAGAGGAAGATAACACTACTCTCCTACCGCTCTCCGCTCCATAAGGTCTTTGCTTCATCAGCTCTTTGCTCTAACCATTCTCCTCTCCAGCAGCACTTCGTTCCAAACCCTCTCCGATCTTCCCGGTCACCTCTCCAACATCTCTACGCTTCAACTGCTCTCCGCTTACATAAGCGGTTCTCCAGGCTGTCCAGAGTACGCCTGCCTTCGTTTTCGCTTTAAGTTTCACGGTCCGCGTTGATAATAAAATTACATCGCTTTTAATTGTTGAGTGAACGAAATGACGAACTGCTCGACCGTCTTCTATTTATTCTCTTTTCTTGTGGGGGGGATTTATTAATGGTAATAACAGAAAAGTTGTAAAGGTCATCATTTCTGACTGGCCCTGTCGCTGGCACACCGAAATTGGAAAAACCCCCCAAACGCATAGAATTATGGGTAAGATAAATTTGGTAGGGGCGAGCGGGTGAGCCATGAAAAAGATCTAATTCATTTCACTGAATGAGAGATTTTTATCCGATTCTTAAAAGAGCTGTTTTTTCCTATCTCTAGTTCATATTTCATATGTACGTTGAGGCTAGTAGTAAAGATCTCCTTTTTAATGGAACTTCTTTAATATGTCTGAAAATATTATAATTTCACTAATTTTTTTGTTTGCCGGTTTTAAAATCAGATGCGAGTTACTTCACTTTAATTACTACCTTATACGGGATCAAAGCTCTAATTAATCTATGTAGCAGAATACAGATAAGCGAAAGAAGACACTTCACTTTTTTCAGCAGAATGTCCAATTTTACCTGAAAATTCCTTATCTCCTCTTTAAATAATCCTTACTATTTGAATTTAGTAACGTTTGCTAAGGAAGCCTAAGAAGTTCAAAATCCTGAGAAGGTCTGGGAAGGTAGAATTGCAAACTTACGCGAACGATAGCAAGAGCTAGTCCCCATTAAACTAGCCATTTTTAACCTATTTTACTGCTTTAGATCTAATCTTGAGTGGACATTTTATTTTTATAGCTTTATTGACCCCGATCCGCCTGGTCGCGTTGTGTCTGTCAGCATTTCATCATTTTATGTAGCTGGCCGGATCAAGCTACAGGTTCATTACCTGATCACTATTTCGCAATTTTTCATATAAATATCAATTGCAATTCAATTTAACTTCACTTGTTTACAGCCGTTGCTATCCAATTGCTGTATATTATTTTACGAACTTCTACAGCATTTATTTATAATACATAATATCGACTTTCTCGTTCACTGTTGGGAAAACGGTTTGTGATCGAGAAGATTTCACCAAACCGGTTGTGCAAAATGATAATCCAAATCTACTCTAAAGAGCTGCCTTTTAAGGATAGGTCGTGTATTTTTCGCTATGAAATTTTGACGTTAGGTTCTAAATCTGTAATAGTCCTTGAGCTATCTCAACTTCGATCCTTTAGCCAAAGTTTTGTCACGTAATAAATTGCGTAAAGGAATCATATCAATGTATTCATAATTACCCTTGACGCTTTGGGCATTTCGCCATCTTCTTTAGCATTTTTTTATATATTATTTTACTGGAGACACTAGGCAAAACCGCAATACGAACTTTCTTGAAGCGTGCATTACAAAAACCGCCAAGAAAATTCAATCGAACCAACTAACAACGTCTTCAGGCTTGGTTTCATCTTAGCAAACTATTAGAAGGTATATAAATATATTAACCATTACTTGCCCAACGTTTCCTCGGGGCACACAAAATTTAACAAATTTGCTGAAGCCTTAGCTATTCCCATGAAGGTTCACTCTTTTTCCTTCACCGTATCTCGTGAATTGGCAACACTGACGTTTTGGGCGCCATTCTAAAATCTCTACGTTGGAATTTTTAATCTCTTTACTCCACCACTGAATCTTGTATTAATTTTTAAATTTGCGAAAGTCAAACGTTTTCATATCCAGTAAATAATTCCTTGTTCATTTCTTGTCCACAATCGTTTCAAAGAAATGCCAATTTTAGCTATTTTGTTAAGGGTTGTAAGGAAATCTAGTGAGTTTCTCTCTCTCTCTCTCTTTCTCCATGTTTTATGGATGTTGAATTATAAAATAAAACTGATTTTGTTCAAAAACCAGATAGTCCCAAAATTCAAATTGGATTTTAAAAAGTTCATGTGCGAGAAAGTTAATGCTGACTATATCTGGTAGAAAGATGGCTCTAACACTGAGTATGGGTCAAGAGAGGAGATGATACCTGTGAAAATAAACCATACCATCGTCTTTCAGACGGAGTTGTGGCTATTGTACACTATGCGAGGAAGATCAAAATTCTGGTTATCAACAAAAAACTAGCTATCCGAGCGAATCGGCAATGGAATCCATAGATGTTTGGAACTTCATCAAGTCCAATCAGATATTTGGGACCATAAAATTACTTTTGTTTGGTACGAGGGCGTTCCGATCCGAGAGAATGAGGAGGTCCTGATACCTTTTCGAGCATTCCAGAAACCTATATCCATCAGACAATGGGAAGTCCGTCGCACAAACAGCAAAACAACTGTACGTAGCACGTCTAAGAATTGTAGTAATTGTAATGAAATTGGCTTAATTTGAGCAATGGAATTTGCTGACAAATATGTTTTGTTATTTGGGTTATCGCTTGTTTTTGCAGTACCCGTTTCTTTCTTCTTAGGAACCGTCGTATTTTGCCTTGTCTAGCCAAAAGTAGATTCAACATTTGCACTTGATTGCCTCGGATCACATTTGGAACAATTTTTTATGATGGACAATTCCCTTTGAACCAATTATTCAATGCCGCAAGTTGGGTAAGTAGTTACTTCCCTTGGGGTACCTATAAACCCCGTGGTCTAATCTTAACCCGCTACCCGTATCCCGGTGAGACACATCTTTTAAATAGCCGGAATCCCGTAGCTAGGTTCAGTTGGAGTTTTGAGTTCCAGTTTATTTATTTGCACTTGGCGCACCAGGCGCGATTGACGTAAGTAAAACATCCTCCATCTGTACAGCAACCCCCAGCGACTCTCAAATTATAATAATATATACTTGATTATAAAAAAAAAGATTATAAACATTACATAATATGTAATTTAAAGTAATTTTCGGCAAGGAAGTCTGTCTGGCCTGAAGTCGATTTACGCGATACCCAAATTTTACGTCAATTTTACACTGTTTGAAACAGAAAAAAATATCATTAACTAAATAGTTTAAACTAAATAATTTAATTTTTAATAATTACATTACGTCAGATATCCGTCGAACCCTTTATCGATCAGATATACGTTTAGTTCGGAGAATGAAATGGCTGAAGGAAGAATAATTTCGACCAGATTCCTTGGCGTGTACGTCAATGAAGACATGACAATAAGTGATGATAGAGGTGTCCTCTTATCGGAGTCAGAATAGGCCATACGCCTTTGACGCATTGATACCAGTTGTAGCCGACAAACCGTACGTGCCCTGCATGTCCCACATAATGGAAAGGTGTCGTGCCACCATCTATGAGCAGTAATCTAGGAATGTATATAATTTTGCTTCTGGATTTTAAAATGATCTAATTGTCGATAGAATCGTGAACAATTTAGTCATCACAGCTAATATGTGATACGCTTCAGGTGGGTTCGAGAATCAGACGAACATGGAATTGCCCTTGTTTGTTGTACATGGTGTTTCTCTGTGCAATCTCAGGAAATTGACCCGATTTCCCGAAAGTAAACAGACAGCCCGATTTATCGCTGAATGTTGTAAATAAACTGAAATGACTCGGAGACAAAGAACAAACAAAAGGAAAATGACGATGAAATCCACAGCTATGTATGTCACATTAAAAGTGTTATAGTTCCTATTACGACCAATATTAGTATATTATGCAACCTCCATTAAATTTCAGAATTTTTTTGTTAGGCTTAAGGCTAAACAGATCTCGAAGCTTCTTTGAGGGCTCCAGTATCCTTCAGGCATTGGTTTCCTCTCCTGAAGTCTTCTCGGCGTACATAGGCCTTCGACCTATAGAAAATTTGTTCCACTGTCTTTCCATCCTGGCAACATCTGTTTTCTGCTCCTTCTGGATTCTGCAATGTCCAATCAGCAGACTACCATTCTAGTCCTAAAACGTCCTAGGTTGAATAGTTCTGCTGTTAGTTTCTGCGGTGGTCCTTTGATGAGCTTTTCTACATGTGTTCCTGCAAGACATTCTCGTTGAACCGAGAAGTTTTGATCAATTATCTGATAGATTTACGTTTTGGCAATATGGCATGCTGCAAAAGGGTTCATGGTCCTCAAAGAACTACCCTTGACTAATTTATCAGCCTCCTAGTTACTCTTCTACCATCTATGACCCCTTATCCAAATAAAACGAATTTTATTTTCCCCGATTTGTGATAGGGCTTGATGAAGATCAAAACTGCTCTGACCTTCATTACCGATGAACTTCATTTCTTTTATCTATGTTTTTTATTGAAACCCCCTTCCATGGTGTACAATAGGCACAATGGCCTTTCTCCCAGATGAATTTTTTAAAATCCAATTCTAATTTTGGGTTCAGGGCGTCAAAACGCAAAAAGTTCTTCTCCTTCAAATTCCTCCTGATGCCTTAATTGCTCATTTGTATAATAGTCTGAAACTCTCCCTGCATTTGCCTATGAATTGCGGCCCAAATGGTAGTAGGTTCAAGAGGACTTCCAGGGCAGCGGTGGAGCTTTGATTGCTCCAGTTATGCTCAGACTAGTCTCTGATAGTACTGAGGTTCGTGGAGGACCTTCGGAAATTTGATATGTCCCAAAAGTGTTCAGGGCCGAAAAGTGTCCTAGAGGAACTATCCTTGGCCATTTTATCGGCCCCTAATTGCTCTTCTGCTCTTTAGGCCCTCGTACACAAACAATTTTATTTTATTATCTGTCAGGGCCTTGATTCAACTACCAACGGACTCTCGAATTTATTGTCGATATGGAGGCTGCTTTTAGTTCAAGTAGAGTGCTATTTTTACTATACTCAGCTTTTGACCTTCCCGTTAGTGTGCAATAGACCCAGTCTTTGCCTCGAAGACAGGCTTATTTGGAGTCTTTGATTCGCTATACATACCATTTTTATATTTTTAATAGTTTCTTCCATTCGTGTACTTTTCACTTTTCTTATATTCTTCTGTTATCTTCTATTTTCTATTTTTGCAACTGGTTTTAGTTATTTTAGTCATTTTACAACTTCCTGTCCTTTCTCTATATTTTCCAGGGTCGGAGGATAGTGCTAGTGTCATCGGCAAAGGATGCAACAGGATAGATCCAAGCGTACTGCCCTGTGCAACTCCCTCTCGTTAGTCATTGTAATCCTTGTTGGACCAGAAAGAACAGCTCTGATAAATACAGAAAACCCTTGTGAACATTTCCATAAACATTTCTTCCTCTATTCCCGTTCATAGTGCTAGTTTATCGACATACTAATACCACATATATTTGGGTCCGAGGATGAAGAAAAATTTGTTTCTTTCCTTCTCTAAAACGATTTCAACGGTAGGTGAATCTTCTGTCGATTTATTCTTCCCATCAAATCTGAAATAATCCCTTCCTTCGATCAACCGCCGTTGCAGCTGTAACTCCAGAACTGATTGTGGCATCCTGCAGCTGACCAAAAGCAAGTGATCGGTAGCCGCCTCCTTTGCGCATTCATCTGCTTTTTTTCCCTTCCAGTGTGCTGTGTCCTTCTCCAGCCCTATTTTCGCCTTCTTCTACAATCATTATAGTAGAAATTGTATTTCCTCCTATTCTTCCCCACCCCATCTATTTCATCATCTCCTTCATCTCTGATCACTGGTTTAAGGTTAGAATTGCCTCTGAATTTTCAGGCATCACGCCCGTCAACTCCGGCTTTTCCCATAAGAGCCTCCTTGGCCCGATCTTCTACATACAACGCCGACATACTTATACACCATAAATGACCACATCACGACATTCGTGGACGACACTGCAATTTTGTCTTCACATCCCCCCCTCTATTCTTCTAGCAAAAACAACCCAAGACATAGACTCATTGCCGACTGGTGCACTAGGCGCATCAAGCCAAATTAACCAAAACAGCCGGCTCGTGATATTCACACTCACAACCGCCAGCCTATCAGTACTTATACGCAGTATTTCTGAAGCAGGAGGCTAAGTATAACTGACACTCCTATATAAACATGAATAAACTGTTGTAAAGATTTTATTCTATTCCAAAGTATAGTAAGGTAATTCCCTCCATCCAACCAAATTTCTCACTTCTCGTATGACGACTAGCACTATGAATAGGAACAGAGAAGGAAATATGATGATAGAAAAAAATTCACCAGGGTCTGTTCAGAGCGGTTCTTTCGGTTCATCGGCAAAAGACGCAAGAGAATCAGTCCAAGAACACTCCCCTGTGCTACTCTCACTTATTAGTCGGGGTAGACCAGGGCATTGTGCTTGTTCTGATCCTGTTGCATCCTGTGCCAAATTCATGAGTTTTTCTAATACTATTCTAAATAATGGAAAACAAGCCTCTAGATCTACTTTGATGCTCCTGGTTGGCTTTGTGGGTTGTAGTTTACTACTGGTTTAATGGAATTACGTGGCTTATGAGCTTAAGCTCAAAATCTTACAAGATTACACTGTCTTAAAAGTTTAGTCTTTTTCATAATTCTCAATGAACTCAGGAGTTAAGTTTATCCAATTTTATCAGATCTAATGATTGTTTTTCCAACAACCTGTACCATTTGAAGGAAAATATTCGTCTTCCTACTAGGATATGCAAACAATTGTTGATAAGGAAAAGGAAAACATTCATATTTACCCGGATCTTTATTTAACCGGGGAATTTACCTTCGCGCCCACTATGTATAAGCGTCTGATCTGTTACGTGATATAATTCGGTTTGAAAATAATCTCTCCCAACAAACAAATAGCAACAGATGGAAATCTATCACGATTGATTTCTATATTTTCAAGGAACTCCCAAATGTTATGCACCTATTTTTACAAAACCAACTTATAAATGAAAATCCTACACACACACGCGCGCGCGCGCGCGCGCACACACACACACACACACACACACACACACACACACACAGATATAATAATTTCTTTTCTGAAGCTGCTAAGGCTTTCCGGATTAAGATTACCGGAACATTTTCCCTTTTGGTCTCTGGTATTGGACAAAATGGCCGTCTCGTCGTTGGCCAACTTTTGCAAGGCAAATTTTTCCTCGGAGAGCTTTTGAACTTTATGTCAAACAATGCAATCCCAGGCTTCACGTCGAGGCGCAATTTCCCTACAAAACGATTTCGCTTTCTGTAAATATATGCATTCAAAGCTGGAATGGCTCATGGACAGTTTGTTCGATACTCGGGCTAGATTCGGTCAAAACCGTCTCGACGCGAGCTTATCATATGACAGTGGACGTTGTTGGATTTCAAAACTTATTCGGTGGATTCGGATAAATGGAATTTTATTATACAAACATTGACAGAATGACGAAAGATCTTGTAAATTGTTTAAGGCTTGGCACTTAAAAAATAATTTAATATCGATGGCTAGTAGTTATTTTAAATAACGTGAACCATCTATTTTTCAGGCAACAAGACAAATCTCACCAAAAAATGGAAGAACATCACTCTAAAGTTGAGATCAACAGAAAAGTCTACTTACAAAGTTCAGAAACCTTCAAAACTGAGAAAAGTAGTTGTGAGTAAAAAAACAAACAAAACAATTATACGCATAAGATCAGGAATGGAACTGGGGGAACTAAAACTCCAAGTTCCAGAAATGTTGGAACAGCTGGGCGGGAAGCTGCCTTGAAATTCTTACTAAATAATAAAATAAAATCTCCCAAATTATAGTTATTCCAGTTCTATCTTCCATCTTCACTTCAACATTTCTATACGAATAAACAACTTAAATTAAAAACATTAATTAATTAAATCTACATCACTACTTCCATGACCAGAAATTTTCTTTTGGTAGTGCATTGGTTATAAGTAAAATTCACACCTCAGGGTGTTGAATAATATCTTAGACCGTTGAAACTCCTTTGCTAGGAGGGAGTTTAGGATTAGGGAGCGTGTAGGACTGCCGCTTGATATACCAAACGTGCTTGAGCATGACAGCGAGTATCTGGGTCTCCTGTTCCGATTTTTGAAGTCAACAGGGTTGTTGTATTGTAATTAGAAGTAACAGTTTTGAGAGTGATGTGATGTATTTATTAGCGTAAATGTGTAGTATGAGAGGTCCAATGGCTGAATATTGAGTACGTCAGTGACCCATAAATAGGTTAGTTACGTAATAGGTTTAAATAGTGATGGAGGAATACCTCGTACTCCACCAGCCTGAGAAGAACAATTAGATAATGAAGCAGAGGTGTTCACCTCAATCATTCAGACTTCAGCATGGTCACCGACTACCCATAAAACAATTGGCTTCAACTACCCCAAGGAAATTAAAGAACTAGTATACCACAAAAGAAAGGCTAGGAGAAGCCATGTGCTCATAAAATTGAACAAAAAATGTATTACAAGGTTCTGCTCATAAAATTTAACAAACGATTTACTACAAGGTTGTGCTCATAAAATTTAACAAACAATTTACTACAAGGTTGTGCTCATAAAATTTAACAAACGATTTATTACAAGGTTGTGCTCATAAAATTTAACAAACAATTTATTACATAGTTGTGCTCATAAAATTTAACAAACGATTTATTACAAGGTTGTGCTCATAAAATTTAACAAAGAATTTATTACAAAGTTGTGCTCATAAAATTCAACGAACAATTTACTACAAGGTTGTGCTCATAAAATTTAACAAACGATTTATTACAAGGTTGTGTTCATAAAATTTAACAAACAATTTATTACAAAGTTGTGCTCATAAAATTTAACAAAAAATTTATTACATGGTTGTGCTCATAAAATTTAACAAACAATTTACTACAAAGTTGTGCTCATAAAATTTAACAAACAATTTACTACAAAGTTGTGCTCATAAAATTTAACAAAAAATGTATTACATGGTCGTGCTCATAAAATTTAACCAACAATTTAATACAAAGTTGTGCTCATAAAATTTAATAAACAATTTATTTCATGGTTTTGCTCAAAATAATGCATTAAGAACAAAACAGGTGTTGCGATTGTGATACTGATTTGTGAGATACGCAGTGTGCGTACGAGGCGTACGCTTGACGTGGTGGTGGTGCACATCATGCTAAAACGTGGCAAGGCGTCGGGTAGCATCGGGTAGCGTCGGATGGCGTAGCATCGCGTAAGTGCGTTCCCGGTTTTTGTCATGTATTGAAGCGTTGGCTCCACATAAAGAGCAAGTTAGAATGCCATCGGTCATGAGAATCTCAAACGCTGCAAAGGGTGGGTATTTGGGTGTGCTGGTCTCATTTTCGTACGAAACACTTTTATACTAAACACGATTTGATATCTCATTTTGTGTTGCATTTTATGTATATTGAGTTTAAATTTATTAGTGTGAATACTTACTTTCAATTGGAGTACCCAGGCAATTAAATTACTTACAAAGTATGTTGGCTGACAGAGAATTCTCACCCAGCTTTGGTGAAATATATATAAATAAAAAAGAATCAGCAAGAGTGTAACGTTGTTGAGAAGAATGCTAGGAAGCATGGGTACTCTCTGAGCACTGCATGCTCCTAGCTTATTGTTACATTCCTAGTTCATTAATTCAGTTTTATTCTTCTTTTTCAGTAAATTGAATCTTTTCTTTACTATATTTATTATTAATAGTTTAGATTTTGGGAACTATTGTCCTGAAAACTAAAATATAATGAATTTGTAGCTCGATCATACTCAATCATCCATTCTAGTTTGACTTTGTCGGGATGATCAGGTATGACCAAGCTACAGTTTAATTTATACTACCCCATTTATAGTTCCCAATTGGCCCTCAATTAAATTAGTCGTAAAGTATATGGCTAATGGAGGAATATCAAGTAATCCGTCATTGAATATTCCCATGTTGTGTAGGCGTTTCCTTAGATGCCAGTGACCGGTAGTCCTATCATTCCTCTGTTTAAATGTACCAATGTAGGTGCTAATTTTTATGGGAGTTCTTTGGTCATAAATTACTGATGCACCTCTGAAGTTTGTTCTTTTGTGTTTTTTTTTCTTTTCTTTTTTCTAGGCGCATTGTGAAATTGTGCAGTCTGTGTTTGATCTGTCTTTCTTTATAAGGGCCTATATGATCTCTGTTCAGTTGGTGCTTTGCTCATATTCTAGAATTCATTTTAGCCCTAACATCCAAAATATTGACAGGCTGTTGTTTTCCCATGTTTTGGAGGTGTGGGCTCCATTCGCCGACTTTTTTTATGCACTAATGCTTTTAGGTCTGCTTGGCCGTCTGATCTTATGAGGATGTTTTGCCACTGTAACCGCAATATCTTGTTTTGTGTTCCATTGTATGTGTATTGAGAGTGAATGTTTCATGTGAGTTGATAGTTGGGGGCTGGAATGACTAACTTCGGTAGGATATATAAGGTCAAAGCCTGAGGGGTAATTTTAACACCTTGTTGGTAATTCATTCTAAATTACCCAAAATTGCAATGGCAGATAGGTTCGGTTCTGTACATGAATGTATGTTTGTACCAGGTCGAGCATATATAAATCAATAATTAGTTAAAATATATTAATAAAAGTAAAATGATTATTTCATTCATTTATCCTTTAATTGTTTTTTTTTAACAATTTTAGTGAAATCCTCTGTTTCTTTGAAACTTCAGTGCCAACCAAAAAAATGCCTCATAAACACAATTCCAGCAATCGGATGGTTGTCCACGTACAATTGGAAAGAGTGGCTTATAAAAGATTTTATATGCGGGTTCACTGTGGCAGTAATGAATATACCCCAAGGTAATAGATAACAATAATTAACCTAAAATATTAAAAAGTTACAAATTGAACATCTTTTTAGGAATGGCTTATGCGATTTTGGGTAACGTTCCTCCAGTGGTTGGAATATATATGGCATTTTTTCCCGTTATTGTATATGCCATATTAGGAACTTCTAAGCACATATCTATGGGTAAATTATAATATTTATTAAAACTTAATAAATTTATTAATAATTGTGTTATGATTTATTGTCTAGGTTCTTTTGCCGTCGTCTGCCTAATGGCTGGAAACGTTGTTCTCAAGAACTCACCTTCTGACACACCCGAATTACACAATAATCACACAACCATCGAGCCGGTGGAGTTTTATTCGCCTGTTGAAATTGCCACAGCGTTAACATTTATGGTGGCAATTTATCAGGTGAAGCGATATAAATAAATCATTCAAGAATATGTATATAAAAATGGGCCAAAACATCAGGGATAATGCCAATTTAAAAACACCGCAGTGGCTGAGTGATTAGGGTGTCAGGCTCACATTTGCCACTCTAGCAGTTCTATGTTCGAATCCTGCCAATAATGGATTACAGTATGAAAGAATGAATTGTAATGTGGTTTGACCCCTTGCCCATGACATGCAATCACCAGTCTCGACTGGTAACAGTTTTGCTCTTTTTGCATCTCACAACAATTGGATTCTGTGACTGTGAGCGTGCTTAGAGTTTCGAGAATGATCCTCACGGCTCACTGTCCGCAACGACAAGAGACTTTTCAAAATATTTCATATTTCGTGACTACAAATGGACAAATTCGCTCTACCCAACAACCACACTGCACTTTTTGAGCACTTTAATTTATACTTCAATGGCAAAAAATTTACAACAAAATGCGCCAACTAATTTAATTTAATTTAAAAACAAGCAGGAGTTCAAGTAACCTCTTGAACTAGAACTCTATGATATGATGTCATTTATGAATTATGTAAATTAGTAGGCGCATTGCTTATTTTTATAAGTATTATATGTATGCATTATTTTAACTAATTATGTCATATGACATTTTTATGCAAAATGTCAAATATTTTTGCTTCTATATAAACATCTTTGTTTTGGTTTGAAAACAGTGACCGATTCATAATTATTCAGCTAGTATTTATACATAATTTTTTAAATTTTTTATTATTTTCTAGTTATTTATGTATGTGTTCCGTCTTGGCATTATCTGCACGCTACTTTCTGAGACACTTGTAAGTGGATTTACTGCAGGAGCCGCGATCCATGTTTTGACTTCACAGCTTAAAGACATTTTTGGTGTGAATTTGGTTAAAGTGCATGGTCCATTGAAGTTAATCTACGTAAGTTATAATTGCACACTGGCATGCATTATTTGTGCCTGGATAATTAAAAGAAATTGCATTTCTTTTTTTTTTTTCAGATTTACATCGATTTGTTTTCAAAACTGGGTGTCGTGAATATAAGTGCCATTATTTGTTCGGCTTTGACAATAATTGTTTTAGTCATCAACAACGAATTCCTCAAGGTAAAAAGAGAGCCAAGCTCTAGTGATTCTGGGTTTGAATCCTAGCAAAGCTGACATTATCATCACCATATTATGATCATTACATTTAAAAAAACAAAATATATATACATGTTTTAACCTATATTCCACACCACACAAGTTGGACTCTAAACCTTTCTCGTATGATTGGAATTACTGTACTTTTACATTATAAAATGAGGCTGGATAAAACAAAAAGAAACATTTTATTAATATAACACAATTTAATTAGGATTTTTTTTCTTATGTTGCAGCCTTATGTTCAAAAGAAAACATTTATCCCTATACCGATTGAATTGTTAGTCGTTCTATGTGGCACGCTTGCATCAGCTTATGGTAACATCGCTACTGATTACGGCTTAAAAACAGTTGGACATATAGCAGTCGGGTAAGAAGTACAATATTCGTAATTATTATATTTAACTGTTATTAAGTTAAGTAAGTGGTTTGTGAATTAAATATTCATCCAAGGATTCTATTTTACACTGGTCATGGATATGAGGAACTGGAGGAGTTCCCCTGAGCACTGCAGCCCTACGTAGCTTATTGTATTTCTTCCTGGTTCTATTTTGATAGCTCACAATAATACGTGTGTAAATTGAGCTGCCCGGTTTCCTTCCAATGAAGAAATTCATTTTCAACAGTGGGTTGGGATTGAATTCAGGGCCTCTAAAACTTGATCCCATTGGACGTTCCAGTGAAGAGTGCCGTGTCAACTTTCGTTGTGGCCTTATGTTCATGAAAGTCCTAGCAAAAGTGGGAGTGGAACCCATAATCACAGGGTCTACCAGTCTTAACCACTCAGCTACCACGGTCCTCCCAAAGATCCACGCTGTTCTTGTCAAAAAGCAATTATATATCACATTATGTTAAACCTTTTTTCCCCTTTGATGATAGAACCCTCACAGACCATCTCTAGCCCTAATTTGTAATTAATTATTTACAACTATTAACTACAGTTCAGAGCCTAAATTCGCAGAAGTTTATTGAACATGTTTTGATTGGGTTGATTAATATTCAATAATAAATTTCCAATTTTTAGTTTGCCAGAGCCGACAGTGCCGAATTTCAACCTACTGCCAGTTGTGGCATTGGACAGTATTACAATAACTCTCATCGCATACATCAGTAGTTTGTCGATGGCGCTTATATTCGCGAACAAGTTGAAATATGAAATCGACCCAAATCAAGAATTGCTCGCACAGGTAGAGAATCACTTTTCAATTGAAAAACGTATTCACAATTATAAATTGACTTTTTCTACAGGGTTGTGGAAATATGTTTGGATCTTTCTTCTCCTGTCTTCCGTTTGCAGCATCCCTATCACGAAGTGCGATACAAGAGAGTGTCGGAGGGTGCACGCAGTTAGCTAGTTTATTTTCTTGCGGGCTGCTTTTAATCGTTCTTTTATGGATCGGGCCATTTTTTGAACCCCTTCCAAGAGTGAGTTTTATCTTTAATTTTTTTTTTCTATTATCTATTTTCAAATTGTTATTCGCTTTTCAGTGCATTTTAGCCAGCTTAATTGTCGTGGCCCTTAAAGGAATTTTATTTCAAGTTAAAGACATAGTTAGTATTTTTAAAACATCGACATTAGACGGTATAATCTGGCTTTCGACTTATGTGACTGTTATTATTGTCGAGATTGAATATGGACTTCTAGTCGGTGTCTGTATATCTATTTTAATTTTATTTATACGTGGTATTAAACTGCGAATTACGACTTTGGAGAGGATTCCAAACACTGAAATTTATGTCGAACCAAACAAATATGTCAAGGTGATTATTCTGTTGTGAACTGACTTTAGCACACGAATTTGATAAATGCAAATTTTCAGACTGAGGGAATTCCTGGGATCACAATTATACACTACTCAGGATGTATTAATTTTGTTAATAAATTGACGTTCAAAAGTAAAGTAAATTCAATTGTCAGCTGGACACCCGTTGACGACGGAAATATAACTAGCTCAATTAAGCCTCGTCCAATGAAACATTTGGTATGTAATGTAATTGGGACATTTTATCAAGGTTTGAATTATAATTTGTGTGTTATTTTTACAGGAAGCGATTATTTTCGATTTTCGATGTGTGCAGTACATCGACTCTTCTGGTGCTAAGGCCATCAAAGAAATTTTGAAAACATTGAACAACTCGGGCAAAAGTGTTTCGTTCGTTGGCTTGCAAGGTATTTTAAAAAAAAAAAAAATGTTATTGGTTAGTTAAGTCACAATTTGTGAAAGTTCCTTTATTTGATCGTGATTTTTGTTTGTCTATCTGTGCTGTGATGACTTGTCAGACTTGTACAGCAGACCAATCTGCAATCATCAAAACTCAATTGATAAAATTTTCACTTTATTCTCACATTCATATAAGATCATAAAATAAGTCTGTAACATTTTTTAATTGTAAATTCCATTAAAATTTCAAGCATTTGTAAAAAAAAAAAAAAAAAAAAAAAATATATTAACTGTATTGTCCCACTGCTTGTAGCCATCATCCCAGTAATTTTTTAATTCTGTCCCCTCAGAATGTCTCAACTTTTGAGGAAACTCCTCAATGTCTTTTCTGCACTCTTTCAGTTTTTCCCATTAAAGTTTTGCAGAGCCTAGAATCAATGAATATATGAAAAAGGGCAATGTTCGTTGAATAGGTGTGGAAGGATATTCCAGGCAAGCTCGAACAATTTCTCATACATTTGTAAGACATATTGGGGGGGGGTGTGTTGTCCAGGTGGAAAACAGTCCCATTGCGATTGCCACATGAAGCTTCTTTATTAGCCAACTATTGACATTAAACACTTCAATAGTTTGTAGTGCAGACTAAAATTAATGGCTTGGTTTGTTGGAAGAAATTCATAATAAAGCATCCCCTTCTGATCTCACTAAATGTAAACGAGCTTTTGAAGTTGTGTGCAATTTCCCCAGGATTTTCTTTTTTATAAAGGACCACATTTTATCCCCAGTTATCTATTTTAATTGTTTGTTTACATTGAGTTTTATGAGACCTAGGGTGCAAAGATCTGTCAGAAAGAACTATTACAGTAAGTAAAAAGGATGCAGTGCTTGGGAACACCCCACAATAATAATGGAATAACTAGCATCCTTCTCATCATCATCAACACACTCTCAGTAATTCCTATTTTCCATTCATTCAAGTAGGGTAGTGGAGCACTTGATGTTCCACCATGATCTTAATAAATAATCTGAGAGTCGATGGAATAGTCAATATTCCATTACCCCAATCATTCATGCTAATAAATACATTCACTCCTATTACACAAAATGAGATACGTATCAAATCCTATATGCCATAAAGCAGTCCTGTTTTTCTCAAAAATTCTGAACAGGGGTTCCAATTACTTGCTGCCATACTCATGTCAGGTGGCATTTTGGCAGTGGCGAAGGAATTAACCTGAAATTAAATTTATAAATCAATTAACAGTTAACACAGAGCTTGGAAGAAGTGAAAATCTTTAAAGATGTGTTGAAATGTGTGAGATTTATGAAGCTTCTTGTGGGAATCAGTGTTGATTGTGCGTATTAGACGTTCGAATTTTCTCAATCATTAACGTTTGAAGAACGTTTCCATGCCTTCCAAGTTAAAATTTCTGCTTTCTAACTAAGCAAACCGTTTGGACAGTGCTTTATCCTTAAGCTTCATTATGAAAATTTACTTAGCAGGCTGTGATGTAGTTTTCCCTTTGTAGTAATAAAAAAACTAATTAAACGTTGAAAATACACTATATTTTCCTCTATTTTAAATTACGTCATTTTCAAAGTGTGTAAACAATAATGATTAAATAAACTGCTTCAGAGCCCAAAAGGGACAGCATCAAATTATTTAAAAATCTATGGACTTATTTTTCAATAAAATAAAATGAAATTTCATATCACGTATAATATAGAAATAAATTTATTCCTTAAAAATCAGTTGAGATATACTTCATTTACATGTTATTATTATTGATCAATATTAATAATATGTTACTTTATGTGTTTTAGAGTTGGGAGTAAGCATGCTCTATTCCTGCAATGTTTTCAATGAGCCATCAGTTCCTATATTTCCAACGGTCCATGATGCAGTGATTTATCTTCAATCCACATCCAGTCAAACCTCTTCCTTAAACGATTTGTTCACTGTAAGATTGTAAATTGATATGAAGCCTTGTATATAAAGTATATTATTATTTGAACGAATTTACTGTATGTAAATTAAATGTGATATATAATTTTTCTAGAAACGTTGTAGTTTATTTTTAAAATTAATTCCTAATTTATACAAGCTCAAATCTACACACGCATGTGTATATGTAGGCATGTAGAGAGTTGACCGATCACTTTCGAAGTGATCAACAGCATCTCTAGCTTTTGTAATTTACAATAAATTACTATCAGTCTACAAGAATCACCCCAGGTCTTGGCAGTCTGCAGTCAGACTTCGGTTTTATCTGTCCAGCCACCAAGGAATTGTTTCAAGTGCTAGGTTAATTCTACATCCAACGCATGCAGTTTCTAGATCTAAGCCCATTCAGACTCTCATTGATTCTTTCTAGTGCCTTTTTTCTCAGTTCGTTTTGAAAAAAAAAAAAAAAAAAAAAAATTAAGGCACCATCCATTTTTCCCCCATTCCTCTACATAACCTAAAACTGTGCTATTATTGGGTTGTCCGGAAAATAATGCAGGATTTTAAGTTTTCATTTAAAAAAATCTATATAAAATATTCTGTTTACGTTTACAGGATTACTCATTTGTATGAATGTCAACACTTATTAATCCTCTTCCAAATGATATTGTTTGTTTACCTCTGTAGCATTCCGCTACTTGGAAATAATTCAGTCATCCTTATAATGTCAAAGCGAGAATTTCGTACGGTTTTCTTTTACGAGTTTAAACTCGGCCGAAGCGGAGCCCAAACGGCTAGAAACATTAACCAAGTCTGGGGCGAGGGTTGTGTTAATGAGTGCACTGTGCAAAGGTGGTTTAAAAAATTTCGGGAGGGAGATTTCAGCCTTGAAGATGAAGAAGGTCGTGGAAGGCCTTCCTCTCTTAATGATGATGTTCTGCGATCAGTGGTGGAAGAAAACCCCAAAACAACTGTTCGAGAACTTGCAGAGCAACTCAAAGTCAGTAAAACGACCGTCGCTGACCACCTCAAGGCGATTGGAAAAGTGAAATCGGAAAGGGCCCATTTTGTTGCATGACAACGCTCGACCACATGT
>CM077100.1:22443624-22463277 GCA_039619505.1 Cimex hemipterus | reverse complement strand
TCCACCGTCATTCATTCACTCTCCATTTCACATAGTCATTTGCTCACTTTCTTAAACACTCATTCACTCAGTGACCCTCACCCTTATACACCAAACCCATTTCCTTTCACATACTCATTCACTCGCTCTCTCTCACCCGCACTCCTCTTAAATAATGTTTCATTCGGTTCCTTTCAACTTCACACTTCTGGATTTTTTAATGGATTAATGTGCTCAATTGGTAGTTTTCTGGTGAAAAAAATGCGTAAATAAGATTTCTCACGTTAGTAAGTACTTTAACTGTGTATTTCAATATGATAATTTGTTCTCACAATTTTTTTATTTATTATAGTTTTTATTATATAAAATTATGCGTTAGTCAAGCCCAGAAATGTGAGTTGACTTGAAATGAAAATAGGGACTTAATAAGGGGAATACGATAATTAAATTAAACAATCATTCTACCATCGTGTTGCATAATAGGGACGCTCTATTGAGATAGTATCACGTAAACCACACATGCGCAATATTAATTGCTGAAATCACGGTCACGGTCAATCGTACGTTTCCCAAGGTTCTGAACACACACAAAAAACGTTCCCAACAATGATTCTTATCGAAATTAAATTCAGTTCAGAGCACGAAAGATGATGCTGTGTGTACTCTTGTTGTTGACGGTTTGCTCGATTGGTGAGTATTGAGACCCCGTCGACCAGTCTGAAACATGCTTATATGCAGAGCGGTTGAAGGCTTTTCACGGCTGCAGGGTGAAAGGCGAGCCCGTCGTTCAAGCAGTTGTGATCCTTACAGGTTAGGTGAGAGTTGAGACCTCGTCGATGAGCGCGAATTAAGCAGGTTGAGCACCTGTTTGTGTACAGAGCTGCTGCAAGGTATATGCATACCACAGGAGGTCAACTAGTGGCATGCATCGCGCCTTGTGGGTAACAAAGTTTAAGAGGGGAACACACCCGGTGCAACGCTATGCGACGCTACCCGATGCTACCCGACCCCTTGTCTCGTTTTAGTATGTTGTGCACATCTATGCGACGTCAGATGCACACCACATACAGCGGGTGTCACAATCGCAACGCCTATTTTGTTCTTAATGCATTATTTTGAGCAAACCCATGAAATAAATTGTTAGTTAAATTTCATGAGCACGACATGTAATAAATTGTTTGTTAAACTTAATTGTTTTAAATTAAATTATTCCGCTGTTTCGATAAATCTTCTGCCTAACCATCATAATTAAATAATTCTTATAAAAACCCATGAATTTTTGATCTCGTTTAACTTAATTTACATTAAAATAATTATGTTGTAATTATAACGATTAATTTTACATGTATTATATTATAAATATAATGCATGTAGTTTGAATGAAAATATGAGTGTTCGGCTCTTTTTTCTTCGACTGTCCTCGATGATACCCGACGAAAAACTGGGCACTGTGAATAGCGTAGAATAGGTTAGGATCGGGCAAATGCACGGGGGTAATGCAAACTTATGGAAAATCGGAGTTTGGATTTGCGTCGAGTAGAATCAGGTAAGTGCGTTCCCGATTTGGCGAGAGATGAGACCTCTTCGATGAGCGTTAAATAAGCATATTGAGCACCTCCATATGTGGTCACCACAGTACTAAATAAATTGTAAAAATGTATGATTTTGGATAAGGGAGATACAAGAAAGATGTGTTGTTTTTGTTATCCCAGGCTGTTCAGGAGAGTATTCTCTCGAAATATAGGTCTGGAACCACCTCCCAGTTGGATTAGAGGTCATGGGAAGAGTTGATACTTATCTAGGGCCATATATTATCAGAGGAATTTATGCACTCGTGTGAAACGGCTGCCGGAAGTTGCAAAAGAAAAAAAAACGACCATGGTCTCATGCGAGTCAGTCGTAACGACTTGTTAAACGTTAAAAGCAACAAAACATCCGACTGTTTTGTTAAGCAAAATTGACAGAATGCTTTCCAATAAATCTCATGATGAATTATGTTAAGTCGTAGAAAGAGATCTTGCTGGGAGGGATTTCTCGAACGAATTCAGCTGACACTTGCCCCAGGCGGAACAGAACTATCTTATATTTACCGCAATTGATCGTCCGTCATAGCTGGTCGGTTGAAATTGACCAACTGGCAAGAATAGCTTTTTTTATAAGAGGTAAATTTTGTGATTCTAAAAGAAAAATTATTAGCGATTTTGGAATTTTAGCCTGTCGAACTCGATTTGCCTGCAGTTTGATACTTTCGAACTGGATTGGAATAAAAGACATCTGTTTTCCATGTGCCTCCAACCATCCTTCCTTTATATTTAATGTTTTTTCTTATAAAATCCCCTTTTTTCAAAATCATGGAAGCAATCTTTGAGCAAACCAAGTAAATAAAGCCTAATCCTCCTCTCCCAATCATTTCTGTCCCATCGTCTCTAACCTCGGTGAACCACTTGAACCACTCATCTACTATATCTAACAGAACCCCATCGACCCCAATTAGATTAGTTTGCTAGTGTATGAGGGTGTCTATGGCAGAATATTGAGAATTCCGTCTACTAAATACGCTGACAGCCAAAAAATTCCACCTAATTAATACTTTAAATTTTCTAGATAAAGGAAAATTCTACCACTTAATTTGTCTCACTGTTTTTATCAATAAATATTTTTTTATGCTGTGTTTTGGGAATATCAATTAGGGGTAAACACACCAAAACAAGGATAAAGCATTTTCAACGTTTACTTTTTACGGAATTTACAATGTTTAATCAGGCCCATTTGAATTCTGAAGCAATAAAATGTTTCGTTTCATGTTTGTTTTCTTAATTTCAATTTTTAAACTTAAAAATGGCACTTAGTGCTGAGGATGTTGTGCGTTATGTGGCACTTACTGGTAATGGGTGTCCCATCAGGTACGAGGCTATTGCCATCGGAGTTCCATACGGCACGCTGCGAGACGCCGATAGACGTTTTCCGGAAACTGGGTCCTACAATAGAAAGCGCGGCTCTGGACGTCCTACGGTAACAGAACTACAGAAGTCCGTTTTTTGACTGGGAATTTTGCGAAACCAGAGACTCTAGTTTTCGCCACGCAAGAGGACCAGAATTGACCAGAACACACGGCTCGCTGAGTGCATGAGTACTTTTTATAGATGAGTGTAGATTTGCTGTACGGTCTCCAGTTGGGCGTGAAAGAGTGTGAAGAAGGCGAAATGAAAGGTTCGAAGCTTGTCATTTTTCCAAGAGCCAACCTTTGCAACGTAGCTCAGTGATGGTGCGGGCGGGAATTTCAAAGGAGAGGCGCACAGTTGTTCGTGGAGGGTGTTTGACGGGCTATGTGGATACAATTTTAGAACGTTATGCGTAGCCTATCCTTGATGAAATCAGCGACAATCCTATTCTAATGCACGATAATACTCGTCCACGTGTAGCTCTCATAGTACGAACGTACCTTCATCAGCATAGCATCAGGGTCTTAACCTGGCAAGCCCGTTCTCTAGACTCGAACCCCTCGAACGTTTATTAGGTAAGCTCAAAAGACGAATCACCGCATAATACCGGTTCTTCATTTCCTCGTCGCAACCTGGGTAAAATGTACTGACTTCTGCTTTTCCCAGCCTATATTTGGGACAATGGAATAAAATCAATTTTTTTCTTCCTGGACCTCGTTCACGTCATCGTCGTCTGCTGTCTCCTAAGGAACACCAGGCATTATACATCTACCAATATTAAGTTGGCTCAAAATAAAGTTACTATTCTTGACTGTTTTGAATTTTTCTAAAGCCTTTGCCACCATAAACCATTTTTCTACTTTCTAAACTCAACTGCCTTTTCTTAACCCACAGCGTTCTTTGTTGGCTTCATTCCTTCTTCTCAGCCTGTTTGAAAATAGTCCTCATCCCAAACAAGCCCTCTTTCTCGTCCTTCTCCTGTTCCTCAAGGCTAACGAAAAAGCAGCCGTACTGGCCAGTAGGATCTGCCAGATAGTATGTAGATCCTGAACATATTCTTCGGATTAACAAAAACAAGCATAGAATCTTCCATTATGTAATGTTTCCAAAACGAAAAAGAAGACCCAGATAAACCCTAGGAGAGTTATATACAGCAAAATCTGAGTAAACTCAGAGTAGCGATATGACTCAACTGGTACCTGAGAAAACACCTACACAACATCATATTCAATGATGATCCCATTTTTTAAATTTTGCAATGATGAAAAAGAAACAGGCACCCATATTATCTTGAAATGTAAAGCAAAATGGAGAAATAACCTGGGGTAGGGTAGGGAGAAAAGAGCTGGGCACAAGGCACCTCGACCTATCGTGTTCCTCTCATTTTACAAATCACTGGCTAGCTTCTGGTTATAAATCAACGCTCTTCTTGCCGGAGGGTCCTTAGTGTAGGAACTAGCGTGAGGCATTTCCTCTCCTGTATGTACAACGTACACCTAGATAAACGTTTACGGAAGCATAAAATGTGTTCTGCGGTCTCTGCCGTATCTGCACAGTGTTTTTTCTGTCTGTGCTTCTATCCAGTGCATGTGCTTTTAGATGCCAGTGATGGTCAGGAGTCGAACATAATCCTGGTTCTGTTGTGGTGACCGACCATTAATTCCTTTGTAAGTCGTGCAGATGGCCTTCCTATGGGGCATTGCTCGACCAGGTTTTGCAACTCATTAAGGATCTCCATTTTTCCACTCTCCTAATCCTCCTCTCCAGTCTGTACTTTCAGCCGTCTCGCCCGTTCAGGGTTCAACGCTCCGCGATCCCACTTCACTCGTTCACAAGAAAAAGGTCATAAAATTACAGGATTGTTAATTGTTATGTGAACAAAATGGTAAACTGTTCGACCTTCTTCGTTTAATCCTTCATTTTTTAAATTGAATTTATTAATGACAATAATAAAAGAAAAAAAACAAAAGTTGGACATACGTCATTTATTTTATACAACCCATAATTCACCGTAAGATAAATACGGTGAGCGCGAGCGGTGTGCAATGAAAAAAGCTGATTCATTTCACTGAAAGAGTGGTTTTGATCCGATCCTTAAAAACCCATTTTTTTCTTATCTCTAGTTTTTCTCAACATGTCTAAGTTTTATAACCAAATAGAGGACATATCGTCTTCCACCAATTCTCAAAATATCATGCAAATCGTTTCAAAAGAGGAGGAATAAGATTGGCCTATAGCACTGATCCTTATCTGTCTGCATACCTATGTTCTACTTTCAGCCGAGACGGTAACTTTCTAGTTTTCTAACTTTACTCTAACCACCATTCTTGGTCACACTTTTTGTCCAATTTTGTGGATGTGGTCAGCGTTGTCTGGTACAGAAAACGGTCACTTTCGTCTCACTCTATTAAAATTTTAATCGTGTAATTAATTCTCTTGTGATAATCCTTAAGGTTTGGTTCAATACAACCCAGAGGACTAAACGTCCAAGCGTCAAATTGCCGACTGCTTCTTTATTCCAGTTTCAGTAGTGCACAATGAATAATTCAATGGTGTGAAAGTGTAAAACGATCGGGTGTGACATGCTGAGTGGTTTAGACCATAAGTCACCATCGTAATCGGCCAAACATAACAAATGAGTGCAATTTCCGCCGGAAAGATGTTAAATCAAAATCCTATGATAACTGTATAATCCACAAATGACACACACCTCCTTCCACTCTTAAAAACGGATGTACCACCTGACTCTCCGTATCAGGGTTCACATCTCTCACCCCTCACTCCTTACAATTTTTTACCCTCTCGCTCGCCCAGGACATATCGCTTTCTCACCCTTTCCCCAAAGTCTTTCACATTCTGTCCATTTCTTCACTTCTCATCGGAACTCTCTCCTTTTCTCTTCTTGTCCTTCGCCGTGTTAAAAAAAAAATCTTTTTATAGATAACGTAATTCTGCCTTCGTTCTAAATCAAATGGATAAGTGCCACTTGTTCTGTCAAAATAAAACAATCGTATTACAAATACTCAACTGAAATATCAGAAAGGTTATTAATCACTAATTGCACAAAAATAGGTTTGTTTCAGGAAGACGATCTCTAGTCAGTCATTTCCTAATTGAATTGCTACGCATGATTCCGTTTTTCTGAATAGGAAATTAAAAAAATCAGTTTTACAAGATTTTCTTTGAATAAACATGACTAAGCTCAGAAAAACAGTCACCCAGGAGTTGATAGGACGTAGGATATTAATCCTTTTGGTTGTCTGTATGCATTGATACACGAGTTAATCCTACAATGTTGTTCTTTCACTCACTCCCTCTCACTCATTCAATTACATGCTCACACTTACACACTCACTGACCCACTCGCTCATTCACAGAAACACATACTCACGCGCTCTCTCCTTCACTCTTTGAATTACACACTCACCCACACACACTCTCTCTCCATCACTCATTCACTCTCTTACTCACTCGTTATCTCCCTATCATTCACTCACTCACTTGCTCTCTCACTCATACATTCATTTACACACCAACACATAATTATACATTCACCACTCGCTCTCCCTCATTCATTCACTCTCACTCTCTCACTTACACATTCACACACTTACTCACTTTCACACTTACTCTCACTTATTCGCTCTCTCCCTCATTCATTCACTCTCTCTCTCTCTCTCTCACACACACACACACACACACACACACACACACACACACACACACACACACACACACACACACTTTTTTCCGTATCATTCACTCATTCACTTTCTCTCTCACTCATACATTCATTTACACACCAACACATAATTATACATTCACCACTCGCTCTCCCTCATTCATTCACTCTCACTCTCTCACTTACACATTCACACACTTACTCACTTTCACACTTACTCTCTCACTTATTCGCTCTCTCCCTCATTCATTCACTCTCTCTCTCTCTCTCTCTCTCTCTCTCTCACACACACACACACACACACACACACACTTTTTTCCGTATCATTCACTCATTCACTTTCCCTCTCACTTACACATTCACACATTACTCATTCATCTACTCTCTCTCTCTCTCTCTTTCAGTTTCTTTCTCACTCCTTTTCCTTATCATTCAATCATTCACTTGCTCTCTCACTCACTCCTTCATTTACACACCTACACTTACTTATATACTCCCTCACTCTTTCTTCCTCATTCTCTCTCTCTCTCTCTCTCTCTCTCTCTCTCTCTCTCTCTCTCTCTCTCTCTCTCTGGCCTGCACCTTCTGGCCTAGATGTGATTCGTGTGTTTTGGTAATTTTTAGGTAGGATGTTTTCTTTGAGCTTTGTCCCATATGTTATTACTGTCATTTTTTGTTTTTGTTTCCTTTGTCTTTATGGCATAAAAATGACTGATAACATGACTTATTTTGGCAAAAAAAAAAAAAACCCTGTTGTCCTCAGAGAGTTGCTTGCAAATTGCACTTATACGTTGTCTCGTTTGGCTACTTTTCCATCGAGATGCTTGTGTTGAGATAGAGTGGGTGCTAGTATTAATATTCATTGGCGTACTCGTTGGAGGCTATGACACAGGGCTTTTCATAGAACTATTTTCCTTTTAAAAAAAATTGTTTTTTTGACGTGGCTTTCCTCGTTTGTAAAGACATAGCTTTTGATTTTTTAGAGACCACCGAAAAACAACTATTCAAAGTAGTTTATCATGAATTGAAATACTTGGTTACTGGCTAATAAGACTAAATTATCAGCAAAGCATAAGAATTTGACTTTTAAAGTTCCCACAGAATCCCACCACTATCCACTAATATAAATCGTTTAATAGGGGGAAAAGTAGGAGCTTCAATATTGGCACCTTGTTTAACCCGAGATGATATATTGAAGATGTCACTTAGCGGATAAAAAAAAATCGATAAACTCAAAATTTCCGTGGACAATAAGATTTCGGTTACTCATCGGAATCCTAATGGAAAAAGTCTCAATTAATTACCAGACGCATACCAATAATTAAGGCGGAATGTTTGTTATTTTAGGTAAAACCTCTAGGATATTGGATTACTTAGGTTGATGAGTCCCGCAGTTGGTGGGCAACCTTGGCATCACACCGAAGGTCGCCGTTGGTCCTAAATGAACAGAAATTGACCAATTTCTCCGCATTCTCTCTTAATAGGAACATATGCTAGTCGTAGAATTTAGGTTGCGCCGTCTGAATTGGTAGTGATGATGCGAAGGCAGATTGAATGACGGTTGCGTAACGCGACACTTGATTCCCGTTGCTACGAACTGTCGGTCCAGGAAGCGTAACGCCCCCCGCTTCACCTACATACGTTTTGACTCTACACATTTCACAAGCGGATGGTGAAATCGTCATCCGTATATCATCTTCGCCACTCTTCCGGGATCCTACCGTTCGGGCTAATGTATCGGGTATTGAACTATCCCAATTTGCCACGACAGTTGAAAGGGTTCGTATTCGAATATCAGTTAAACATCGAACAGTGCATACTTTCAAAAAGACTACGACAAACAAGATAGAAGAGATTTTTCTTTCAAAAGACACATTGACATAGATGCAGAGTGAATTGAAAAAGGACAACAGTCCATCTACAAGTAGACCACCCAGACTAATTTCACAATTTAAAAAACTCGTTCTTCTCTCTAGTCGCTAAAATGGTCATAACCCATATAAAGAAAGAAAAGTAATGGGTTCAGACCTTGAGAGGGAACAACAAATAACACATTTTAAATTCCACGTTGTTTAAACGTACCATCTCAAGTCCGAAACGTTACATAGAAATATTTCAAATGATTCGCCAAAATACTGTTTACTTTTTAATTTAAATTGATATCTATTATTATTAATATAAATCAGCTGGTCGATTGGTAAATTTTTTGATGTGTTTAATAGTTTCTTTTTTTCCGCCATTGATTTATGCGTGTTTTTTTCTCCAAAGTGTACGCGATGGTTATTCTCTATAAACAGAAATATATTATTTTAATTTTTATTATTTTATTCTATATAAACAGGAATGTTGTATAACATGTGTAGCAGTATTTTAGACGCTCAGTTTTAACGATGTATAACATTAACAATAACAGATGTATAACAATAAAAAAAATTATCTATTTTAAAGAAACAGAGTGATTGGAATGAGAGAGAAAGGAAAGGTGATGAATAACATAGAGGAGAGAAAGAGAAAGAGAGAGAGGGAAAGAGAGAGTGGAGAGAGGAAGAAATAGAGAAATCTTTCCTCTCACTCTTTTTCTCTCTCCCACTCATTTTTTGTTCTCTCTCTCTCTCTCTCTCTCTCTCTCTTTCTTGCTCTTCTCCCTCTTTTTTGTTCATACTGACTCTCTCTTTTTCTTTTTCTCCTCTCTCTTTCTTTCTTTCTCCCTTTCTTGTTCACACTGACTCTCGCTTTTTTCTTTCCCTCCTCTCTCTTTCTTTCTTTCTCCCTTTTTTGTTTATACTGAACTCTCTCTCTCTCTTTCTCTTTCGCTTTCTCTATCCTTCTTGTTCACACTGACTCTCTCTTCTCTCTATTTTAAATTTTAAAGAAACAGAGTGATTGGAATGAGAGAGAGAGAGCGAGAGAGAGAGAGTTCATTTCTAATTGAAATGTATGTTCTTACGTTTTGAGGGTGTCATATTATATTTTTCTTTCCGCAGTCCAGCTAGCTACTCTACCTTTTACTAGCCATAGTTCCTTAATAAGGGCTACATCGATGTTGTTCTCCTTGACCGCACGACAAAACGTTGCAGCTTGAAGCACCCTCAATTTCATTTATAGGTTATATTTTGTTGACCCTTAGAGTTATCATTACAAAGCGAAGATTCAATCTGTTGGCTTTGCTTAGAGCCCCAAATGGTACATAACCTATGTCTACCACAAATGTTAGGCTTTTGCTTTTCTACTATCTGGCTGCCGATACTCCATTGCCCTGTATTAATACCTGGGTTGTGGGATTTCACCAGCCCGAGAATAGTGGCAGTGCCTGTGGTGCTCATTTGCCCTTTCCCACGGGTGGATGGACCGTTTCCATCTTTGATTCTTCCAGGTTATTAGCACAGCCGAGAGGCCCATTCCTGAATTGAGGTCCTTTGAAGCTTTTGCAGCTCAAAACCTCAGCTTGAATGGTATACCCGCTGGTTTATCCATCTGATTCCCACGAGTATGAGGGATGTAAAGGTCCGCACCCGTGAGCCCTTTCTCAGGTGTAAGGCTGATTACTCAAGGTACACTTGGTACCCTTGGCACTGATCTCATAACAACTTAGATTGAGGTTGGGTTGTGAGATTATTATTGGGATTGTTGGTAGTAACAGGGGGAGGTGTTTGTGTGGGGTTTATGAGGTGACAGGTCGAGCTTCTGGTCCTCCGTGCTCCTCTTTCCATCTGTTTGATTAACGATGTACACCCGCGTAATCTTCGTGAAGATGGAATGCGATGAACGTTAAAGGCTATTAGAGACGCATAGTACCCATTCGTACCCCCCTAAATAGAATGTAAGATCTGCTGGATGAAATTTATTTCAACCATTAAGCCGTAATATTCAACCCGTAAAAGTCTTTTTACTATCAATGTTTTTTTTATGAAGAAGGATATTAAAGTTGAAATGTAAACCAAAAATTATCGATAATTTTGAAGTATTTAATTAAAAAATGAAAGAATGAGGGAATGTTAAAAATAAACAGCCTGAAATGTCGCCGGAATGTACGGATGATTTGTATCTTAAACATAATGATCTTGGGCAGAGGCATGTAAAACCAAGGAGGAACGTAGAGAAAGATGGATTCTTGTGGGTTAAATCAGTGGCCGTGGTATTTAAATGAGGTAAAAATGGAGAAAGGCACTTAGAAAAACACAGTTAACTGTGCTTCCGCTTAATCTTTCGCAAACGTCCTTTGTACACTTACAAGAATTAAAGCTTATGAAATTGCTCATAGCTATTACGGAAAACTGTAGTTCAGGATTGGGAAAGAAATTCTAGGTAAAGAAAGAAACATCATCATCATCATAATGTCGAGGTCATCAAAGTCCATTGTTTATTGAGCGTCAACGGGTTTTCTCTCATGTCAACATGATTCGCCAACTTTAATTTAATTAAAAAAATGTGATTACTTAAAAAAGGTTTATTTCCCGAAATAAGGCTCAACTGCATAAAAAAATCGGTTTAAAAATCTTGTATAAAAACATTGTTTTAATTGGGGGAATTGAAAAATTTCATTTGTGCGTCGGTTAGTTGTAAGTTTACAGTTGAAAAAGAGGTTCAAGTTCGAAAAAATTACCATCGCAATGCTGAGGTCATCACCGTCTTGCGTTGCTAGAGCGTCCATTGGATCTTTTGGAACGGCAACATGGAACAAATCATTTCCCAAATTAATCAGATACACTATGAAATAACAACAGGTTTTAAACGGTTGTAATCCATTCGGTTAAACAAAAGTTCAAGTTTGAAACAAAATCACCATCAATGTCGTGGTCGAGGTCGAGGTCATCCCCCCTCCCGCCAACATAACAAGCCAAACTTAAAAATGAACTGTTGGTTATCAGCAGGTGAATAATTTTAATTTACATTGGACTTAAAAAAAAAATCATAAATCTATTTAAAGAATTCGACGATTACAGCACGTTTACAGAAAATTAGAAAGGAGGAAAATATACAAGGCCAAAAAAACTGACCGACGTCTAAGAATTAATTTTTGGAAATTAAGTTTTGGCAATATATTTGTTTAAGAGGGAATTATTATTTATTTTAAGGGGCCTTAATATGGTAGGCAGATGGTCGCGGATAGAACAGGGTTAGGTGGAGTAAAAGGGCTGAACAACACTCTAGCAAAGTCCGTTGAGCGTATCTGAACAATTTTACTAGAAGAGTCCCATGCAAGACAACTCTGTGCAGAGGAAAGAAAAATTTGGAAGGTGCACAGAGGCGCAATGCTCGCGTATCCTTTTAACTCCAAACTTGTCTAGGAGAGGCTGTAGAAAGAACAAAAGACAAATGAACAGGCTGACCAACTAGTGGGCAAATTGGCAGCGTTCTCACCCATGGGTCCAGAACTACAACTAGGTTCACGGGAGTGTCTGATTACGCTGAAACTGGAAATGTCTTGACAAAGACAAACCTCAAGCATTAGACAAAATCGCCAGGTATGAATCAAGCTAATAGATTTATAAATCTTCAACTTCCTGAAATTTAACATCTGTACGTAAGAATTCCTTGTAGATATGACTACACTAATTCTTTTTATCTCCTTTATCGTTAGTACCATTTTTTAATCTTTAAAAGTTGTTTTTACTTCTTTTAATTCTTCCTCTTCCTAACTATTTCACTTTCCTACTTGTTGGCCCTTTTATAGTCTCCATCATAGCGTGGGTGGGTTCCTAGATGTAGCAAGGTTTTTGATAGAGTCTGGCACCGGGGAATGATTTGTAAATTAAACGCTTCCTTCTTCTTTATTACCTTATCCTGAATCCTACTTAATAGGCCTCTGCTTCAGTGCAACATGCAGCAATGAGTTCTGGGAAGTCAGATAGATATAAGCCGGCGTCTGACAAGGGAGCATTCTCGGTATCATTTATGCTATACACCTACCTACATACCTCAATAACTACGCGGACGATACCCCAATTTTGTCCTCTATCTACTCCTATCCAATGCCCAACATCCAAGAACACCTTGATCTTATCGAAGACTGATGCTAAAAGTGGAGAACAAGACTTAATGAAAAATGTACTTCATGTAAACATTGACGGACAAAGAACGGACAACAAAGAGAAAAAGACTTCAATTCAAGTCAACTGTTATCAAGGTCTAGACTGTCTCGGAATCCCCAGTCAAGACTTAAGAGAAAACAGAAGACTTGGACAACTAAGAAGACTTCTATAACCGAAATCTGTCTTAATTGTCAAAACTGAACTAACCTTTCTGCTATCAACTTAGACATAGGGAGTGAAAATATGCGGTCCTGCCAAACCATTCAACATCCAGCATATCCAATCCTTCCAAGCCTTTAGACAAATCGTCAAAGATGCTTTCTACGCCACTAACCTCGTTATACATTACGACCTCAACGAACTGATCCGTTTCCGATACTAAGTTTTATCGATCCATCATAACCCTACTGTTCGTATCCTCGTTCGTACATTCCCATCCTAAGAAACCTTCACGTCGAAGGCTTCGACAACCCCTTATCTCTTAATCCCTCGTACGACGTGCCAGCATCGGCTGGTTTCTCATGACAAGGCATATGTTTTCCGGGTGCAGCGCTGGCATTAGTGTTATTGCCGTGAGCGTTAACTTGTTAAACAATATGTTTAACTTTTTATCAGATGTACTAATTCTACATGTGGTTCATCCTCTATAATTTTAGCGCCTAGGTTAGAAGATAGGCTAAAGTTGAGATTGAAGTTTGAAAAAAATCCTTTCAATGTCGAGGTCCTCACTGCCCTGAGTTGCTGGCTCGTACATAGGTACTTTTCAAAACTAAACGAACCACAACTTATACTAATCAAGCATTTTTGAAAGTCTTGACGGATACGGGAAAAGTGTTGAATTCCTAAGATCCTTATATTTCAAATATCTCGTAAACCTTAAAATAAATATATATCCCAGGCCATTTTTGATACTCCAATGCTTCAAATGTGAAACAGATTAAATTGTTATTTTAAAATTTTAATTTTAATTCCGCCTATGGATGGAAGGTAAGTAACAAAGGGTCCGTAACAAATGAAGATTCTTCCCCATGGGCTTCATTATGAAGCGGTACAAAGGCTAATTTGGCCACGATGATAAAAGGCTCTGGAGCTCGATTGTAGATGAATTATTACGGACGTCTCTTTTTTTCTTAAAAAAAAAAAAAAATCTTTTTCAAGGGCAGAGCATATTATCCTCGGCATCCCGTCATTTGCGACTTGACGGCCGACGAAGGTTGAAATAGGCCTCATTATTATAGTCTAGTAACGGAGATGGCACATGTTTAACGTTGTGCAATTTTTTGAAGTTCATTTTGAAGTTGATACAGCAAAAGAAACTTTCAAATTTTATTTCTTTTTCATTTTTATTTAAATTACGAGCTCATCGACAAGGATCTAAATTCTATAAATATTTATCGTTCTTTACCTTTACAGCCTGCTGATTTGATGCAAATAAACTCTATCCTTTGTCAATGTATTAATTTTGATCTTGGTCGTTGATAATTTAAGCAAAAAAACAACATTTAAACAACAGTAAAAGACATAAAATTTTTTTCTTAAATATTTATTTATAAACAATGCAATCGACTTTTTGGTAACGAAAAACACAAATTTTCCTCGAACAGTGCAAGAAATTACTTAGCAGAGAGAATAGAGGGAGGGGAGAGAGAGAGAGAGAGGGGGAGAGAGGAAGAAATATAGAAATCTTTCCTCTCACTCTTTCTCTCTTTCCTACCCATTTTTTGTTCACACTCTCTCTCTTTCTTGCTCTCTTCCCCCTCTCTTTCCTTCTCTTTTTGCTCCTTCTCCCTCTTTCTTGTTCACACTGACTCTCTCTTTTTTCTCTCTCTCCTGTCTTTCTGCTCTTTCTTTCTCCCTTTTTTCTTCATACTGAACTCTCTCTCTATCACCCTCTCTTTTTTCGCTGTCTCCCTCCTTCTTGTTCACACTGTCTCTCTCTCCCTCTCACTGTCTCTCTCTCTCTCTCTCTCTCTCTCTCTCTCTCTGTCTCTCTCTTTGTACGTCCTCTCCCCTCTCTTTCTCCTCTTTCTTTCTTTCTCTCCTTTTTGTTCATATTGAACTCTCTCTCCCTCTCTTTTTGCACTTTCTCCCTCTTTCCTTTTCACACCGACTCTCTCTTCTCTCTCTCTTCTCTCTCTCTCTCTCCATCTTTATTCCTGCACATTCTTTCTTTCTCTATTTTTTCACACTGATCCTCTCTCCCCTCTATTTTTTTCTCTCTCTCTCCTTCGTTTTCTGCTCTCAATGTGTCAAATAAAGAGAACGAGAGAGAGAGAGAGAGAGAGAAAGTGAGAGACTTTGTCTGTCCGATGGTTTCACCTTTCTCCATAGTTCACCACTGTATGATTACAGCTCAATTACGCAACCATGGATAATAAACCATATTCTCAATTGTGAAAAATCAATTGATAAATATATATGATAAAAATGTGGAGTGAGTATGTTTACCAATCTTTTTTAATTGATAAATTTCTTATTTATAATGATTTAAATACATCATCGTAGAGCGATGATGAATTAAAAAAGTTCAGAATAATTGCCAAATTTTTGAGTAAATACTAACTAAATTTTGTTTATCTTGTAGTGATACACAAGATTTACTGCGTGATGATGAATCATCACGATGACCATTCACTACAGTTTTTCAATTCGAATGGTAAGAAGAATCAGCTATGATAGAATTGCCATAATTTTGTATTATAGTAAAAATGGTTTTGGTCGTTTATATGTACAGGAATAGATGAAAACAGACATGCCTCGACTCGCCCACCTTTCTTTTCGGTCCTCCGTCATCCTCAGCCCTCCTCGATTTCCTTTTACAGAAGGTCATAAACAAGGCAATCCAAACAAGTTGTCCCACTCCATTTCTTTGGAAAATCCAATTATGAATGACATTTTTTTTCCCGAGTTCGAGTCAGGCGAAGCCTTTTAAGCACACGATATGTTAATGGATAATCCATGGCGACCAAATAAGCCCGTATGCACTTTGACCTTAAATTCAAGGCTTCTATTAAATCTTAAATTATTCTTTTAGAATCAAATTACATTTACTTGTGATTCTCGTTTTACTTCCACTCCATAAACAATTTTGTTGGAAGAAGATTTTTAATTTTAAGGAACGATTGTGCAAGTTTTTCAACGAGAATAGTCCACCATCTGCTTCCTTGTTTGATTGTGTTAAGCACAATTGGCACGAATATGGTGGAGCAATTTACTTCATCACTCATCATGATTTTTTACTACGTCGAAACGGCATCGTTAAAATGCAATGATGCAAATCACGATTGCCAGCTGGTGTTACCACGTTCAACTGTTATGAATGGTAATCGTTTCAAGGACTGAATTTTAACAGACCCGTCGAATCGTTTTTAAAGCATAATTACATTTATTATTTGATGAGGGGGAAATGGCGGATCGGTTGATTCTTTAATGTGAGACGTTTTTGGAAAGGTTTTATGCAAATAACACCGGCCCGTTCGCGAATGGGGTCGAGTAAAAGTTTGAGCTGAGAATGGAGTTATGATTTTACTTTGCTCCTTTGGCCCCAATCATGAGATTTATCTTCCTGTAGGAAAACTAACGACTGACATTTGTTGTTCTCTCGGTCTTCGGTCTGAACCAATATATATTGATCTGTGGCTAGGTCAGATCAATTTGGCCCGTCGATCCTCGTTGGTCATCAAAAACTACTACGAAGAAAAAGAAAATAAATTTTATTCCAGAAGTTTGGGCACAATACAGGTCAAAATGAATATATAAATAGAGGTTTAAATATAAAAGCATAATATTGTTTTAATTATTTATTTGTGTCATACACATATTAGCACATAATACAAATGAGATCATAAAACCTGTTTTTTACACTAATGCCAGCGCTGCACCCGGAGAGCACGTCATGAGAAATTACTGCACTCAGTGTGACGGATTGAGGGGCAAGGAGTCTGGAGGCCATCGCCGAATTAGGCGCATTGGATCGAAAAATTAATGTGAAAGTGTTAAATCGGGAACGGATCAGTTCGTTGATAAAAGGAAATTTGAGCTAGTTGTGGATAGTGAGGTTAGCTTAGTGAATTAGTAAGGAAGGAGCTTTGACGATTTGAGGACTTTTGCGTTGGATGTTGGTTGGCTTGGCAAAAACCCACAGTTAACTCCGTCTGTCCAAAATGTCGCCTCACAGTTCCAACAATCGTCGATAATCTCAAGGTGTATCCAAGAACACTTGAAGAAGAACCAGGTGTTCTTGGATGCTGGAGGCAGCTTTAGTAGGAATCGAGTCAGAAGGCAAAATTGCAGTATCGTCCGTTCAGGTGGTGATGATGGTATTGGTGTCTGCAAGTAAAAACGAATGGGGTGGAGAATGCTCCTTTGTGGGACGCCGGCTTGTATTTGTCTGACGCCCGAGAACTCGTTGCCACACCTCCCTCTGAAGCAGCGGTCGGTTGATTTGAGGATAAGGTAATAAGTTCCAGAAACACCATAACCTGTTGAACATAAAAAAGTGCCGTTTTTCACCAGGACAACTACTGGAATTTATTGACATCCTACAGCCAGAACGATAAAGGAAGTGGAAGCTTGATTGGGATTACATACAAAATTGTAAAACTTTACTCAGGAAAAAAATTCCCCATAAGATCAGATAGCCGAGTAGCGAATAAAGCGTTAATATACAAAAAAAAACAAACCAAAATTAGTGAATCCACAGGGGAAACACACCAACCTGACGTATTGGGTACCAAATATACGGAAATTTCGGAGTATTGGAAAAGGAGACTCACTGACCTAAGGAGGACCATATCTTAACCTATTCTTTGGATAACAAAAACAACAATGGCAACTTCACTGCTACATTTAGATATGGGTAAACTCAGAGGAATGATAGGAATACCGTTCAAAGTCATCCCAGAAAACCTCTACATAACCCAATGACAATGATGACCCCAATATGTAGGCTGTGGTACAAAGGAGAAAAACTGCTTCTCTTGTCAATGTGAACACACCATGCGCATACTCATTGATAAGCCCCTCATGACCCAACGATGAGGAAGAATCAGTCACCATATCATCTTTGAATGAGAAGGAATCGCGCAATTGAGACATAACCTGGGATACAAAGACAACCTACGGAACGGTATTGTAGTAACGACAAGCAATGATCTAGTGCTTTTTAAAGGAAGGATGGTCTGCTCAGAATTCGGCCCGAAATAGGAAATACTATTTATACCAGAATGCTAAAATGCTGGGGTAATATCCTCACTTCCTAATGTCATTTCTTGACTCCAACATAACTAGGCTAGAAACACGGGAGGAGATTATAACTGCCGACGGAGGCTATTACTCTGAATAAAATATCTATAAATTAATATTTAATGACGATTATTAAACCCTTTGAACCTCCACGAAATTTTCTGACTACTTGTTACTTTTTACATTTAAGATAAGTTTAAATCATAGTTCTTCATTGAAGATGGTGCAATGCCGAAACGCGTTTAAGTAATCCAACAGACCCGGGAGTGAAGGGTCTACCCAATAAGTGGCCCTATGCCTCTTAGCATGAAAAGTGAAAGGATAAAACACCCACGCAATATAATATTAGATAATACCTTAATAGTATTATCGTGTTTATTGAAGTTTCAAATAAAAACATTGTTATAAAGAACCGGCCTCGTCGTGAGATATCCCGACTCGTCGGGTCGGAAGTCAAGAAGCGCGTTAATGTAAATGAGCAAAGCGATCAGCGCTTGTAATTCAGGATGTGTTCATCGGATATCAAACAAACGATTGTATGTTAACGATAGGACACGATATGGACGGTTTGATAAAAAACTATGGTCATACAACATCAAAAACTTAAAAGGTTAACCTCATTCTTTATCGAATGCAATATATATCCTGTAATTTTTTTTTATTAATATTTTGTTCACTTTTATTGTCACATTACTTAATGTTAGCAAGAATAAAATAATGTTAATATTTCTTTTTGAGATTTGTGGCGTGGAAACGTAAACGTTTTGGGGAGAACAAGAATGCCTCGCAGTGCACCCTGGGGAACATCTATGCACTGGCTCTCTCTCCTTGTGGGCCATGGCCCCTTGGACCAACGTCATATTATGCTCCTACACGGAAAACTACACAGAAGGAGGCGAAATAAACAAAACCCACTCTGACGTAACAAACGCCTAGAACTATTGAGAGCTCGAGTAAAGTCTTCATTCAACCGAGCCCAGGCCCATAATTAGTGAGATACATAATAAGCCAATTCAATAAAGAAATGGAAAAAGCTAAACGGGACTCGTGGCAGAGATTTTGTGAGGAAATCACAGAAACACATCAATGTTCCCGTATACACAGAACCCTAGTCAAGGATGATACAAGGAGGCAGGTAAGGTTCCTCACGAAAACGGAAGCTTCACACAAACGGAAGAGATCAGATATCTCTACTGATTGAAAATCACTTCCTAGGAGCAGAAAAATCCACGAAGAAATACTCCTCTAGCAGTCAAAACTAAAAAGACCAAAAGAAAAGTGTAACGAAGTGGCAGCGACAGTATAACCTAAAGCCTGGCCACTTGTGGAGTTTAGCCCATACAAGGCGCCAGGAGTAAACGTGATCTACCCAGCACTACTACCAAAAGGTCAACAGATCCTCTTGCCTTACATAATGAGAGTATTCAGAGCCTACTTAGCGTGGAGCTACATTCCCAATGAGGAGAGAATCAAGTGGTGTACATGCCAAAAGTAGGACGACACATGGACAACAAACCGAACTCGTACAGATTTATCAGTCTCATATCATCCATGTTAAAAACATTAGAACGATTGGTAGAGAACCATGGTGATGGTAAAATCCCACCACTTCATATTGAAACCAAGGAGAAGCCAAAGCAGCATCCCATACGCTCCAAATGCCACTGCTCCAAAATACAATTTTATCGGGTTGTCCGGAAAATAATGCAGGATTTTGGTATTAAACAAAAAAAAAAAGAAACTAGTTACTTTAAAGCAATGTTCTTTAATCAAA
>CM077100.1:22428569-22443224 GCA_039619505.1 Cimex hemipterus | reverse complement strand
ACATGTGGTCGAGCGTTGTCATGCAACAAAATGGGCCCTTTCCGATTGACCAAAGAGGTGGTCAGCGACGGTCGTTTTACTGACTTTGAGTTGCTCTGCAAGTTCTCGAACAGTTGTTTTGGGGTTTTCTTCCACCACTGATCGCAGAACATCATCATTAAGAGAGGAAGGCCTTCCACGACCTTCTTCATCTTCAAGGCTGAAATCTCCCTCCCGAAATTTTTTAAACCACCTTTGCACAGTGCACTCATTAACACAACCCTCGCCCCAGACTTGGTTAATGTTTCTAGCCGTTTGGGCTCCGCTTCGGCCGAGTTTAAACTCGTAAAAGAAAATCGTACGAAATTCTCGCTTTGACATTATAAGGATGACTGAATTATTTCCAAGTAGCGGAATGCTACAGAGGTAAACAAACAATATCATTTGGAAGAGGATTAATAAGTGTTGACATTCATACAAATGAGTAATCCTGTAAACGTAAACAGAATATTTTATATAGATTTTTTTTAATGAAAACTTAAAATCCTGCATTATTTTCCGGACAACCCAATACTAAAACGAACAAGGTACTGATACCACAGCAACCCCTTACTGGTACACTGACGACTCTAAAACTGACAAGAGGATCAATCCAAAGACCGAATTGACGGTAAAATTAGGCTAATATGCTACAGTTTTCTAGCCTGAAAACACAACAATTTACCACTGATCCCGAGAAATATAAAGGCTAGAACACATTCCCGGAAGATCTTCTCTGACAGTCAGGCAGCCTCATGCGAGGAGAGAGAAAAGAGTGTTTGGAACTGCATGGTCCTGACGGAAGCCAGCGACACTAATGACAAGACCCTGGCGTGGGCCCATGGGCACTCGTGGCATAGTAGCAACGAAAACTTCGACATGTTGGCCAAACAGTTTGGCAGGTTAAGTCGTTGACAAGGCCCACATCACCTTAAGGCAAAGGTCCCGGGTTCGAATCCAGCGGCCCTGAATTCGAACCTGTCATACTAACAAATGGGTTCTTAAAAAAAAAAAAAATAAATAAATAAATAAAGAGTACAGAGAGCAGAAACACTGCGGATATTGCCAGAAAGAAGAGGAGACTGCAGAACACATGTTATGATTCTGTGATGGTTTTGAAGGTTCTTGTGAAGGCCAGACACGTTCCGGCTTTTGACTCATTTAGTATAGGGTCTACTAGCTATTTTGTCAGCCATGTCCTATATTTTACGTCTTAATCATTCGTCTATTGGCGATCTCTGCTACAGGTTTTCCTGAAAGGTTGTCGTTTCTATGAACTAGAGTATTCTTCTCAGAGGTATCTAGGTGTATTAGATAAATTTCACAGCAATGCTGTTCCGTGGTACCATAGCCTTTGCCTAGCTACTGGAAGGCAGCACGGTATTCTATTCTCTCTGTCTCCTCTGTCTGTTTCATGTGAAGTCATGTAGTTTTTGATGTGACTTTAACCCTGACTTTTTAATAACTTTATGTGCGTGTGTTGTTATTTGACAGTGTCGAAGGCTTGAAAACACATTGCTTTTCGACCGAGTTGGGCTTGAGTTTAAAAAATGTTGAAACTTTTTATCTATTATAAAGGTATTTTTGCATCATAAGTACAACACATTATGCCATTTTACCTTGAGACGGTCCTGCTCATTGTCTATTCTACCGCTGCATTTCCACCGGTTCAAAAGGTCTCACAACTTCCTGCCTCCCGATTATCACGCCTTTGTCCGTAGAGATTGTAATAAAAACACGCGTTGTGTCACGATAACCGTAGTACACTTGTAACTTTTTCCCCGAGACAAAAGCCAGTTATCTAACAAGATTTGTGGCTGTCTTTTTTACTGGTCCATTTAGGAAGTAAGTGAACGAAATGCGCCGAGGATGGCTGCAAAAACGGCCAGATTTTCTAAATTTATAACACACTAAAGATGGCGAAATGTCGAAATACATCTGAATTAACAAAAATCAGCGAGGCGGTAAAGGATGACAAGAAAGATTTTTTCTCTAACACTTTGATATCAATAAATGTTAAAAGTAATATGTTTCTATTCAACTTAATTAGTAGGCTGCTTTGTAAGGTTTAGGTTGAAATGAAAAAGTTAGTGCCACGAGCGGGATTCGAACCCACGACCGCCACCGATCTAACCAATTGATCGTCACTTCGATCCTCTCGGACACCAACTCGCCATCTCAACCTACAACCTTTCGAATTTTCCCTCCTTTTTGCCATTTTTCAAATCACCAAGGTTGAGATGGGAAGCTGGTGTCACTAAATACAATGGACCCCGTGGACACTTCATACGCCGCCGAGAATCCAATCCTGATTACATGACATTTGAAAAATGGCAAAACGGTGGGAAAATTCGAAATATTCTAGGGTTGACATGGCGCGTTGGTGTCCGAATGGATCGAAGACACGATAGCTCAAGTGGTTAGAGCAGCGGCTTATTGAGCCGAAGGTCGTGGGTTCGAATCCCATCTGTTACACTAAATTTTTAATTTCAACCAAAACCTTACATAAATAGATTAATTAATTGCAAGAAGTTTAATTTGATCAATCAGACCACTAAATATAATGGAATTAATTATTAGAGTAAAAGAAAAAAAATCCAATCAAACATTAATACTTATGTAAAACGGTCCTCTTTGACCGGCATCAGTCCATGTATCGCAGTCGGAGAAAAAAAGGTCTTAATTTTATTGTCCAGTTCATTTGGTCACATGGTCCGATCAAATCTCGATTGCAGAGATAGAATATTTTGTTTTATTAATTCTCTCGAGATTTTCGTGGCTAACCCTCCTTCTGAAGCTCTCGCTGGAGTGTACCTAGACGAGGTGTTTCCCATCACTTGTCCCATCATCGTCCAACACATTTCCGTTTCATTTCCCTCCTGTACCCTTCATTTTTAGTGCTGAGCAGCAGCAGATGGTGAATTTAATTTTTCTTTCACTCACTACATTTTTATTTTTACAATTATTTTGTACAGTCCACTAAAACCACGTTACACTATCTGATATGAATGGAAGTCGGTACCTCTTTATGGTAGATGTATAATGGAGGGTAAAAGAGTTTTTTTTTGCTCTGATTTTCCTCCCGTACACACTCAGCAAAAACGGAGCGGTTCGTTGTCTCTCGTTGGTCGAGATTTGGTTAGTGTGTACGCGCCTTTAGAGGGCAAAATTGCAGTTTCGACGTCGTAGGTGTAGATACGCAAGTCAGCACTGTGAATGAAGTAAAGGATGGGACCGAGCATGTTCCCTTGTGGGACGACTGCTTGTATCGTCTCAATTCCGAGAACTCGTTGCCACACCTCATTCTGAAGCTGCAGTCAGTAAGATTTCGGGATAAGGTAATAAGAGTAGTAAAAAAGTTACGTTACAATAGAGGGGGAAGGGTTTGTCTATGTGAATATACACTAGGTACAGGTTTGGTCGTTCAGTCTTGGAACAAACTCAGGGTGTTCTTGTACAGTTCTTTTACCAGCGCTGAAGCTCTATGTGGAAGAGAACATTTAGCGTACACGCTGTAATTGCTTTTTGTGTAGAGGACAAGGAAGGTTCCAAAATATAACAAACCAGAAAAATAGGGCCGACTTAATACTGGAATAAACGTTAACTCCGGCGATTAGGTTATTTGCAAAAGTACTTAACGACACTAGCTGCCACATCCTTGAGAGTCCACTCTATTCAGCTTGTCGCAATGGACTCAGTCAGTGGAACGCATATAAATTGGAGGACTCAATCAAACCCTCAGCTTGCAAATTTCAGAAAACGTACTCCATTTAAAATATTTTTTTGTGGTCCAATTGCTTTATTTAATTACTTTTTTCAAAGATAAAGAAATTGATGAGGGAAAAGAAGAAAAAAAACGTGGTTGAAGGATTGGTAAGGCGGAAATATTAATAATAATAAAAAATTAAAAAATTAAGGAAAGTTTGAATAGAAGAATAAATTGAAAGATAAGTTTTCCATCTTGTCACTAGATTTGTACAAAATCTTTTAGTTTTGGAGTTATAGTTGTTTATTTGAAGCAAGGTCGTGGAATCTTAAAAAAATCAGAAAAAGTGAAATAATTCCGAAACCGCTGAGATTCGGGCCATAGTTAATTAGGAATTTTTGGTTCGTTTTTGAATATAGAATCTACGGGAAAAGTTTTCCGAACACCCTGTATAATCACCCGGTATAGAGAGAGCACCAGCGCAATTTTTACTTGGATAGGATTCAACTTAGAAGACAGAACTGCGGCGTCATCTTCATAGACCCGGAGTGTAAATTGTACAGAAGAAAATGGGACAAGGAAGGCTCCCTTGTGGAACGTCTGCTTGTAAAACAGATAACATTTTTATAAGCTGGAATTTAAACTGAAACCATCTCAATTATTTTCATTTTTATATGCTATGGATTTTGTCCCATTGTAAAAAAAATGTATGGCACTACGTTTTAGTTAGAGTACAATTTTTGCCCAGTTTCGACCAAGGTGTGAGACCCAAAGCTACGAGATGGCTCACATCCGAAGAAACTGTATATGGCTTCGCTAATTCTTACGTGGGTGGATCGTGGATTATTTTCGATTAAAGCGTTAAGCGCCTTCCTTTCTGGATGTTCTTTTCCTTCGAGAAAAATATTCTTAACAACAAAAAATACGCTCTTTCATGAGAACCATTTTACATAAACATTCACTCTCGATTGGTATTTTTTAACTTTTGCCCTTATATTTAAATTAAATACAAAAGGATAAAATCTAAGTTGGTCGTGAAATTTAAATTAGTGTGTCCGTGTTTTATTCATTTGTCAGAATCTTTGACGATTACATCTTCAGCACTCAAAATGTCAATATGTTGTCGGTGTTAATGTCTACTGTCTAGACGCTAACATTCTGTTGATGGCGAATAAATCATTCAAATCTTGGGGTTTTATTTTCAAACGATTCTTAAAATTGCAAACAAAAGACGAAAATTTGGTTGTACGTAGAAACTCATACATTAATGAAGATCTGGTACGAAAAGAGTTACATTAGTACTAAGGGGTCATTTCAAGTTCTAACTAATACTCTTTCAACTTGACCTAGTAAATACTAGACATCAAGGAAAATCGGTTTTCACCGGTGAATAAAAGCGTAGTTGTTTTCCTCTGTGACTGCGCAAGGCCTCGTGTTTCGTTGGTGACGCGACAAAAATTGTTGCACTCGGCCTGGGACGGGCAAATTCACCGGCCATCTTTGCATTCGCGTGGCATTCTCCAACATCTTTGTCAGGCTTATTTTAAATTTAAAAAAAAAATGTAAGGCCTGTACTATTTTTAATTTACGTTAACGACTTACATGGTAAAATGTTAGGATTCGCTGATTATGATACACCTATACTTTTTTCTGGCAAAAATTATGATGATATAGTGATGAAATAATCACAATTAAAAAATGCTTAGATAGTAATTTCTTTAAATTTAAAACTAAAATCGTTAAATTTTATCTCTCAAATTAAAAAAAAACAAACCTTAAATGAAAGATAGCATTTACATTCTCGTGTAAATTCGTTCTACTCGAACTCTTTTATCAACAAGGTAAAATTTTTTCATGACAAATTAAATTTTAAGTTTCATATTGATACTTTGGTAAAAAAAAAGAGAAAATTATTTTATCAGTTTAACATTTTAAGATATTCTTCAGCCAGATTTAATGAGATTTATTTATTTGGCATTACCACAATCCTTGATAACAAATGGGATCTTAGTTTGGGGTGGTACCATAAATCCATAAAAAACATTTCCAATAATTATTGACCTAAAACCTATAGTAAAAATATTGTCACATAGAAGGTACAACACAAAACAACTCTACAATGATTTTAAAGTGTTAAAAGACAAACAATTATTTTCGATGTATTCATGCCTTCGTATTTATAAACATAAATTTTTACCTATTATGGTCTTCAATTGCACTACAAGAGCGTTCTTTATCTCAACCAATACCTTACATAGAATAATTAATTGAAATTTGAACATATATTTTTTAGTTTATTTTTGTTATGTATAAAATTATTTATGAGCTCACAACTCCTGTTTTCAAGAACAAATTAAACTTACTGATAGCAGGCAGTTCATTTTATGATATTTTGTTCTACATTATCGTTTAATGAATTAATCTTTATGTGAGGCTTTGGTTGAGATAAAAAAGGTTCACGTGCGGGATTCGAACCACGACCTTCGGCTAAATACGCCGCTGCTTGATTTCGATCCACTCGGACACACAACTTCCATCGCAACCCGCCTTTCGAATTTTCCCTCCATTTTTCAATTTTATGTCATTTTTTATTTCAACCAATACCTTACATAAAGATTAATTAACTGAAAGAAGATGACCGCGAAATCTAATGGATTGTCATTTCATTTATTTCATTTCATTCAAATTTATCTTTGCCTTTGAAGGATAATCGGTTGAGCAGGGTGAAATCTACATCCGCATGTCGTCACAAGTTACACTCTGGAGGACGACTGAAAATGTATGCCAATGTCAACAAATCTGTGGTATTCAACAGTTATTTAAGAAAGTAAATTCCCGTGGATGATCCTGTGGATCTGGATTTGAGTGAATCTAAACCCGTTAAGCGTTGGGCCGAGACCCGATTCGCACACACCTGTTTGAATCGGTGGCCTATTTGGCCAGACCATCTGTCGGAAATCTGAACCTTTCCCGGCCAATATTCCAGTGGTACTTTAAAAGCCGGCCCTTTAAACGGGTGCCTTTAAAAAAGTCACGATTCTTTATGACGCAGCCCGTCGGCTTTTAAAGCTGGGTGAACGTTTTTCGAAAGTGAAAGCCCCAAAGCCGGTGGGCAGAGCCAGATGAAACTGTGGGAGCCGAGTCAAGGCCGAAATGAGCCAAAGAGGAAAAATCACACAGCTTACAACGATCGTGATGAATTTCGCGAATATAAGGATCAATTATGCTTTTTACAAGAAGATTGAAAAAAATGCCACATCCACAATTTTTCGTTCCGTGTATAACAGCGATATAATTTTTATATGATTATTAATGCGTGTGCTATCGTTCTATTGACAGGGAGAAAAAGTAATTAAATAGACAGTCTTAGATTAATTTCAAACCCTTAACACCCCTAAAAAAATAGTTAAAACAATCAAGGTTTGCCATTTTTCTTTTGTCCTTATAAAACCCAGTTGGCAATAAAATTTAAATTGTTCATATTAGTAATTGCTGGATAAGGAAATCGTGGAATAAAAAAAATAGATAGGTAGGTAGATGTGGGAGTGGAATAGTAGGCGAGAAGGCGTGAGTCGAGTAGTGGGGTTCACGTCGGCGAGCGGCAGAAACGAACAGTCAACGAGAAAGAACCGAACTGACAAGATGTTCAAATCGGGCTGGCGTAATAAAGAGAAGAAGAAGAAGTCGACGGTGAAATTGGTCGGTTCCAAGATCATACATACGGAAGACGATTCGGCCGGCGTCGAGATCGAGGAAGTGGAGGATGGTGGATCGACGTTGGACGTTTCTTCGGCTTACATCGTGGAACAACCCCAAACTGCGACACCGACGGGTGAGTACTCTCCTTCAACTCAAATTCTAGTCGACAGTAAATTAGAGACCGGTGCTTGCAGTCAGCAAGTGGACAGTAATTATCAAAAATCGACGAGCTCCGTTAAAAGTGTCACTGTGAAATCTTCCACGATCGAAAGTGGGACTGAAACGGTTACCGGGGGAGAAACAAAAATTGTTAAAACTTATTCGGAAGATGGAAGACCGGTCGCAGACTCAGACGGTAGCCCTTCACAGAAAATTGTAACGAAGATAACATATGTTATAAGAGATGGTATTCCGATCAAAACCGGCGAACAGGTATTTTCGTCAGATGAATCGTCGACGACAACCCTTGAAACGAGTCCGATGCTTTCTTCGGATCCCAGCGCCGTTCGCAGTGAAGTCAAATTGGTCGGAGGTAAAATAATCAAGGTATCGGATCCCTCGGACATAACCGAAAAAACATTTTCAAACGGTGGTGTAAAACGTTCCACCGTCACATCTTCACAATCGGATACATTTTCTTCTCAGACGGAAGAAAGTACGAAGACGATTAAATCTACCGTCGAGAAAATTCAAGAAACAACGGACAGACAAGGTAAACATGGAAAGACCGTATACTCTGTGACTTTAAGGGGTGATGACAAGCAAGATTCTAAGCCTGATCACGAAAAACGAGTTTCGTCCCCTTCGCTCGGCGAGCAAGTCAAAATGGTCGGATCGAAAATAGTCAAAATCTTTTCGGACAGCGGCAAACCAACTCAAGAGTTGAGTTCTCTCGACCGAGGTGAACACGATACTCAAGACGTCCAGGAATCATCGACGAAATCTTACAGTTCGGCCGTATCGTCGAAAACGTCTTTCCAAAAAAAGGAAGAAATGGCACAGAAGAGCACATTCAGCTCTCAAAAGGGGAAGAAAACTGTTATAAGGACCATATACGGTCCCGACGGTTCTGTTATCGATACCATCACAGAAGTTATCGATATTCCAGAAACCGCATCTCAACACGTCCAGCAGACCGGTAAGAAAAACGTCCTCTCGTCTGCGGAAATCTTACAGCAGACTGCGGAAGACGGTGTTGAGACATTTGCTTCATCTAACACAAAAACTGGAAATGTTGTTCATCAAGGAGAAGAAAGATTTTACTCCAGCCGTCCGTCCCATCGAGATAACGAACCATCTCCAACAAGAGTTCCAGACGATGGTACTCAATTCTATACGAGTGTGACTAGAGTAACATCCAAGAAAACTGACCAAACGGCAACTGACGATGGGGACGGTTATTCAAACCCCTTTCAGACGACGCAGCAACAGGTCACGCATACCACGACCGACAATGAATTGAGTCATCCATCTACAATTGAACAAAAAAGCTCTTCGCACCACAGTAGTTCACAACACACAAAAAGCGCCACCTCCAAATCAGTTTCATCTAAAACGAATATTGTCGAAACCTCTGATGATACCAACGTACATAAGCGTGTAGTTACGGATTTCATTAATATGGAAAAACAATCTGGCATGCCTCAACAAGTCAGACTGGTCGGAGGGAAATTGGTTAAAATAAAAACAACGGAATACGACGATGTTCCTGAGTTTCAGCATAAACCGGGAACTGCAAAGCAAACCCCTGGGCAAATTAAATATCCTGAAGATAAGTTCGATCATGCCAAATATCCTATAGATGAACAAACAACGACAATAAGATACGTAACCAAAGGTTTACCACAAGCAACACACTCGGAGAAACGTGAAACTATGTCCCAGACAAGCGGAACACAGTCTTCTCAACAAACTACAGTTCGAGAAGTTGTGAAACTCGTCGGAGGGAAATTAGTTAAATCTGAAACAACTGATTACACCACTAGCTCAACAGAGGATGACCCAAACCGTCCAAGATCACCAGACACAGTATCTTCGGACACTAGTAAAAGAACAGTGACCAAATCATATCCTGGAAGTTACCAGCATCCCGCAAATGAGACAGATTATTCCAAACACCCAGGGGAAGTGAAAACGACCACAATAAGATATGTCTCTGGTGGTTCTCCGGATACAACCAAAACAGTTTCAGAAGTGAAACTTGTCGGTGGAAAATTAGTAAAATCCGAAACTACTAGACCAGAGAAAGGTAAAACAACAGTGGTGACTGTAACGAAGGTGATGAAGACTCCAGTGCCTTCGTACACCGATGGAAGCCCTGACTCAAAGACCCCTTCACAAGGATACACACATCCCGATGACGATACAGATGGTTATAATAAAGATACATCAGAAGTGAAAACGACTACTGTCAGATATGTAAGCGGTGATAAGCGTACCCCAGAGACCACAGTACAAGAGCGTGAGATCGTTTCAAGAACTAGTGGCACACAATCAACTCACGAGACTTTAGTCGGAGAAGTAAAGCTTGTTGGAGGGAAATTGGTAAAATCCGAAACGACGGAATACACCACCAGTCCAAAACATCCGGACGAAACTACAACCAGAATATATAAGGAAACTAAGGTTATAAAGTCTCCAGTTGATGGAAGACATGACTCAAAATCCTCTCCCGAAGGGTTCAAACATCTTCAAGAAGAGACGGATTATTCAAAGTACCCAGAAGTGAAAACGACCACAGTAAGGTATGTCACTGGTGGCTCTTCAGATACAGCCAAAACAGTTTCCGATGTAAAACTCGTCGGAGGAAAGTTAGTCAAATCTGAAACACAGTACACTACGACTGGAAAATCTCCCGACGAACCAAAACTGGTAACGAATGTAAAAGAATACAAACATCCAGAGGACAAAAGGATAGGTAGCCCTAAACACCCTTCAACCACCCAGACAGAAAAACATCAAACTGTTTCGCAGTCAAGCAGTAAGCAAACATCACACCAATCTGTTCGTGAAGTGAGACTCGTTGCTGGAAAAGTGGTCAACACTGAAAGGTCCGAGTTTACTACTCATTCGACATCTTCCGATGAACAAAAATCTCCTAAGCCGACGTCCAGAAAAGAACCGTCTGTTAGAACTGTGTACAGAACCGTAGAATATGGTTCGAAGACGTTACCGGAAGGGACTTATCTAGAAGATACAGTCGATGACTCCAGATATCCTATGGAAGTTCCAATTCCTGCAGACAGACATGTAACGAAACCAGACTCGAAAACCTTTCCAGAAGGAAAACATCCCGATGACAAAAGTGGTGATAGTCCTAAACAGCTTTCCGACCATACAACTACAACAGTGAAATACCTAACTGAAAGATCTCCTTCTACTACTCACACTGAAAAAAGTCAAACCGTTTCTCAGACGAGTAGTAGGCAAACTGCGCACACATCTTCGGTGCAAGAGGTCAAACTCAGTGGTGGAAAAGTAGTTAAAACTGAATCAACCGAATATACAAGTGGCTCAACATCTCCAGATGAAAAGCAAACATCTAGGACGACGAAAGATAAACCATCTGACACCAAAACCCCCTACCCGAAGTCTTTCCCAGAAGGAACTGAATTTCCAGAGCATCCTTCACCAAAACAAACAGGGACAAAACCCCACGATCCCACGACTGAATATACAACTTGGGATAGTCGCACGTCTGAACGCACCGTATCGGATCATACCAAAAAAGCGACTTCCCAATTTATAATAGACGAGAAAAGTTTTGTTTACGCTCCAGAAGACAGAGAAGCACCGCACCAAGCAGACAGCCCAAGAGAAACTTCACGCAAACCTGAGGAGACAACAGAAGGTGGTCAAACGGTAAAACTAATCGGTGGTAAACTAGTCAAAACTGGAACCCCGGACTATGTGTCGAGACCTACTGAAAAAAAGAAGCCAACAAAAGCAACAACGGACTCCAAATTTAGCCCGACAGGAACATACTCTTTCCAAAAAACATCAGAACAAAAGAAAATGACAGATCCTAAAGAACTCCAAGAACCGTCTGAAGGCCGTACTCTTAAAGATTCAAAAGAAAGATTCAGTACAGAGGATGTCTCTCATTTGCATCGTACTACGGTTCAAAATGTGAAACTGGTTGGTGGTAAAGTAGTTAAAACAGAAACGACCGAGTACCGAAGCAGGTCAAAATCTCCCGATCAATCTACTCAATTCACAACAACACGAAAATCAGTACCTTCTCACGAACCCAAAGAACCGTCAGAGGGTCGATCTCCTAAAACGATCCCGGAAAAACCTAAAGAGCGTTTTCCCCAAGAGCCTGAAGAAACCTTTCCAGGCCAATCGCCTAAGGAGCTGATGAAATCGTCGACTGGCCGAACTCCTATGAAACCAGACGAAACAGTAGATCGCTCTCATAAAGAATCAACAGAAAAACGAAGAGAAACTACAAAGAAACCTGATGAACCGACAGACGGCGGGCAAACGGTAAAAATAATCGGAGGTAAACTTGTCAAAACTGGAACCCCGCACTTTATGACGAGACCAACTGACCAAAAGAATCCGACAAAACTAACTGAAGTCACAAAAATGGGTCCGTCCGATACTTACACTTTCCAGCAAACAACAGAACAAGAGAAAAAGTCACATTTTGAAAAAGTATCCCAATCCTCTACAGAAACAACTGAACAATTCTCTAAGAAATCGACGGATACGATTTCCTATAGAACATCTAAAGAACCAAAAGAAACACCGATTGGACGTTCTAAGAAACCCGATGGTTCACCCAAGGAGTCAAAGGAAGATATGACAAAGCATACTCCTAAGAAGCTTGAAACAAGCAGATCTCCTAAAAAACAAACGAAGGAATCACCGACTGGTCGATCTCCTAAGGAACCTGAAGAATTCACGGTTGCTCAATCTCCGAAAGAACCAAATGAAACAACAACTGTTGAAAGATTTGGGATGCAGGAGACAACTCATTTAGAACGTTCTACTGTGCAGCAAGTGAAATTAGTCGGCGGCAAAGTGGTAAAAACTGAAACCACAGTGTACCGAAGCAGATCGAAATCACCCGATCAACAAATTCAGGTCACTACAACACCATCAAGGAGAGAGCCAAAGGAATCGCCAACAGGGCGTGCACCTAAAGACCCTAAAGAGCCAAAAGAACCTGTTGATCGTAGTTCACGTAAGAAGCCAGAGGATACACCCAGAGGTCATACACCTAAACAACCAAAAGAACCTTCCGATGGTCGATCTCCTAAGGAGCCAGATGAATTTACAGTTAATCGCTATCCGAAAGAGCCGAAAGAAACTACAACTGTTGAGAGATTCGGCACGCATGATACGACAAATTTGGAACGTACTACTGTCCAACAAGTGAAACTGGTCGGTGGGAAAGTGGTCAAAACTGAAACTACAGTGTACCGAAGCAGGTCGAAATCTCCTGATCAATCGGCTCAGGTGACTACCACACCAATAGGGCGTACACCTAAAGATCCCAAAGAGCCCAAAGCACACCCTGATGTTCGTTCACCTAAGGAGCCAAAGCAATCACCAACAGAGCGTGCACCTAAAGAGCCCAAAGAAACATTTGATCGTCGTTCACTTAAGAAGCCAGAGGAAACAGCAAGAGGTTATACACCTAAGCAACCAAAAGAAGCTTCCGATGGTCGATCTACCAAGGAGCCAGAGGAATTTACAGTTGATCGATATCCTAAAGAACCAAAAGAAACTACAACTGTTGAGAGATTCGGGACGCATGATACGACAAATTTGGAACGTACTACTGTTCAAAATGTGAAACTGGTCGGTGGGAAAGTGGTAAAAACCGAAACTACAGTGTACCGAAGTAGATCCAAATCTCCAACATCAAGGACTACTGAGCCCACTGACAGAACACCAGGTCGATCTCCTAAGGAAACGCCCACAGGACGTACACCTAAAGAGCCAAAAGAACCGTTTGATGGTCGATCCCCTAAGAAGCCAGAAGAATTTACAGTTGATCGATATCCTAAAGAAACAAAAGAAACTACAACCGTTGAGAGATTCGGGACGCACGATACTACAAATTTAGAACGTACTACTGTGCAACAAGTGAAACTGGTCGGTGGGAAAGTGGTCAAAACTGAAACTACAGTGTACCGCAGTAGATCGAAATCTCCAACATCAAGGACTACTGAGCCCACCGATAGAACACCAGGTCGATCTCCAAAGGAACCAAAGGAAACACCAACAGGACTTACATCTAAAGAGCCCAAGGAACCGTCGGATGAACGTTATCTCAAGGAGCCGAAGGAAACGCCCACAGGACGTACACCTAAAGATCCAAAAGAACCGTTTGATTGTCGATCCCCTAAGAAGCCAGAAGAATTTACAGTTGATCGATATCCTAAAGAAACAAAAGAGACTACAACTGTTGAGAGATTCGGGACACACGATACGACAAATTTAGAACGTACTACTGTGCAACAAGTGAAACTGGTCGGTGGGAAAATGGTAAAAACTGAAACTACAGTGTACCGCAGTAGATCCAAATCTCCAATATCAAGGACTACTGAGCCCACCGATAGAACACCAGATCGATTTCCAAAGGAACCAAAGGAAACATCAACAGGACGTACATCTAAAGAGCCCAAGGAACCTTCGGATGAACGTTCTCCTAAGACGTCCAAAGAAACACCAACAGGACTCACATCTAAAGAGCCCAAGAAACCGTCGGACGAACGTTCTCCCAAGGGGCCGAAGGAAGCACCAACAGGACCTACATCTAAAGGGCCAAAGGAACCGTCGGACGAACGTTCTCCCAAGAGGCCGAAGGAAACACCAACAGGAGCTACATCTAAAGGGCCAAAGGAACCGTCGGATGAACGTTCTCCCAAGGAGCCGAAGGAAACACCAACAGGACCTACATCTAAAGGGCCAAAGGAACCGTCGGATGAACGTTATCTCAAGGAGCCGAAGGAAACGCCCACAGGACGTACACCTAAAGAGCCAAAAGAACCGTTTGATGGCCGATCCCCTAAGATGCCAGAAGAATTTACAGCAGATGGATATCCTAAAGAGCCAAAAGAAACTACAACCGTTGAGAGATTCGGGACGCAGGAGACTACTCATTTAGAGCGTTCTACCGTTCAACATGTGAAACTGGTCGGTGGGAAAGTGGTCAAAACTGAAACCACCGTGTACCGAAGTAGATCCAAATCTCCAACATCAAGGACTACTGAGCC
>CM077100.1:22398687-22418711 GCA_039619505.1 Cimex hemipterus | reverse complement strand
TATATATATATATATATATAAGATAAGGGTTGAACGTTAAACGAAGAAGGGTGAACAGTTCGTCATTTCGTTCACATAACGATTAACAACCCTGTAAATTTATTTCCTTTTTGTTGTGAACAAAATAATAAAACACATAAAAGTACATATAAGATGGAAATAGAATAAAATTTCATGTAACTGGGTGTAGGCTGTAAATAAATAAGAGCTGAAGTAATGCTCAGAGATTGGAAAGTGAAACTTAAACGGGCGAAGAGGACGAAAGGCGTACTCTAAAATTGGAGTGGCCTGGACCTGGAGTTCACAATTAGGAGAGCGATTATCTGTAAATGTGAGATACTATATGAGCCAAGAGCTGTGTAGGAGCGAATAGTTGTAGTAGCTAAGGTGAGTAGTATCAAAGAACTAGTAGGTGCGAAAGTAGGAGCCAATAACGTAGGAGAGATGATGTGTAAAAGCGAAGCGATGCAGGACCAAAAACTGTAGGGGCGAATAACTCTAGGAGCTAAGAGCTGTAGAAGCGAATAGCTGTCAGTAAGAACAGTTGTAGGACCTTCGTGACGTGGGATCAAAGGCCTGTAGGGGCAAGAAAGGTAGGAGCGAACAGTTTTAGGATCTATGTGATGTAGGATCAAAGAACTAGGAACCAAGAACGTAGCAGCGAAGATATGTAAAAGCGAAGAGATGCAGGACCAAAAACTGTACGGGCGAAGACCTAGGAAGAAGCAGCTAAGAGCTGAAGAAGCGAATCTCTGTCAGTAAGAACAGTTGTAGGACCTACGTGACGTGGGATCAAAGACCAGTAGGGGCGAGAAATGTAGAAGCGAAGGGCTGTAGGAGGGAACAGTTTTAGGATCTACGTGATGTAGGATCAAAGGCGTGTGGAGGCAAGAAATATAGGAGCGAACAGATATAGGAACTAAGATCAGCGGGATCAGAGAACTATAAGTGTGAAGAACTGTAGTACCTCAAAGAAGTTGAGGGGTGGTACTCTATACTAGAGGCGTACGTACGTATAGTTCCTTCTTTTTCAGAGCGGCTCGTGAGCGGATCCCCATCACTAGTTTGCACAGGCTGATCTTAAACATTTTTGCTCTTTTAAATCAATAAACAAATAAATAAAATACCGGTAGTTGTATTTTTAGAAATTAGAACGTACTCTTCAAAATGGTTTTCCTACTTCCGGAAAATTGTAATTTCACCTCTGTAAAATCAATTGTTATTAGCCTAGTCATATTTGCCGGCCTCTCCGAATTTCATCTTTGACCGGGGCCTCGCTTTTGTGATAGCCTCGATCTATTTCGACATCTCCGATATAAATATTTATCTCCTGATTAGAAAATCTTATCATTAAATTAAATTCATACTCAATTATCGTTAAACAAAATTAATTGATTTTTATTTTTTTTACGTGGCGAATTGCTTTCGTCCTGTAACAACAGCGATATCCGAGTAACAGATGATGAATAAACAAATTTGTTTTTTTTCACCTATTTTCAAACAGTAGACAATTAACAAACGCTTGTTAATCATTTTATGAAAGTAATCCCATCGAACCGTCCTGAATACGTACACTTGGCCTTGTTGGCGTTTGGGAACCGTGAAAACTGCAAACAGAACACGTAATTGTACAAATCGAGCTACGCTTGTTAAATCCAATTAAACTTCACAATTGGTAGCTTGCATGAGTTCAACTTTGATATTGCAAATAGTAGAATTCTTCAATAATTTTTAAGACAGTAGTTCAGTAGTGTACAGTCAAGATTATGGGTTCTATGGAAGAAACCGACGTTAATATTTGTTGTTTTCTTTATTCAATATTACGATAGGGTCTGGCCTCAGGAATCCTCTATAAAGCCAATATCGACTCAATATTTATGCTAACTTACTGCTTCAGAGAATGCAGGAAAGAATACCGAAAGATTAGAAGACACTCGACGTGTACTGCTCACTTATACAAACCAATCCCATCATAACTCACGATGCCTATGTAAGGCAAGCCTTAGGAGTTTTAGAAGCTTATATGACCAGGAATTTATATTTCAATTTACAGAATCTTAAGATAATAGGCGTATGAGCTCTCTTGATCAGGGGTTGTAGGAAGTATCGTGTTTGGCCATATTAGGAGGTATCGTGATCAGAAGTCTCATTTCAGTTCTTTTAGGAGCTCTTACATATCTTGGGATATACAATTTCTAAAGAAGACAAATCGAAAGAATCTCGAAATTAAGTAAGAGTTAAAATCTCTGAAATTTGACGAGCTCTTCTGATCAGGAGTCTTGACAAATTTTCAGCAGCGTACAATCTAATGATAAAGTAGCTCTCTGGATTAACTTTTAATTCTGGACTTAACTTTTGAGAAAGATCCAAACTTAAAAGTTTCTCTCGAGTGATGAAATAGAAAAACAAAACTAGTGCATTTTTTCACCTTGAAACCATCAAAATTGTCAAGACAGACACGATCAAAACGTAAAAAGGTAAAAGTCAAATTTTGTATCCAAGGTAAACCGATATAATAAATAATTAAAGACAATATAAAGAAACTATGAAATAACATTTTTATAATAATTATTATATTATTTCCATTTAAAATAGTCTTAAGTATACACTGGCAGTCAGTGGAGCTACTTGTTTTTTATACTTTCACCACTGCGACCTGTATATAACCACACCTTGGAAAGTGCACTTTTCCTATAACACTAAGCACGCCTTATCGAAGTACCGCAACCGGGCTAATGCTTTACATTCTCAAAGGACATGTTTCGGTGGTTCCTCCTGAGAGATCGGCATGATTCTAGATGTTTTTGCCCATCTACTTTAGATGATAAATAAGACTGCAGTGAGGCCAGTTTGTAGGTGTACAATTTTACTCAAACCTGTCTGCTGTGATAGAGGAGTTCCTTTGCCTTTCTTTGTTGAGATATTTATAAATTAGTTTGCCTTAAACTTGGTGTTTTTTGTGGTGTTTAGTGGCCGTTAGTTAACGATTAGATCGTGAGGTGCGGTCGTGTGATGTAGGTTTTAGAAAAACATTTTCTTTATCGTGCCAACGTTTCGATCTTTGTTGAAATCATCTTCAGGGCTCAAAGTGTTTGTTGCCTGTGTAGATGTGCTATTCTTGTGTGTCGTGTTGAGAGTGCAGCAAGGGGACGACACAATCTTTCAAAATGTTTTTCTAAAACCCACTTCACACCAGGTCTCTAAATAATCTTGGTGTTTGGTCGATGCTTGAGTTTTATTTTCTCATTTTTTTCATTTTCAACTTAAGCTCACATTCCGGTTTGCTTCTAGTCCCATGGGTGAGAGGGCTGCTACTTTTTTTGGCTAGAGAAACCTTCCGGTTCATTGCCACCTATATCTCCATGTCTTGGGACCCAGTTTAGCCACTCCAAGACAAATTTGGAGGTGAAAGCTTACGTATTTAGTTCTGGACTGTCTGAGAGTAAATCTATGCATCTTTCACCTTTTTCCAACCTCGTGTACAGAGTTGTACTGCAAGGACCTGAGCTTGGAAAATTGTTGGGATTAGTCCAAGGGGCTTTCATCCAGCAGAGCAGACACAACTAGCACGGTTGTGTTGAGCCAAATCATTCTTTACTCCCCGTGGGAACGTCCACAAACCATCACAATTTGTTTCAAATCTTCAGTGATGTTGCATGTTCCACGTAAATTACTCCTACGTTGTCTTACTTTAAGCAGGTACACGCAAATGCCATGACCCGGCCTAAGGTTATTATTGTACTGCCCCTTTTTTTGAACAAGCTTGGGCATTGTACCATGTTGATTATTCCAGCACCATTCTGCCTTGAGGATTTGGGCACTACATGGATCAAGAATGGCTTTCCATTAGCATAGCTTTTCCCTTTATATTGCAAGGCAGGTCCTTAGGATATGTTCTGACATTTGTTTCTTCTAGTTACACTGGTCATTTGTTGATGGTCCGTTTTTTCAAGGTGGCGTTTAACTGGAGCAAGTTTTTTTTAATTCCTTTCTGTTCACGAGATTTTCACTTTATAATGGTTTACTCGATTTGTTTCTATGAAATACAGACTTTCTACTCAGAGTTATCTAGGTATATTGCAGAGCAGTAGCTTTACTAGGTACCTAGCTCCTGTAGGATTTTCTCTTTCTCCTATTGGGTTGTGTTTGCGAGTAGTCTTTTGATTGCTTCATTGCCTAGTTTTATATACTTTAGTTATCGGAAATCCCAATTTTTTTTTCGTATAAGCGTATTTTTTATTACAAAAAAGACTACGTAGGCATAAATATTTTATGCAAATGTATGGCGGGAAGATTACCGGACGTTGATAGTCATCACAGCAACGCCTTTGGCAATTACAGAAAACCTTGCAATTGCACTAAAGCCCGTTTCGAAGACTGACGCAATCCAAAAGGAGATTTTTTCGCGTATTGTCGTATTTTTTCTTGAGCTTCTGAATTAACTTCCAAGTTTCGAAGTGAAGAACCGGGTTGACATCTCACAGTCCGTTTAAGGAATTGACGCAGTGTCCGGCGTGGGTCGAAGGTGCACCCGCTGCCAACACAGGGTATTAGTCATTGTATAATGCGATCAACGATTCGATTAAATGACATGCCCAATTATAAAAGTATCAGTTTTAAAAAAAAATTGTACCTTTTTAATTTTTTTGCCTCGAATAATCAGAGATAAAGTTTATCATGTTTATACCGCGTAGGCCTCCCCGAGGGATATACAGTACTCTGTGTGAGTGTGTGACGTCTGGAGAGTAAAAGTAAATTATTAGAGAGAATGAAGTGGTTCGACCAAACCCCGAGGAATACCCGCTACTCGGGTGGAGAGTTATATGTTTGACGTCGGTGTTTGACATACGTATGCGTATTGTATGTTTTGTGTCTAATCTGTAGTTGACCAGGAAAAGGTGAAAAACTCGCAGAGGGCCGCGATGACTTCAGCAGTATGTCGGCCTATAAACCTCCCACATTATATATACTGCGTAGGCAGTCAGTTGCATGCCTGAGGAAGCTTCGTTAATCAGCTTTAATCGCCTTCTTATTCACAATAAATTTTAACATTATAAACATCGGTTTATAGACAGACATCTTGTATTCATAAGAAATAACTTTATTTTATTGGAGAATGATAAGCTAAATATAAAAATGTAAATATAAATAATTTGCTTGTATTAAAAAACTTCGATAGCAGACCAATTGTGTATGTTTCAAAAAGGTAAATAACCTCAAGTATATCACTGATGTGTGGATTTTTAAAATCAATTGTTTGACAGTTACCTATCATCACGGTCTGTCTATCCTCTCTGATTTTTGATGGTTGACACGAAACGCGTGTTTCAACCACTTATCCCGTTGTTTTTCGTAATTTTGAGATGGACGATTCTAAGTTTGTCCTTGTTATCCGGAGTGCATATTCTAGGCATATGGTCTTACTGCTTGTTCATTAGCCCGAATTCTTCTGTGTCCTGGAATCTAATTTTCAGGGTGTGAGATTTTCTCTTGTGGTCTGCGGGGTCAAAAAAACCTATTGTTTGATAATTACCTGTCTTCTTCTGCCTATCCTCACTGATTTGTGTTCGTTCAGACACGTTTCGGCATTTATTGAGTGTTTGGCTGATTTTTGTGGAGTGAAATGCCCAAAAGGTCTGACCAACAAAAATTATAGAGGACGGACAAACCAAGATGATGGGTAACAGTCAAACGATAGGTTTATCAACTCGCTGACCGCAAGAGGAAATCTCACAACTTGTAAGATCTTTCAGCCAGTCCGTGTTGCGAGGTTAATGGCATTCTCACGCTTTCCAATCTTCAGAGAAGGTAAAAAAACAGCAAAATTCAAGTAGATAGGTCCTTTACCATTACAAAGTCCTTTAAGAACAAATGCGTTTAATTTTAATTTATTTACAACAGAAGAACGCAGAACACGCAGGATTTCATTGTCATCCTTCTTGTAAGTTCTGTTTTGAACTTTTTTCATCCCAAATTTATTTTCATTTAAAAGGAGAAAAATGTAGGAGATCCGGCAAATTTTCTTTTTGTGGTAGAGTGGGACGGTGGTTGTTGTGCGCCGAAGACTGTTCAACCAACGCGCACGTCTATATAAGGCGATGAGCGCGGTCGGCCCCTACACTTTCTCCCGTCCAGGACAAGATGTTGAAGCTCTTTACCATATAAGAAAACCATTACGTCATTGACAACATCCTTTCATATTGTCTGCTCTTGGTCTTGTAACGCCTTTTTTTAATTGTTAATTTTTTTAAAATTTTAAATAGATATAGAAGAATTCAAGAAATATCAGCAAACCCTGAGACGATTCGGCCCTATTGTCCTTTTCCTCCTTCCACGCCGGCAAGGCTCATTCCAAAGGGGTTCCGTCATTTTCGAATTTACAATCTCCTCAGCGAGCCGCAAACGTTTTAGGTCAGACTTAATTTATTCGACTAGTGGGTTTTTTACCGTACTCTCCTGAGAATGATTTTGCTTGAAAAGACACGATTCCTGTCCGCGGCGGGTGAAAATACGCAACATTGTTACCAATTTTGGATAGTTATGTAACTTAACTTTAGCTAACGTTAACTTAATTTTGTAAAACATGAAAAGTTCAGTTTTTAAAAAAATATGCGATGTACGATTCCTTCCACCGCTAGTCGATCTTTTAGCACTGCTGTTTCGCATACAAAACCTTAGAAAACTTCATCCAAAAAGAAAATTTCTGAATTTTTTTTAACGCGACAATTATTGGAATCCTCTGAAAGAGGTTTTGAAAGAATGACTTGCCCAGTATTTGAGCCGGATATCAGTTCGTCTAGTACCCAATTTTTTGGGGGTTCAAATCGAAGATTTCTAGATTTCTTTAAACACGTCAATTGTTGGAATCGTCCGAAAGAGGTTTTGAAAGGATGAGAGCCCAGCATTGAGCAGGATGTCAGTTCTTCTTCGGTCTGGTACAAACTGAACAACTAAAAAACTAAAACATCTATCGTATTTTCCTTTTACCAACTAAGTCCACTCTGGTCCGTTTTCATCCGGAACCAGTGGGCCGCTGTCTGCCCACGGTGAAACCGCCTCGCTTTTCTTCCGTGGACAATGAAATATTATCGGGCCTACGACCGACGATGAGTTTCCGGCGAAATAACACACAGGCGAACCATCGAATATGTCTTAAAGCGACTGGTAGGCCAGACCGAAACAAGATAGGCCGGCAAAATTGTTTTGAAACGACCATCTTATTCTCAATGTGAAATCCCAGAAAATATTGCATTGACATTCGCTGATTTCAACCGCTTATTCAGGAATAAATTAATAAACATTTATTTTATTTGATAAACTGTAAACCCTTTATAGACATACCCTTTGTTTACAGTTTTTCGTATGTAGCGAGTTTTGTCCTGACATACCTAAATATTAAAAAAAAAATTAACAACTGTGTAATCAATTCCTGATGTCATAACAGACCCAGCTGTAAAATTCGATTAAACGCTTTGTCTACGAAATATCTCAACATTCTCGATTTCTAACTTTCACAAAGGTTGGAGAATTGTCCCGTATTTGTTATTCTATAATAAAAACCTATTCCGGTTATATGATTAACTACGTGTTCATAAATAAAAAAAGCAGCACACCATAATTTTAAATAATAAATCCTTATACAATATTTGAGTGTCAAAGTTTCAAGGTTAAGTGGGTGAACAACAGCCGTTCAATAATTTTATAAAGTGTCAGTGATTTTAATAAACGACACACTTCTTGCAACGTCGCTTTTCGTTAATACCCTCTGCCACTCCTTGGAGGGTTCCAGAGAACATCATGAGTTGCCCTCTAATTTTCTGCAGCAGAGAGTCATACAGGATACGCTTGATGTCATGAGCCGTGCTGTTGACACGACCAAAATTTGATGATCGAATTTTGTTTCTTCTCTGGAAATTCCTCTCTAAGTTGTTCTACAAACACAACCCTATTCTATTCATTTTCCCCACTGGAGCTTTCGCAATGGTTCGAAGGATTTTGGACTGTATTCTCTGGAGGTTGACTCGCTTTATCGAACTGCACAGTTCAATCCCTTACGTCCAGATTGGTTGTAGTTATAATAAGCGTCTCAAGAGATTATCAAAAGAGTTCGGGATGAAAGAAGTTGGACTAAGGGTCGGAATGGGGGTCTAGTGTTTTGTGGATGCATCTGTACCGACTTGAGGTATAATGGGATCGGAAGTTTCTCTCTCTCTCTCTCTCTCTCTCTCTCTCTCTCTCTCTCTCTCTCTGTGTGTGTGTGTGTGTGTGTGTGTGTGGGATACTGATTTTTTGGAGGCTGGAACGCTTTATTCACATTTTAACGCTTTAACCGCGCGGTTCACTTCCTTACGTCCAGATATGTAAGTAATGATATTTAGTAGTTGCTTTTCAGTCGAGTGTGAAGGTTTCAGGTAACTCTTTCGTTTATGTTCCAAACAGCGGACGATATTAACTTTTGGGGGAGAGTTGTTTGAGTAATTTGAGAGGTGATACGGCAAAGGTGAAAGTAAACACCTAGATTGGTTGTAGTTCATCATTACTGATTATTGTGTTTTCAATAGGTCTTTTGAGTAGTTCATATCGTCTGTTCAGGTCTATTGTGTTGAGTCGAGAAATCGAGGGTTCCATTTAAGTATTTTATCAATGTAAAGGAAGAGATTTGTATTAGATTGGAGGAGAGCCGATATTTATTTGTTTGGATTTGGTTTCCTTCGGTCTAAACCCGTCTTGAACCCTCCCCAAAAAGAAGAGATGATTCTGGAGGTTTCTGAAGGCCACCACTTGGTCTGGTTTTCCTGAAAAGATGGCACTATCGTCTGCTTTCTATCGAGTATTGTATCAGGATCGAAAGGGATGTGTGCGGTGTATGATGAAAGAGAATGGGACCAAGATTGCTGCCTTGTGGAACACCCCATACGGTGCAGTGGACGGAGGAGAAGGATGTGATTCGTACTCGACAGATAGGATTTTAGAATGAAATAATGAGCGAATGGGAGGAAGCCCTTGAGTTTCCAAAGAAAGCCGGGATGGCACACGAAGAATTCTCGTATCACGCCTAGGAAAACACCGGAAAGGCATTTAATAGAGGTTGCGATAATGTCTACCATCCTGTAGCATTGTTCAATGGTGGAGTGATGTCTGAATCAGAATCGATGAGACCTAATGACATTGCACCTTTCAAGCATGCGACGAATTCCAGGAGTTTTTTCAAGAATTTTGCTAAGTAATGGCAGACAAATGATATCGTCATGATGTTTAGAGATGGCGTAGTTTTTAATGTTTTGGAATGGGTTTTATTATTTAGAATTTCCTTAGGTTCTAAGGATTCGGTTGTAAATGGGTGTATAGCTTTTATAGGCCGATTTTGGAATATGGTTCTGGTGATATGGTCAAAACAGGAGAACTTTTTTCTGAGGTGACTGATGAAGAATTTCAGTTCTCATTCTGTAAGAGGAGGGAGGAATGATAAACGGCAGCCTAGGTGTTTACGGTTTCAGATTATCATAGATCATTTTAATCGGCAGTAGGTAGTTTTAACTTCTAAGGACGAAAGGTATAAATGGTGGTAAGGAAAATTTCAGTAATTTAACCATTGTATAACGGCATACTTGACTACGTTGATGACGTGCATTAAATGGAACGTGTTTAAAATAGGAAACAAAACGACTGACAAAAAGGAGATATAGACGCTGAAGAATTTAACACTTAGTAAATGACATCATTTAACTAAACAGGCCGTGTTCATATTTCGCATTCTTTTTTTATCGCCTTTATCGTTTAGAGAAAATGTTCTTCTACAATCCTCACGTTGGATTGTATTGGGTCTTTTACAAAAGCAGGAAGAACGGGTCAATATACAAACAAACCTTATTTCTAACCAGTATTTCACAAAGAAACAATTGAGCAATGACTTTATTTGTTGAAACATTCCGAGATAAATACCTAAACAAGAATTTCCAACGTTGTTTATTTTAATTTTATTTTTTAACAAAAAAAAATAATGACAGGACATTTATAAAAGATAACAAATAGAAAAATCTTTGTCAGAAAAGGAAAAGCTTTCGAGTTGTTATTTTGCTTAGACAGTCTCGACAACAATTGTATAATTATTTCTTAATTGCTGATTCAGCCGACTGGCTATGAGCGTTTCTTTAAAACAATTTTTTCTTAAAACGTTCTAGATAATTTAAAAAATAAATAAAACCAATTCAAGTTCAATTTGAAAAGAGGAAAAACGTGGTGGCCGAGTGGTTAGGGTTACCTACCGGTTTACGTGTCCGAATGGCCTCCGTCTCGTTTTTCCCACGCTAGTGGTCCTGGGTTCGACTCTCGCCGTAGCACATCGCTTTTGAAAATACAATAGTATGAAACATGTATTGCAACGGGGTTTGACCCCTTGTCCGCGACACCCAAAAGTTGGCCGTTAAACCTGTTTGAAAGGAAATACTTCATTTTCTTTTTACGATGCTATTGTGTTAAAAAATAGATCGATCCCACGTTGGCCGAACAACAATCGAATTCTGGAAAAGATGAAAAACTTCGATTATTATATATGAAAGGGAGAAAATCGGCAAAACTGCACTGTAGATTACCACACCGAGAAGGAAAATGATGAAACATTTTCGCTGTCATGCAACTAATTCATCGTAGCGTACTTATCCAATGTTCCTTTCCTTTTTGAAAATTTATTGAAAAATTCCACAAATAGGATCTTGGGAATAGCGGCTAATTTAGAAATAATGCTTACTGAACATCCTAAATAAAGTCTTCGAAAAATAAAAAAAAGTCAACTGACACGCGCCTAAGAAGGTTCACGGAAGAAAGAATGCCTGAACTTGATTGGTTGGAACCACAGCTTGGAACATCGTTTAGACTAGTCCAGGGGTATAATTGGGTACTTTTGCCCCTACACTTAGTTATTCTGTCTTTGATCCATCCGTAGACCATATTATTCAAACTGAAGGATGCCTTTTTATCAAAAATTTCTACTTTTTTGTTGGGGGGGCATTGTTGTAAGATTTCCCTTATTTAATTTAATAATTACACTAGTTGGCCGAAAACGCTTTGAGTTTTGATTCAAGTCACTCGGCCCCAAACCCTTTGGTCGTAATTTTATTGAGGCAGCCTGACATTTTACTATCCGTAAAAAGCGACCTACCGTGCGAACGGCGAAGGATATTTGCACAAGGTGGGCGACTTGCGACTTGTTGACTCTGATTCATCCATCCCCACGTCGGGGAATATATTTAAAATCGGGGCCAATGACAAACCGGCAAGGCGACAATGGCTGGAAATCCTTTTTATTCTCTCTCGAACAAATGGGCAATTTTTGAGCCCATTGTTACCGAACTCGTGTTCGTGTTATTCAAAACCAATTTCCTCGAAGGCGAGGTCCGATTTTACGCCTCCTTCTTTCCTCCAAGGCGAAATTGACCATGACGGGATGGTCATCGTGGAAATTTGGAAAACGCGGTGACATCAGGGGAGGGGGGGTCTCGGCAAGAGTCATCCTTCAGTTTCAATTTGATTAGATATGAAGCATATGATCGTTTTCCTTCTTTGATTTCTCTTCATTACATCCAAAAGAAAGAGTGAGAATAAAAACGTTATTAAAAGCTGTTAAGGTATATTTAACTTTTGTCCTTTTCTTCAATTAAACAATCAGTCTGTTTACTTTTTTAAAGGTTTTAATTACTCTACAAGATGACTTTTAATTAATTAGTTAATTATTATATTTGTATTTTCTAAACTATTATTAGTGTCCGATTAGTGTTTGCTTTGAAGGCGAAGTTAATTGAACGTTTCTGTCAGCAACTTTGTCAGCTGTCTCTCAAGAATTATTTTATTCCGCGAGCAAAATCAAAATTACAAATTACATGCCTTTTACAAGGAATATTATTAATTAAATTGAAAAATTGCATTATAGTAACACATTAAACGTAAACGTAATATAATGATATAATAAAAGTAATATGTGCAATAGAGATGGGAAGAAAGTCTCTTTTTAACAATCGGATCAAAATCGCTCAGTCGGTGAAACGTTTTCAGTTCCATACCATTCATACAATTATGGTTATGGAGTACTCGATAATACTTCATCACTCTTTACACATATTATACTAACCTATTGAGGGTCGATTGGGCACTCGATATACCGCCATCGCCCCTCACACATGACACATTCATCCAGGTATATTCACGCTAATAATTATATTCACGCTCAATGAAAACTAGGTATACACAACCATTAACACTATATACAATAGAATAATACCGTGTCCTCTAAGAATATCAAGGGAACCAATTATCCGCTGCCATGCTCAAGCACAATTATCAAATATGGTGGCATTCGTGTACTCGTATGGAGCCTACGGATGCACCCTTCAAGTAGGTGGGATACATCGAGCAACCGTTTTGTGCCTGTCGGACACATTCATGGGCTTTGGCGCATAAGTAAGACTCTATTTGTCAGCCTCGCTTGGCTTATTCTTAGACGGGTGAGGATGACCCTTCTTCTAGAGTCAGAGCCTGCGGGGGCCATACTTCCACTGCACTCTTGATAGGCGAGAGCTGGCTCTGTCGATTCGGCCCATTTACGCTTCCACCCTCTTTTAATTATGTTTTTTATCGTCCGGCTTTTCATTAACCTCCACGTGCCCAGGTGTCTATTAACACAGACAACAGCCACCGTTTTGCCGAGATGTTCCAGCTCGTGGTGTCTATCCAACAAAAGCACTACGGCTGTCAACGGGCTTATCCTAACCGAGCTGAGACAGCTAACATACAGTCAACAGAGCCTCTGCAGGCGGGTCTTTCGTGCTGAAAAATAGGCCATACAACATAAAATAAATTCTCCATACATAAAAGAAAATAAAACAAAATCGAGCACAGCAGCGAGTCAACTATTTTCACTAGGGTCTCTCTCTGTCTACTCACCATCTGAAATGACCGATGAACTTTAATAATGCTTTTACTTTCTTCCCTTCACCTCGATGGCGTCAGTGTGTCGCGGCTATCTAAGCTTTTGATCGAATGTGAGGCCGAGTGACCTTACATACTGGAAAAAAGCTGAAACTAAGAGGAATCCTTTTTATAAACTAGTTTAACAAGAGTTTAAAGAAAACCGGACCAAGTATTGATCCTTGAGGAACTTCAGAAGAAACGGAATATTTTTTGGAGAGTAAAGATGATAATATTAAAGCTCCCCTTGGCAGTTAGATAACAATGAAACCATTTTCGAAGAGAGTTGTGGATTCGAAAAGAAAATGATAAAAATAGCTGATTGTCATATTGGTGGTTGTTCGTCTAAATGGATGAAAGCAACTTTGTTGTGGAATTATTGAACTCTTTAACAAAGTTTTATCTCAACCAAGATCTTAAAGAAAAGATTAATTGATTGACACTTGGTCAATTGACCACTAAAACGTAAATGTATTAATATTTAATAAGTACAAAAAGTATCACTCTTCACTAAACCCATGGCCACTTCATTTGTCGCCGATAACCAAAAAGAATACACGATATGTGAAAAATGGCAAAAAGGAGGGAAATTTTGAAAAATTGGGTTGAGAATTGGAGATACGAAGTGTGACAGAGTGGATTGAAGACACGAAGCTCAAGTGGTATCGAGCAGTAGCCGAAGGTCGTAGGTTCGCACCCTGCTTGTGGCAGTGAGTTTTTTATCTCGACCAAGACATTACATGGAAAGAATAATTAATTGAAAGAAGCAACTTGGACAATTGACCACTAAAACGTAAATGGATTGATCTTTAACAAAGGCCTATTTAGTATGAGAGACTGATTTGAAGAATTGCACAGTTTCACTTTTCTAAATTTTATTGCCGCCTACTCAAAATTGGGCTGGTTTATCCTCATTGCTGTCGGATCAGGGTGGAATTGGGTGACGCACACACCTGCTCATTATTGACAACACGAATGTAGAACATCTCCGGGCCATCTGGGAGTTTCTCAAATCTCGTGGCGTGCAAATAAGTTGGAAATTAAACGCGACTTAGGCTCGGCCGTGAATCCATTAAAATACATTAGAGGTAACGAGAGAATTGGCAGACGTCGCTTTCCGCGGTTTTTAAGTGGATAATAGCAGTTTCGTGCTGTTCCTGTTAAATGGGCCGTATTAATGGTCAAGGAGACGCTCAAGACACCAAAAGGCGGGCCCGGCCCATTTATGGAAAATACGGCAATTAAATGGCATAATTCCTGTCAAAAACTACACAATTTTATTACCTTATTCTCACAGGATTAAAATTCATATATCCTTTACTCTCTATTTAAGGTAGAGTCGCGAGTATCAGATCTGAATTAGCTCCGGCCAATTGAGTTGTTTATGAACGTAATGAACTAAATCGTCGATTGATTATCGCCGAGTCTGGGTTCCTCGGTCTGAAGCTTTTCGACGGCTTTGCGTCATATTTAATTGAAAAGCCCGTTGCACTTTCTCTCGGTTGGGCCAGACGACAAGACGATCTGATCGCTCCGCTTGAGCCGTTATCGCACAGCCGGCAGGACAATTGGCAAACCACAAATGTCACTCGTGTCGCCATTGATCCGATTGCATTAAAAACGTGGGTTAATTCTGATGAAGCGATTCTTCAGAGATATTCTCGAATGCTAAACATCCTTCGGGAAAGCGTATCATTATGCAAAACAGGCCATAATAAACGAGCTGGGCATTTAAAATCTTTTGCGGCAATTATCGTCGGTGGGTTTGTAAATCCTTTTTTTTTTGTCTTCCGGAAAGAGAGTGAAGAACGAAAATATATCGCCGTCCGCCGGTTTAATTGAAGAAGGAGTGCCCGTCATGATAAAAAGCTAAACGAATGCCCAGAGGCCGATGACGTCAAAACGGAAAGAACACCAGTTCGCTTTAACTATCCAAAATCATGTTGGATTTATTCAACTCCTTACCTCCATTCCTGGCGAGTTCGACAATTTTCGGTTATTGCATCCTTTATAGATGTTTAGTAGAATTGGATGACAAAGAGAACAGAGATAGATTGAATTTTTGTGTGCATGACGAAAACAAACTCAAATGATCGCTTCGTAACCAACATGAAACACTTCTGTTGTTTTCCACCTCATTTTCTACATTCTAGTACATTCTAATGCTGCATTTCTGTGTCAATGTCATGAAGTGACGAACTATAAGATTATACTGACAACAACAAGCTGTTCAAGAGCAGTGTAAGCACAGCTTATAAACAATTTTATTGTTGATTTGTAATTGTTGAGGTACGTATAGTCAGGAGTCTTCAGTTATGCAGGTCTGCCTACCCTCACTGTTTCGCCGATTTTTTTGTCTGTTCGTTACTTGAGAGAAATTGATCCGCTACAGACCATAATGATTGGAAACATGTACTCTCCGGTTATGCATGGTGCCTATCTCGCTGATTGTCATTGATGGTCAGTCTATTGTTACTTTCAGAAAAATGATCTGATCGTTCTCGCTGCCGTAAAAACTGAGCGTATGTACTCGTAGCTTGATCATCTCGGATCTTCCAGGTCTGCCTAAGTTCGGTGATGTTATCTGTGAACTAGCCCACCATTGAAGATTGCAAATCAGGTTTAGCAGACAAAAATATGCGGAAACCACAAAGCTGTAGCTCCAACTCAATCAAACTTGTCTTAAATAAGGCCATTAGCAAAAGTATGTGGACCAAGAATGACAAACCGGAGTTTAATTGCAGCTTGATCGTCTCCGACCACCCTCGTCTGCCCATACCTTTTTTTAGCCGAATTTCGTTTGACAGACCAACGTTACGAGGAAAGGTAAACTAAAATATTTCCTGGGTGAAATTAGCGTACGGTAGAAACGCAAATCATTTTTGAAGTTAAGGCCTATTTAAATGTAGCGAAGTACGGGTGATGGTGCAGCTGGTAGACCATAGTGCTAAAACCAAAATAAAAATAGGTAAAAAATGTTGCCCTTTTCGAAATAAAAAGAGGGAAAGTGAAACATTTGAAAAGGCAGTTAGTCGTTTATTTATTGCGCAAGTTCAGTTTGCAGATCACGAATTGCAAGGTGCCCCAGGCCAACCCGGTCTACTTAGGAACCGGAAACATCCGGTTTAATTTATTCAGCAGGCTATTTATCCCAAGCGTTCGTAGCTTTCGATTTAACAACTTTAGACCTGGGGAATACAAAAGATAACACGGAAAATTAATTGGACCACGCCAATGAAAGGCTTCGGTTGTAAACTGTTCACAGTTGAAAGCGAGTTTATTGAAGGGGTGATTGGTTGATGGCCTGACCCGATTTCGTCTCTTCCGCGCTCGTCGCGTTGTCCGGACGACGGCCAGGGGCAAACATTCCGATCCGGCTCGACTTTTCCGAACAGTTTTCCGAAATTTGTAGACTGGACGGGTCAAACTGGTTCTACAGAGATCAGCATTTACTGGGTTAGTCTTATTTTGCACTCTCCCAAAGGTTTCACGTAATCTGCTTGTAGTCAAAAGTTGGATATTTTTATTATAGATATACAATGAAAATGTACAAGATTCACCCTGTAATAATCAGCAATCCTAGTACATGACATACATTTCCATCCCAGAGCTATAGCAGGAAAAAATAAATTTACTCCGTCACATTATCCTCTGTCATAGAAAATGAGCATTACTGCTCAGCAGTTTTTCCAGATGTCACAGAAGGATCTCACAGAGTATAGCAACTCAGCCACCTTTTCATATTAAAAAAGGTTCTCCCCCACACCTACCCATCGTATCCTGAAGTTCTTCTTCTATCTTATCCTCTTGAATCACTGGTTTAAGGTGAGAATTGGTTCTGAATTTTCAGACATCAAGTAAATCAATGCCGGCGTTCCCTAAGGGATAATTCTAGGACTATTCCTCTATACAATACACCTGACATACCTGTACGCTCTAACAACCTTCGCGGACGACATATCAATACTCTCCTCACATTTTGATCCCTTACAATAAAAGTAACCCAAGAACACCTAGACCCTAATACCGATTGGTGCACTCGGTGGTGCATCATGCTAAATTAACACTAACACTCACACTTAGAAGAAGTACCTGCTCTCCAGAGTACATAAACAGGTAATCGGAACATACACATAAAACAAAAAAGACAAGAACTGGACCGAAGGTACGGACAACTCAGACGCCTGGACCTAAATGCACAATGGGCACAGAGAAACCAACGATATGTAAACCACTAAATAGACCGATTCTTACTTACCGAGTCGGGCTGTAGAGTTCAGCCAAGCCAGCGAATATCCAAAGAATCCAATCCTTTCAATCAAAAGTCCTCCGTCGCATCGTTATCGCCCCTTTCTGTATCACTAACCAAACCACCCACAAAAAATTAGACATCCCATCCGTAACGGATATGATCCGATAGCACAATTCTACTCCACGTTCTCCTTCGACACCTTTCCACTAGGTACAGCTGTCTCTTCGGGGTCCCACCCTAAAAAGGCAGTGGTCCTCTGATCTCCTAACATAACCTTAAACACTGAGAGTTCCAGCAATGGCCGGCTCCTCTTCCCCCATCCTTATCACCGTGGTCTGCCTGGTTCCCGCCAGATCTTTTATTGGTCGCTACTAATAACTTGTTAAATGTGTAAATTCTGGCACAGAAAATAACAATATCAAAGCTATTTTGCTAATACGTTGTTGTGTGTTTCAGACGTCATCAATGCAGGCACACAGTCATTGAGGAAAGCCCGCTGAAACCGAAAGATGATTTCAAACCGACTACGCAAACCAAGGAAGCATTCCCGGCGTATAAGCTTTCTGATATCGAGAGACCTCAAGGGTACGACACAATTGAAAATTTCATTTTAAAGAGCATAAGTAACATTATCCTGAAGCTTGACATTACCAAGTTGAACATATTGTTTCTTGGTTTATTAGATACTCTTGATGTGTTTTTTTAAAATAGAAATTACAATGGTAATATCGATTTTAGATTTAAAGTCGATGATAACCTCCAACTGGAAGGCGACTACAAACCGGAGAGGAAACGGGAATACGATGCCACTCGCGGAGAAAGAGCTCCGATTAAGAAGCCGAAGGACAATCTCGCTCCCGAAGGCGAGTTCCATCGCCCTCGGCCGGAAGAGTACAGACCCGGGGAGAGAGCCCCCATCAAAAAGCACCCGGACAATCTTAGACCCGAAGGCGACTTCGAGCGGCCCAAGCCAGAAGAGTATCGGCCGGGCGAGAGGGCTCCCGTTAAAAAGCACCCTGACAACCTCAGGCCTGAAGGAGAATTCGAAAGGCCGAAGCCGGACGGTTACAGGCCGGGAGAAAGGGCGCCGATAGTCAAACACCCAGACAACATAAAACTAGAAGGGGATTTCGACAGGCCGACAAAAGAAAAGGTAGGACCTGGGGAACGTCAAAAACCAATCAAGCCCCAAGATAATTTGCGGCCGGAAGGAGATTTCGAACGACCCAAACCGGAGGGCTACAGGCCCGGCGAACGGGCTCCAGTCAAAAAGCACCCGGACAATCTGAGACCTGAAGGACAGTTCGAAAGGCCGAAGCCAGAGGGGTATCGCCCGGGTGATAGAGCGCCGATAGTGAAACATCCCGATAACATCAAACTCGAAGGCGACTTTGACAGACCCACAAAGGAAAAGACCGGGCCTGGAGAAAGACCTAAGCCATTCAAACCGCAAGACAATTTGAAACCGGAAGGAGATTTCGAAAGACCCAAGACGAACGGTTACCATCCGGGAGAGAGAGCTCCCATCGTGAAACATCCCGACAATTTGAAGCCCGAAGGGGATTTCGAAAGGCCGAAACCCGAAGGATTCCGACCAGGGGAACGTGTCCCGATAGTCAGGCACCCTGACAACCTCAAACCGGAAGGTGACTTCGAAAGACCTGTTAAAAAACCAGCTGCTTTGGTCGGTGAGAGAGCTCCGACTAAGAAACCGGAAGATAATTTAACAACAAATGGTGAATTCACAAGTAAGTTACAATTTGTTATAAAATTAACATTTAGTTAATGCCCAATATAACCTAAATTATCTTTCAAGGCGTCACCACAAGTAAATTAGAATTTACCGGAGAACCCACAGAACGCCCAAGGCTTATCAGGAGAAATACATGGACCAAGCTTGAAGGAGACATGACCACCGAAACTACCACAAGATCGGAATTCAAGCAGCTGGATGTCAATGAACGTTCTCAGATAGTGAAGAGGCGTCAGGATAACCTGACAGTCGGCGAAGGGACAATAGAGGTATTTTTGCCATTAATTATGAATTTAATTTAAAATGTCAAACCGAAAATTTTTCATTTAAAATAAGTTAAGATGAAACATTTGTTTTTACTTTTATTTTATTTTTTTAGGAGACGACAGTCAACCGAGTGGACTATCCTAAACATGAACCAGTAAAGAGGGAAAAACCTCGCAAGCTCGTAGATTCTATAATAACGGAAACAGGAAAATTCGATAGCACAACAAGCACGAAGTCAGATTTTATTGATTATAATACATTCACCAAAGTCGAAGTGACCAAACGAAGAGACAATCTGACGACAATAGGTGACATGACATTTGAGACATCGAACAAAACCGACTTCGCTGAAAAAACAGTCGAACGCGAAAAACCGACTAGACGTAGGACCTGGACCAAACAAGACGGTGAAATATACTTTGAAACGACTAACAACACTTATAAATACGTGCCTGCAGAAAGGCCGGTACAACAGAAACCGCAGGATAATCTGAAACCGGAGGGTGAGTTTGTAAAACGGCCACGGTCAAAGTCGCCGGTAAAAGGAGAGAGAGCACCCATTGTAAAGCACAAAGATAACCTAAAACCAGAAGGTGACTTCGAAAGGCCTACACAAGAAAGGTTCAAGCCAGCTGAAAGACCAAAGCAGGTTAAACCACAAGATAATCTTAAACCGGAAGGTGACTTCGAAAGACCTACACAACAGAAGTACAGACCTGGTGAACGGCCGAAACAGGTTAAACCTGAGGATAATCTGAAGCCAGAAGGAGAATTCGAAAGACCAACTCACGA
>CM077100.1:22365089-22396775 GCA_039619505.1 Cimex hemipterus | reverse complement strand
AAATTAACCGGAGAATATTACAACGTCAGAAAGGACGATTATAATGTCAAGACAGCAGAACGATCGGTCATTAAAAAACATGAAAATAATCTGAAAATGGAAGGTGTTATTGAAACTTCCAGGACAAGGGACGACTACAGCAAAAAACAAGCCGAACGAGCTGTAATTAAACGCCACGAAGATAACCTTCATCTCGAAGGTGAATTCGTGGATATGACCAGTAAAACTGAATACAATCACGTTCGTGGTGAACGAGCAGAAGTAATTGTCCGAGAAGACAATTTGAAAACAGAAGGTGAATTTTATACGAAAAAGACTAGCGATGATTTCGTCTATTCGACGACCGAGCGGCCCAAAATGGTGAAACCCAAAGACAATTTAAGACCAGAAGGAGAATTCGAAAGACCGATTCAAGAACCCGTTGGACCGGGAGGCAGGGCCCCCATCGTCAGACATCCGGATAATTTGTTTCCAGAAGGCGAATTCGAAAAAAGAAAATCCTGTCCGTTCTCTCCTGCTGAGAGGCAGAAACCGTTCAGACCAGAGGACAATCTTAGGCCAGAAGGCGAATTCGAAAGACCGGCTCAAGAACCCGTTGGACCGGGAGGCAGGGCCCCAATCGTCAGACATCCGGATAATCTATTTCCAGAAGGCGACTTCGAAAAGCGAAAAACGGAACCGTATATTGCCGCGCAAAGGCCTAAACCGATTAGACACGAAGACAATCTAAGGCCCGAAGGAGAATTCGACCGGCCGGTACAAGAGCCCGTCGGTCCCGGAGGAAGGGCCCCGATAGTCAAGCATCCGGATAACTTGAGGCCCGAAGGAGAATTCGAAAGACCGTGTAAATCTCCGGTCGGCCCAGGAGGTAGAGCTCCGATCGTCAAACACCCAGACAACCTCTTCCCCGAAGGTGACTTCGAAAAACGTCGTCAGTCGCCGTTCCGCCCCGCCGAACGACAAAAGATAGTGAAACCGGAAGATAATTTGAAACCAGAAGGAGATTTCGAGAGACGTCCACAAACTAAACCAACCTATGTCAAAGGAGAAAGGGCGCAAGTGAGAGTACCCAAAGACAATTTGACCGTAGGAGAAGGCGAATTCTACAGAGAGACTACTCAGAGATCGCAATTCGTTCCCGCCAGAGGAGAAAGAGTGCAAGTTAAAAGGTACGAATCTTCTCTCAAGGTAGGAGAAGGGAAAATGGATCTGTCCACTACAAACAACAGAACGTTTCGAACGATCATTTACGACACCACGGACACCAGTAAGCAGAAAGTGGTTAAGACAGATACCTCGCTTGTCAAGCGACAGGACGAAATCGTGTCTGATACCGTCACGAACCGACAGACAGATGTCAGCAAAAAATCTTCCGCTTACGATTCAACCACAAAGACGTCACGCGTCGACGAAAGAACTCAGCATGCAGTTCAGCGCCATGCGGACAGAGACGTCAAGGAAAGCACTAATGTAACGAGGGAAACGAAGACACTTCAGGACGGAACTGTCGTTTACGTTACGAAAACGACAGTGACTACTGCAGGCAAGAGTATACAACACGATGCCAACCGGGAAGCTGCAAACGCGACGGTCACCGAACAGAGAACCGTCGTAAGGAACGACGTTAACGAAAACGTTAGGTCGTCGTCCTCCGTCAACCAGCAGACTCAAGTCGTCAACAAGTCTTCTACTGTCGCACAGCAGAACGTCCGTCAAAATGAAAGAGGCACCTACAGCGAGAGGTTCCACAAAGAAGATGCCAATTTCAACGATATGAGATCTGTCAGTCAAAAATCACAACGTTCGCAACGAGAAGAACAGCATTGGTCTCATAACGTGGAAAGTAAATCTTCGAACGTGTCTGAACACAGATCCCAGCATCACCACCATCATCATCAGACGAGCAATGAACTCATAAACGCTCTCGAAGGTAAACCGCCGCTACCCGAAACTTACTCTTCCAAGAGCCACCACAGGAAAAATGTCATTTCCGGTTCTACGAGCGACTTGACCAATTCCGTATTGCACAGAAAAGCGGTGCAAACATCGTCCGAATCGCTGCACAACGTTTCTAGCTCATCCACCGCGTCCATACAAAGGAAGAGCATCCAAAACTTGGACGGACAGTACATCGCTCCCGTTTCGCAGGAAAGGAAGAGTTTGAGCACTCTCCATCGGCAGGGAGTCACTCACACGGATCGCTCCTACGCCGGAGGGAGGATGGATTCGTCCCACTGTGCCGTACACAACACCGGAGCCGGAAAATTCTATGGACAGACTGAAAGCAAAAGTTACGGTAGCGAAGCCAAAAACTACGGAAATTTCGTCATAGCTGAAAAAGTAACCCGGGTCAGAGGGTCTAACTATTCCTCGAGTATAACACTAGGCAACGAACATAACATAGCTTCCTCGTATAAACACGAATACGTACCCCGCGTCACCGGGCCATGCCCTGCTACATACATCTCACCCAAACAGGAAAACAAAGGAAAATTTATGCATACTCGTGATACCGCTAAACACAGCTATTATATCAAAAAAGTCTGATTTCATGTCAATGTTATTAATGAATTATTACTATTTATATATCATAGCTTTATACTAATCAATTGAATAAAAATATATTTTTGCTTTAAATCTAATAATTCTTATCCTTTCAAACCTACCTATATTACCTACAAATATGAACCTATGCAAATTTATACACCTTTTTCTCTTTTCACTATCTTCACTAGACAGGACATTTCATTCATATGAAAGATTCATATGACAATTCCACAAAAGTTAATTTTTCAGAAATTCGATTCATTTTGAAATTTGATCCCACGGGAAAACCTCTCGAAACTAAGCCAATCAGCTTTTTTTAGATTCCACTTGCGGTTGGAAGCCACCACTTGTGAAACTTCAACGACCCCAATATTCAGTAAAATGGACTGAACCCATTGGATCATCGAGTATATACCATGATCCTTTTGTAAATATATCTGAACCTAAAATGGCTAAATCGACTGCAGAATTTCTTGTGCGCCTTAATCGATGGATAGTTCAGGGACCAATCATTTAAGCATACTAGATTTTAATTTTTAAACTACCGACCTTTGGCATCGGACCATTTTGTCCCAAATACACGTCATTTACGTTAAATCTCCCGCGAAAACGCAAAGTCTAAACAAGCTTGTTAAAAAGAATCCCAATCCTGAGATCCAACGTTGTTTTTTTGTTGTTTTTTTTCGCTCTTATAAATTGATGTGATGTGAAAAGGTAAGGTGTTCGATTGGATCTGAATCGCTGAATTAATTACGTTCGCTATAATGCAATTTATCTTAGAAGGCATCTACTCCTCCATAACCGTCCTTTCTGACTTATTGCACACATTGCAACCTAGAAAATTAATTTTCTGATTTGGGTACAGCTATGTCTCCAAACGTATGACAATGTCAACCGAAAATATGTCTATAATAACTAAAGGACCTTGTTTTGGAACAATAGACATTTCCATTGTGAAAATTAACATGAGCTAAAATATATATTTAATAAAATTTTATCCCAGTCGGCTGTGCACTAAATGATTACTATACTCTGTATTTACTACATTTCTGCATAATTGTTTATATGCTTGGATAACTTTAGGAAAAACATCCTGGGCTTTAGCACTTGCATTATTGCTGCTCAAAGTTCTTTTGCAAAATATTTACGAAATAATTTATGTCCTCTTTCGAATGGTTTGCAAACGCTTTTGAGTCAGATCCCTTCGTCCGAGAAGTAAGCATATTTTCTGACACTATTAAAATTAATTTTAACGTAATATCCGAAATATTTTTATTTAACGATTATTTGAATCTTCTTTTGATTTATAAGGCCTGTAAGCTGACAAATTCTGTGCACTACTCCCTCTGTACTGACCTCTAAACTGGTTGCACTAAAAAATTTTCGGCATTGTCGATGGGGGGTCGTATGCATCAACTTTACATCGAATGCCATATTGAAAGTATCTGGTATTGCTTGGGAATCAAATGTTAGAAAAGAGGTACATAAATTAATTAACTCTACAATAAAGAGATACTGGCAAGGCTATGGAGGTCGATTAACTACCTAAAGCTGGCCAGTCGTCAAACTGCAGAATACCTTGTGGCCGCAGTCCACCATACCACAATTTTATAATTTACAATAAATTACCGGCAGGCCTCGAGAATCACCCGGGTGTTGGCAGTCCGGGGTCAGACCTCGGACTTCATCCAGTCATGGAAGTAAGGCCCCGGATGCGGTCAACATTTAGGCTAATTCACCGCACAATAAATGCAGTTCCTAGATCCAAATCCATTCACCTCTTATTCATTCTTAAATATATTCTTTCCTATTTACCATACACTCAATTAGGGCAGTGGAGTGCTTGATTCCTCCATCACCCTTCAGACATATATAACTAAGCTATCAAGGTTTGGAACTCAGTATTCAACCATCGGCCCTCTCAAAACATGCTAGGGACGCAAAACTGTCAGTATATGTACGGTGAAAGAACCTTGTTTTTTCTAAGAAACAGAACAGGGGACCCAGACATTCGCTGCCTGCTTAAGCACAATATTGTGTGGCATTCCTATACGCTCTCTATACGGAATCAAGGAATACCCTTCCCTCGTGAGACGCATCGAGCAACCTTCGGCCGAAAAGTAAGTGTTTTTGTGTCAACCTCTTGTCATGAAAATCACGACAATTTGTTAAATTTATTTTTTTTTTTTTTGTATAGTAATTTTCAAGTAAAAGTATTATTTTTGACAAGGAAGTAAAGGTCATTTAATTTTCAATTTATTTAGAAAAATCTTATTTTGTAAAGGTTAAATTTGTTAAGTAAAGAAAATTTTATTTTAACTTGTATTGTACAAAAACGTAAATAGTTTATTTGCCAAATTAATAGTTTGAAAAACTAGCGCTGCTTTCGCCATAACGAGTAGTAGCTTGAAGGCAGTCATAGCATCTACACCGTATAGCTTTTACAGGTTGGCAAAAGAAATATTTTGATTCTTTTTTTTGTGTGTGAATTTTAATTGGGATTTTTTTTTATATTTTATTTCGAAAATTTGAATTTGTTTGGTTTATTGTTTTAAAAGGAATATATTATTTTTTTTTTTTTTTTTTGTAATTCGGATTTCATTTTTATTGTATAAATTCCACTGTGCAGCAAGGATCTGCTGATTATTTTTCCTTTTTTATATTATCCTATTCGGCAGTGTCCGAATAACGGATACCACATATCTTCATTACACTCTCCACGCATTAATTCAAACAAAAAAGAGCTGTTATTGGAGATTTTAGTTTTTTGAATAAAAATTAGTTCCAATCCACCGGAATTTGAAGGTTTTCGACACACTTGAGCTTCCACAATTAAAAATAATTCGTTAGAATATAAAATATAAAAATGCTCTTTTTTGTCTCACTCATTGCAAAATTAGTTCTTTCGCCCTTTTCACTTTCTTTTTAAGAGAAAAGTGTGTAATACAAAACAAAAATCACCGACTAAGCTCCGTGGTACGTCATCATCATGTTGGGCCCACATACATAGAGGAAAAAAACCTCTCCCAATTATTTTAATTCAATGTTTACATTCAAGAGATAACTTGTTACCAGGAAATTATTCCACAATTATTATCCAAATAAATGATGTTTAGCTCAAGGCTGAATAGACTTTTAAAAATTTTGAAGAAAAAAAAAGACTGTACGTCCTAGTAAGTACAATCGCAAGTAGTTGCCTACAATTTGAAAGGTTTTTACATTTATTTCATCTACCATATAAATCAGTTTACTTTTACAAACACTACCGGATTATTTATGAATTGAAATTACGCTTAACATTAATTAGTAAGTGGATTGGTAAGTTTGCATTTATACTGAATGGCGGATTGACAATGGTCGCAGAAAGTATCACTGCTGTCAATTATTCATCATAAGAAGACGGAAAACCTGTGCGCTGTTAGTTAACAAAAGTGTAAAAGGTTGTTTTCACCAGGGAGGAAACTGTGAGGCCATTGGCATTTTGTGTGACTCGGATTGTCAAGAAAGGCTCGGGATTAAAGGTGTTGGAATAGGGGAATGGGGTGAGGAGTAATGGAATCTGAAGGTGTATGGATAGAAAATATCCAATATTAACGTTCCTGAATAAGAAATAAGAAGCTTGCCGTTTGAAAGATTCTGGATTACATTCTTTGGAGATCGGATGGAATGCTTCGTCGAGCCCCACAGTTTCATTCCGTATGTCCAGAGCGGTTGTATTAATAATAAACGTTTGTAGGATTGTCGAGAAGTGTTCAGGATGAAAGGTGTTGCACTAGGGTTCAGGTTGAAGGTCCAGAGTTTTAGATGTGCTGTTTTGAAGACTAGTTGGATGTGATGTTCTGTGTGGATAGTTTTGGATACCAAGTAGGGTAGAAGATTTTGTACTGGAGTTAACTCTGGTGGTTGAGACATTGTTTGAACACCACAGGTCGATTCTTTACATCCATCATTGTTGTAGTAATCGCTACGCGTTGGGTGTCATAGTGAAGGGTTCAAGGAACTTTGACCTTTGCCCAGTAGAATCTGTAAAATGGATGTTTTATGTGATGTACAGGCGGCAAATTAATTATTCTTATTTTAAAAACTTTGTTTTTTAAGTCTTTAATATATAAATAAGCATGTTTATTCCTGTCAGATGTCTATTTAAATGTTTATATATAACCTTATTTTCATTTCTACCACAGGGTCCATCCCATAAATAGTAGAAAATGGTTGAGAGATTTCCACTGAAGGCATTAAGCATCATGCCAAATTGTTACTAAACCAACTGTTAACACGGTAAGGAAAAACCTTGAATTATGTTAAACATCGATTAATCTAATTGTATATATTGTTTGCAGATGCGTTTAAGAGAAATTATGTAATTATGTTGCCATTGTTAAATCATACTGTGATATCTTCCTAGTCATAAAGAAATGGACAGTGGGCCAGAAATAATGGGTCTGGCCTATGACAAGCCGTATTCTTGCCCGGATTGCAATTATCGTTGTACAACTAATGGAAATTTGAAAATTCATTTGCGAACGCACACGGGAGAGAAGCCGTACAAATGCTCAGACTGTGATTATAAATTTTCACAGATCGGAAGTCTAAAACGACATTTGATGTTGCACACCGGTCGGAAACAATATTTGTGTGCATTGTGCGATTATAAATGCTGCCAGTCATCGGATTTAAAGATCCACATAAGATCTCATACAGGGGAGAAACCATTTTTCTGCCCCGATTGCAGCTTCAGGTGTTCTAATTCGAGCAACCTGAGCAAGCACGTAAAGCAAGCGCACACCGGGGAAAAAAGATACAGCTGTCCAGCTTGTGATTACAAGTGTTTAACCGCAAATCGGATGAAAACGCATATCCTCACTCACACGGGTGAAAAACCATACTCCTGTTCGGAATGCAGTTACAAAACTGCGCGTGCCGGTTCTCTAAAATCTCACTTTAAAATTCACACCAGGGAAAAACGGTTTTCTTCCAATGGATGTAACTATAAGGACACTCAATGTGCAAATTTAATAAACATTTCCAAGCACAATGGAGAAAAGCCTTTTTCCTGTACCGAATGTCTATTTATGTGTTCCACCTCCAATTATTTAAAAAAACATTTAAGAAAAAAACACGATTAAAATATTTAGTAAATGCCAATGGACCTTCAAGTCGAAAATAAATAAGCTATTCACATGTATTGATAATAAATTTTCATTCGTTTATTTTTGTTAAAATGTCTTTTTTTTTTTTTTTTTCAATTTATCCAAAATCTTTGTGTCTCGGTATTTATTTTTTCAGCGTTCTTCTCACCTTTAATTTGAAGCATGAACTTCAGATCTACACGCTTTCACTCATCTGTGGTTGAGAACTCATGAATGAAGAATTAGAACAATTTATCAAATCGATTACAGAAGAGGATGAAATGCAAGAAAAACGGGGTTGAACGTTAGAAAAATCTGGAGAAATCTTTCAGTTAGTTTAAGGATTGAAAGACAAAATCCTAGTATATGGTCCAATAGTTGGACAAAGCGTCAACGTAACATGACTGCTAACCCAAGCAATGGACCCCTCCCTCCCCCCCCCCAAAAAAAAAGCCCAGCAAAAACCCAGGCAAAGCAGCCTCCTGTTATAACGATATTCTTTAAGATAGCTGAAAGAGCAAACTTGGCTGATTCATCACAATCTACTTCTAACTTTGGAATTTAATTAATTTTTTTTATGTCATATGAAAAAAAAAACCCTGAAATACTTGTTTTACATATTGATGATAAGCACACATGATATAGGAAGTGTCTGATTATCATACAAATAGAAGAAAATACTAAATGCCTGGAGTTTGAGGTGTTTCTTATTAAATAAGTGTACTAACAGTATTTGCAAGACAATTTATTTAATCTAGGCGGATTGTTGCATACCTACCAGGGCGTAATGCAGAGATTCGCGTTGAAAATTATAAAACAGCAATTTTGTACTTTTATTACCAAAATGGCATTCTGAAGTGATCTAAAGCACAGAGAAGTACATAACTGAGCACTCTATGCAAATTAGAGGATGGCATGTTGCAAGGTTGCTTTTTTGCAAGGCTTTTCATTCTGTGGCATAAAGGCTTTGACAATCATCGTGTATACAACCTAGAAGAGCTTCTAAGCCTGAAATTCAAGGGTATTTCATATTATCTGAGGTATTCATTATCCCGAGTCTGCTGTGCACGAATCGCTTTAAATATCAGTATTTACAGAAGAAATTTATCGCTACAAAATCAGCAACGGTATTAGTAATTTCAGGTTGTTGAATCTAAAATTCATTTGTTAGTGATCATTTAGGTATGCCTATTACTGGGCTGATCCATCAAATGTCTTTCAGCATTTCACCATTTAGAGGGTATTAAATATACACCCTACTCTAGAACAATGCATACATCAAGAAAGAAAAAAAAGGAGAATGTGGGACTCAATACGGACCCATATTTCAATTCAGGACCTATTTTAAATTATTTTGAAATGTTTTCTAGCCCCATGAACTGAAGAGGCTTATGTGTAAAAGCTTTTAAAATTACATAAATTATTATTGTTATGTTATCAAAATTATCATCAAAGAAAATCCCATCATCTGCTACACATCTAAATATGAGGAAACAATCCATTCAATCATCCAACCCGACATTCTCAGCTTTGTAGAACTTTAGAACTTTGCACATCATAGTCGAGTGAGCATGCATCAGCGATTTTTTTTTTTTTTTTTTTAACCAAACCCAGAACCCGCGGGTCTTAGAGCTGAGTCTATCACATTAATCACTCAGCTACTACAGTCCAAACTTAACAGTTCTTTTAGGGGCCACAATGGTTAAGGATTTGAACTAACGATTGTCACTGGAAGTGTCCTGGGTTAAACCTTGGCTGCTTTAGTTTCAAACTCAAAATACTTCCGTTACAAAAAAGCCAGTAAATATTGTACCTGAAATGCTAATGAAAAAATACAATTGCGAAATCATGAAAGTTATGAAGAAGGAAAATTACAACCTAGAAAAACTTAAATAATTAAAATACATTTTTATTGTAACATTTTTTGTTTTTCAAAAAGAAAATAACAATATTTACACACAAAACTGCTAGAAAAAAATTATTGTGTAAATTAAATAAATAAATTCATAACATAACAACGATATTTTAATCAAATAATATCATAATGCAATATTGTTTGTATTCTATTTACAGATATAAGGAATTAATTAAAATTGCTGTCGGCTCCAAATTGTTCGAACGCTTGCTGTAAGAAAGATGTTCCGTTATCCTTGAAGTACTGTAAAAAAAAAATTATTTAATTTAATTTAGTTAACTTAGCCGATATTGACTATTCGATTTGAAAACTTACAAAGTCCGAATAAGCAGGTATAGGGACAGAACAAGGAGAACATTCGACAATTTCGATTCCGTTTTCATCTGCACCGCATTCACAGTTTTGACAGGGGTCGGGATGGGCAGACGAGGCGATACGCCTTGCAAAAGCATTACAGAACTTTTTCACCAATGTAAGATTTTCACTTCCCATCCTTTTTCCAGTAAATATCGTACCTGAAATAAATTACATCTTCAAAACCGAAAAACTAAATTGATAAAATACAGCCTTTGAAACTGTTGACTTTTATATTTTGTTAAAAAGAAATCTATTTAAAACAAAATACCATTTGTTTCCAGTGCTAATGGTGTGCAATAGCCCATCATTGATTTTGTAAGTTTTATTTGGCTTCTTAACTCCATATCACCTTGATAATCAGTTTTTGTGTATGCTCTTTCTGAATCAAGACCTGTAAATACAATTGATTATAGAATATAATTAACCATCAGTTACAAAGTAATAAAACAGATGAAAAGGATGGATAGATATAATAAATAGCAAAATTCGGCAATAAAATGATCTACTTTTTTCAATCTTTCTTTTCTTTGCTTTTTTTTTAATTTTTACTGCTTATCCATGATTTTAATCTTTTTCCATATAGATCCATACTTTAAATTATTAAAAGTTTAAGATATGAAGGGAACAAATTTTAAGCTGTAAAATGAGTATGGATGATTTGTTGAATATAAATAAATAAAAACTCGCTCCAAAAAATTAGGGGAAATAAAATTGTCTGTCACACTATGGGCCTTGGAGAGAATATAGACTGAAAAGAAAGAATGACTCAGTTGCGGATTGAGCACACCAAGCTGACACACGGCCATCTCATTAACAGAGAACCGCACACTACTAATAACCGAAACATACTCCATCGGAGTGCGAACAATTAACGCAGTACAGGACAAAGCTTGGCCTATCCTTGACTCTCAAGGCCTTTTAAAAATAGAGCAGTGATTGCAGTAAGAAATTGGTTGGATAAATGAATGAGATAAATGCATTTGGTTGTATTTGAAGTATTTCATGCGCAAGTATATTGAGCGAATGTATTTATTAGCATGAAAGTTCGAAAGTATGGGAGGAAATGAAGCAGAACATGCTTGTAGTTACTGGGGGAGCGAGGCATTCACGTAGTACCAAATATCTCATTGACTTTTAACTGTATGTTTTATATGAATGTATTTATGAGTGTGAATGTTTGAGTATGTGTGGGTGAATACCGGTTGTAGACACTGGCATAATATTAAAAAAAACCTTGTAACTTGTTCAATTCTTTTTGACTAGATTTTTTCTATGGATGTATTTATTAGCATGATTGGATGCGTAAGCATGAATGAATTGAGTATCCTTAATCAAAAAACACCTTCTTTTAAAAAAAAAAATTAACTTTTTCAATGAAAACAAAGCATCTAGGAAAAACATTAGTTCAAAAGCTCACCTGGAAGAAACAAACAAAACAATACAACAAGAGAAAACCTTAACAGTATGTACCAAATATTTTGTAAAAAAAGCATGGGGGTATACCCACCAAAAATAAAAAATAGTGTAATGTATACAATGGTTATACCTCTGGTCACACATGGAGCCCTAAGGAGGTCCAAGAACTTGAGAAAAGAAGACAAAATCAATTTTTAAAAATAACAAGAAATGTTCAGAAGATAAAGCCATAAAGCATTATAACCCTTGACAGATTTTCCAACAATTTTCCAAGCAGAGATCCATGAAATAGAACTCTGTACATATGAAGTACTTAAAAAGGGATTAACAGGTTATAGGTTAAAAAAAAAACACGTATTTTTTTACCATAAAATATTTTGCTGATGCCAAATTTTTGGAAGTTAAAATCTGTATTCATTAGCACATGCAGTGTGATGTTTTTTTCTATAAATTCCTGACTCAGAACACCATATTCCACCTGCAAAAATATTACAAATTAATAATTTTAAAAAGGTTACACGTATAAAAGCGAAAGTGAAATTATTTACTGTCATATTTGAAAGATCACAGCCTGAACAAGGGATCAGTATAAATGTTTTTGACACTCCCGGCCTAAACTGGAGCATCGTCGCATATTTCAAAGCTCCAAATATGTCTGTGTTGCCATTGCCTACAAAATATGTTAAAAGTAATAAAAGCCTTTTGGGTGAATTTATATAAAAAAGAATGATCATACCTGACTTTATCCTTTCGAAAAATTTTGGTATCATTTTCTCATTTGTGAAAATGTTATTGTTCACTAGTACACTCCTGGGTTTGTCAAAAACTCCATCTCCTCCATAAGTGATAACAGCAAATCTAACAATTAATAATAAATAGTATTAAAAAAATTTCAGCTGTAACAATACATCATCACAGGAAGTATTTGACCCTATTTTTATAAAAAAGGAAAGAGAACAATGAAATGCATAAACACAAATAAAACAGTCTTAAATAGAAAGTTGGTGTTTGGAAAGAAATTTGTCAACCCAGAACAAAATCCAACATTAATAAATAACTCTAACCTTAAACTAAACTGTACTGAAGGAGGGCAATTGTGGAGCTGGGCTAGAAAAAGTAACATAGCTGTGTCACAAACATTTAAAAAAAGTATTAACCCATTTCACATGCCCATTACCGCAGTGAGACACACCTCTCATCCCGACCCCCAACACTGCTTCATAATTCATAAATATCTCAAGTCACCCCTGAAGCCAAATATATCATTAACTAATTGCCAATGCTCTTGGCTCGGACCTCATCACGTTCCAAATCCTCCATGAATTCCCTCAAAAGCCATAATCTTCATCATGTACCACACAGCAGTAAACACACTTCCTTTTGCTCCGGAAGTAGTCGAACATCATACTTTTTCCTACTCAGCAAACCCGTTCATAATCTTCCTGCTCCCTCTCTTCTCGAAACTATTCGAGTAGATCATCCTAAGACAATTTATACTTAATTCTTTCAACTTTCTCCCAGACCACACTGAGGTGGTTTCCTTCTCAAAACTCCAAAACTCTGCAAGTTTAGATTATGTATTCGCATCCTGTGACCATAAAGAATACTGTATGGGGACGTTTCTAGATGTGTCACAAGAATTCGACAATGTATGACCATGAGTGTCTCTTGAACAAACTAAAGCACGTTCTTCCAAACACCTTACACCTAATCCTTTACACTGGGTGCACCGATTGGACAACGAGGGGTGAGAATGCCAAAGGGCAGTTTGTTTTTAATCCAATCCTGCATCTCCTCTACACCTCCGACTCCGAGGAAACCTCTTGCATATTTTATCGATAACTCAATCATCCTTTTCTGATACCAATTCTACAATAGCTTCAGACACATATCCAATGAATAGCTAAATGGAGTCTACCCTCTGCAGCAACTTTGCAATTTTCATCAGCATTCCTATCCCTAAAACCAACTACCTCGGGTTCTATCTTGACTCAGTTTTAACCTGGGACTAACACATACAAATAAAAAGAGAGGAGGTGCTTTGGATTGTTGTATAAGCTTCTTGAATGCAACTTTAATGAGACAACAAAATATCAGCAAAACCTTACCGAAACCGATTTGGACAAAAAAAACTTGAACAGGGCACTGCTAAACCTACCAATTTCCAAGCAATTCATCCCTTCCAATCCAAAGTCCTCAGAATCATAGTCAACGTCCCCTACTATGTCTCCAATACGACCCTCCACAATGGCCTCAAAATACCCTTTGTAAATAAATTCCGGATCTGGACCAAAATTTCTTGATTCCATGATAAATTCTCCACAACAGAAGTCCAATATAATCCATCCGCCTAATCCTGTCAGACGTTGCCCTAGTACCTCATCACCAAGGACTTGTGTAAATTGTGAGAGAAACCCCCCTCAAAAGGCATTTTACTGTGTCAATGTGATTTGTAAATATGTATCATAACATTTATTAAAATACACGGATGGTAACTGAAAACAGAAATTAAACTAAAGTTTTTTTTTTTTTTTTTTTTTTTTTTTTTAAGTGCGTTTTGTTTTTCTTGCCTATTTTTTAGTAGTACAATATAAGCCCATTATTATCATTGAAATAAAACTGGTGAAAAATGTTTGTCCGTTAGTTGATGTTGATTATTTTACTACGCAGCATGTTTTCTTTCTCTTTTTTTATATAGTTATTTTATTTTTTTCTGGTCTAATTCTATCATTAAATAAATCTTTATTGGACATACTCCTTTAAGTTATTTCTTTTTTTTAACTAATGTGATCAGTTCAATATAGTTTATTTTATAAAATTATTATTTTCACATTATGGTATATTTTTTCTTCTCAAAAATTGTTTGGTTTAGCATCGGGGATTACCAGATTATGTGGCCTCTTTGGCACTAAGTATGCCAAAATTTATAATAACTTAACAATGAACTAATAACGAGCTGGTTAGAACCAATTGTCAGGTGCCTCTAGGACACATTTGTGCTTCATATAATAACTGTCTTACAACTTTTTTTTAACTGTTTTATATATATAACATACATTAGTGTTCTATGAACTTGAAAATAAAGACACAATTGTGTATGCAATGATTATTCCTTCGACGATCTTTTTATTTATTTTAAAAATCCTAGTGAAAGACCCTGAAAGCATTCCCAGACTTATCTGACTTTTGTTTATAACGTTTATTGTTAGACAAAATGCATTTTATTAAACGCATGATTTCATAAATTTCATTTTAAAAAAATAAATAAATAAAAAGGAGCCTACCAATTACATATTATGTAAAGAGAAAATAATTTCCCAACTAAAAGTGTATCAAATAAAGGAAAGAGAGATCATGGTGGCCGACGGTTTGGCCGTCCGACTCGTATTTGCCACACTAACGGTTTGAATCCTGTAAAATCTCGTGGAATTTTTAATTGTGAATAATACGGAGAAAGTATTGTAAAGTGATTTGACCTCTCATCCGCCACATCCCACGCGGTTCGATGTTAATGCCACCTGTATGACAGGAATTAATTGAATTTTTAAAAAAATCAATATAATTGAATGATTTTTTTTAAAACAAATCCTAAAAAGATTTTTATTTCAATATGTCAGATTAAAAAATATGGGTTAACGAATGCTGCCCCTTGGTAATATGTAATGTAGATATTCATTAGAAGCTCAGGTTCGTTAATTCAGGTTAATATGCTGAAGAGTAAAAATCTCGTCTCAAAGGACATGTAAATACTGAAGTGAGCCAGCTGTAAGAAACACCCCATGAGAAGACTGAAGAAGACCAAGCTATTATAACTTGCACCTCCCTAGACTTCAGAACTTTAACAGACTAATAAGAACAACAGTGGGTGAAACATAAGTTTATCTTGTTTTATGTATATAATAATCACTATAAGATTAATAGTTGAGTAATTTAAGTCACTATTTAATAAACAAATTGATTAATTTTTTAAAAAAATTGTGTTATGTTGAGAAAAAATCAATCACGACTTAATAAAACTTGCCTGTTGTTTAGCAGTTTAACAGAGGCCAATTCCTTTGTAAGAATAGTTACAAATGTAGAAACTAAACGTTTCGCTCTCATGTATTGATTGCATTCTTTAGCCTCCATGATGAAAACAACATCAGTTGAACGGGGTACATAACGATCTCTCAGTGTATGCACGACTCCTTCATCAATGCTAATGTCATTTATCGAACACCTTGAATACAAGATGAAAAAAAAAAAAAACATGTAAAAAAAAAGAAGATATGATTATTTATTAAAACTCACTCGACACAAAATTGTGGAATTTTCAATGGGATAAATTCATTTTTGCACGCTTCAATGTACGCATAGGCTGCAGAGCATATTTCATCGTCGAACACGCTCGGAATACTCTTGAGACACATTTCATTGAACGGCAACGGATTAATCTAAATTAAATAGAGGTAAAAATTAATAAAATATGAATAAAATTTGTAAAAATAACACAATTAATTACGGTTTTTAGTTGAGATGAAAAAAGTCAATGGTACGAGTGGGATTTGAACCCACGACCTTCGGCTAGATACGCCGCTGCTCTACCACCTGAGCTATCGTGACCTCGATCCACTCGGACATCAACTCCCCATCTCAACCTCATCTTACGAGTTTTCCCTCCTTTTGCCATATTTCAAATGTCGTGTAATCTGTTTGGATTCTCGACGACAATTCTCCGTCGCCATTTCAATTGTCGTCGAGAATCCAAACAGATTACACGACATTTGAAATATGGCAAAAGGAGGGAAAACTCGTAAGATGAGGTTGAGATGGGGAGTTGATGTCCGAGTGGATCGAGGTCACGATAGCGCAGCGGCGTATCTAGTCGAAGGTCGTGGGTTCGAATCCCTCACGTGCCATTAACTTTTTTTAATCTCAACTAAAAACCCGTAATTAATTGTGATAGATCAATTGGTCGAACGGACAACGAAAATAGTGAATTAATGTAAAAATAACTTTTATTACAAAACTTACGACAGAAAAGCAAGGTGAGAATGAAGATATTTTAGTCGTAAACAGACTGTTACAGTGTTCACTGTTTGAAGGAGATAATCTTCCAACACTTCTTTCATTTTCAGGATGGCAAGTCCCAAGGCCCCAGCTTTTTACGAAAGATGTTACATTCGAATCTAAGTATCCGTATGATGTCAAATAGTCTGTTTTTGCCTCGTTGTCTACTGTCCCCAAAAGGCCTGCAGTTTTTCCAAAATACCACCCTACAAATTTAACAAGGAAAATTTCTTAGTGAGGTGTGACGATGAACCTATTATTGTTATGTTCATTTCCGTGTGACAGACTGACACAGCAAGGATGACAAAATTAAAATCATCAATCAAATTTTGCAACAAAAATCTTTTTAAATGTATATTAATTTACCCCCCACCCAAAAAAAAGCATTACTTCACAACTTTTTTAAAATAAAATTAATGTCAATAATAAAATTATAACAATAGATTTATATTATAACTGTAAATACATACCAGAAATTTTAAACCCACATACGTCGTATTTAAAATTACATTTCAATGTAAAACCATTTTTGCTTTCTATCACTGCCAGACCTTCCTGAGCGGTAATAAAAGTGTCATTTAACTGGAATGGTAAATGCAAAACTTTTTCCCCCTCAACATCTAATTGCTGAAAGTATAATTTCAGTCAGTCATCAATACAATAATGTTTTAGAAAATACTTACATTTTTCAAGAGGTCGACGTTAATGACTTTATTGTGTACTAAAATTGAAATGAGGTATTTCTTTGGGCTGACATATCTCAAAACTAACGAAAACGTTCCCTTCATAAAGTCGTTTGCTAAGAGGTATGAACACTGAGGAGAAAACTGGTAGCTAACTTTATCGAATGTCATGATATACCGATTACCGATAATCAGAGCTTGTGCTGTAAAAAAAAGGGGGGGGGGTTAATCGAGTTTGTAAAGGCATACAAATATTCTTGCAAACGTACTGTCAAAAGGTGGAAACCACATGTCAGACTGGAATATGGGCGCATATTTATAGTAATAAGACCAAAACGTTTTATTTTTTGGTGATAAAAACTTTTGGATTTTGCTTATAATTTTATACTCGGGAATTTCCTATAAAGACAAGGTTGTACGCATTAGTCATTAAAAAAAATGTAGTTAATACAACATTATTAGTAGTAATTATTATTGGTTGCTGATGCAAACATGTTTTGGAAATTTACCGCATAATTAGGTGTTTCATTGAATGCATGCCATGGAATAGGTAGAGTTTGCTTAAGTATAATTCGCCCTCTATCTGGCTCAAAAATAAATATCGTCCTTGCAGCATGATTTCTAAAACAATTATTCTTGAATGTTTACAAATTTTAAAGTAAAACAACTTATAATTAAAAATTATTATTTGATCAGATCTTTTTCCATCCCCCTTTTTAATTGAGCTATGATCAAATACAAATAATAATAATAATAATAATAATGCTTTATTAAACATAAAAAAGGAAAAAAAGATAGATTTCCAAGCTTTTAAGGCCATGGATCTTGGATCCGTCTGCCAGAGGTCGTTGATTACACAATCAGAAACCAATGAAAATAATATAAAATAAAATATAAATACACAATAAAATAAAATAAACGTTATAGCTTACGCAATACAAAGAAAACAAAAACTGTCAAAATGCAAAAGAGAACAGAAAAACAGGATATAATAGAAATCAAAAATTAAACTCATTAATTAATTCATATCCGTACTTCCATGCATGCCTAGCGTAACGAACTAAGGGCCGCGAATTTGAACCACTCAAGAACCGTAAAAGGTCAATCAAATACAAATATGATTATCTATTCATTCCGAAAAATTATACAAATACAAAATTCCTGGTGGAAGAAACTAAAGAGGCTCAAAACGATTATTACAAACAACTTTAGCCCCATTAAAAAATATAAAGAAAATTGAAATGGTAAGTTTGGAATAACTTCTGTCTTAGTGGTGGCTGTACAAAATCAAGGACTTGAACACAAAATTAGGATGACAAGACTCCTCAATCGTAGAATGGGTCCACACAAACCAAAAGGAAAACCGTGTAGTATTTAAAGATGTCAGAAATGACTCATGTTCAAAGAACTCCTGCTAAATGGCATATACACAAGCATGTCAAATCTCAAGGGAGTGATTGGACTACTGGTCAATCTGAGAAAACTACCTACACAACCCGAGTATATTCAATGATGACCCTATTTTTAGTTTATGCAACGAGGAGGAAGAATCTGCCACCTATGTTATCTTTACTGCAAACGAGCTCAATGGAGATATAACTTAGTAGTTGAGAGTACCAAGACGACTCAAAAAAAAAGTGCACTAATGACAGTCATTGGCCTAGCACTTCTTAAAAAAAAGGATAGAGTCAATTTAACTGAATTAAGAAATGAGGAAAAGTACAATAAACCAGAAGGCTGCAGTAGTATCAAACCCACACTTCCTAGTCTTGTCATCATCATTGGACATTTTATTCTTAGAAAGATCAGGGTGATCCGAAATGTCCAAAGTACAAGTTTTTCATTCCCCTTTTTCAAGAAGAATTCTCACAGCAAAATTATTTGCCAAATAAGTGTATAGAATGCCACCTGATTTGAGAGTGTGCTTTAGCATGGCAGCAAGTATTTGGGCCCCTGTTCCATTTTTTTTTTTTTTAATGTTCACAATAAATGTGTTTATTAGTGCGAATGTGATAGTCAAATATTGAATACCCCATCGACACTAAATCAGATTATACATAATATCTGTCCACCCCTTTCTGACCTTTGCCAGTTGCTAAGGTGTGTACATGGGTATTTAAATTGTGTTCCATTGAGGGAGGCTGGGCAACAACAGCGTTCTTCACAACTAAAAAAAAAGAGAATGTCTTACGTTTTGTTGCTGGGAGTGCACCGTGCTGGCCAAGTTTCGTCTTTTGTATCTGGGTCAGTGAACGTTGACTAGTACTCAGCTGCTTTGCTTATTGAATTTGATAAATGTTCAGTCAGACACTTGCTCAGTATGCAAATGAAGCATGGTTTTATAGATATGAACTAGTACATCATTTCAACTTTTAAAATTAGAAGGAGGAGATTTATTTTTTATATATGAGTTCAGTTTTTATTTTTATTTATATTTGGTTGTTTTTTTTTTTGTTATATAATTTGGTAATATTTTAGTGTATATATGGTATTTTCATTGTTTCCTTTGTATCAACATGCCCAGAATTTTTAAAATTTGGTCGTTGTTTATTTATTTATTTTTTTTAAATTTAATGGCCTCATGAACATTGCGTATCTAGCCAGACTCTCTATAATTATTTATTATTACGTGTTTGTTTTTGGGGGGAGGGGTATCGTGAAAAAAGGGCCAGAGGCGACGGCGGGAATCAAACCCACGACCGCGGGGTCTACTAGCCTAGAGTCTCTCACGCTAACCACTCGGCTACCGCAGCCCCCAGGTCGTTGTTTATACGAAAAAATTTTTGGTTTGCTTCCAGCAGACGGACTTTTCCATACTGTTATAGTACGCTAATAAAACCTATACTTAAGTGTAAAATATTGTACTAAGTTGAAACAATGAATAAATCATTACGATTTGGATTTATATAGGCTCAAATCCGCACATGTGTACATACAAACATGAGCTAAGTTGAGCCTATTCACTTCTCGTAGTCCACCCGGCAGTTTTAGATTACGTAAATTCCCGACAGACTAGAGAATCACCCACCACCATGTGTGGGCAGTCTGCGGGCGAACGTCAGACTTATCCGTCCAGCCAGCAGGGTCGGCGGGATCCAACAGCTACGTCAATTCAGCCCCCAACGCATGCATTTCCAAACCCATTCGTGCTCACATTCATTCTTAAATATATCCACTCCTATTTGCATACTATTCATTCACATTAGGGTGGTACTCGATATTTTTCCTTCACCTATTACATATATTATTCAACTAACCTAATGAGGGTCGATTCACTCAATATTCCTTAATCGACCCTCTCACATCACACGTTCGTGCTAATAAGTACATTCACATTACTAAACATTCCTTCTCAACAGGAACTAGGTATACACAACTATTAACACTATATGCAATAGAACAACCAGTTTCTTCCAAGAATCGAAACAGGGAACCCAGGGAACTACCATGCTCGAGCAGAATTTTCAAATAGGGTGGCATTTTGGCTTGCTGCTGAAATTGCACCCTCAATTAGGTGGGATCCATCTGTATGCCGGACACATATGCGGGCTTGGGTCTTTAAATCATTGTCACCCTCACATGGTCTATTCTTAGCAGAGTGAGTCTAAACATAACCATTCTTCCAAGATCGACAATACTCTTGACAAGTGAGAGCTTCTCTGTCGACCCAGCCCATTGACAATGCCACTTTTTTTTTTATTCATGTTTTCTATTGCAATCTTAGCACCAGAGGGGTGGATCGCGGTGATAAAGTCCAAAGGTTGGGATGTCTTGGCCTTGGCTGCCTCGTACGCCTTTTCATTACTCTCCAGACCTATTAGTCCAAGTACCCAGACAACAACCACAATTTTGCCGAGATGCTCCAGTTCATGGTATCTCTCCAACAAAAGCACTATGAGAGGATCAACGGAAAACCTGCCATAAACAGCAGTGATCACACATTATTATTACACAATATAAGTACTCCATCACCGCAAGTGTGTGTTTTTAAATTTAAAAACTATGTGTTGGGGGCTAAAAAGACCTAGCTGTTGAAAGCCCCTGAAGCCTAACTTCACTGGATGGATGAGACAAAGTCTAACCCAGACGCCAAAACACAAGTAAGGTAATTTTCATTGCTTGTTGTGAGAAATCATAAATTTCATTCTAAACACATATGTATATGTTCAGAGATGTGATATAAAAACATAATCAGCACAGTTGAATATAAAAATATAAAATAAACTTCTCACATGATTTCATTATCCAGTGCGGTATTCATTAAATCACGAGCTGTGTGGTACAATATTGGCAGCAAACTTTGTAATTTGTCGTTCAAATTTAAATAATTATATAACCATTCAGCCTGTAAAATTTCAATTTAATATTGGTATATATTTATTTATGTTCAATTTGCAGCTGTAATAACCTGACTGTACATGTCTCTCAGTAAATCCAATGTGAATGTAACAAATGGAAGTTTTTTCAACTCAGACATTCCTCCGACAATTTCAGATCCGATTTCATTCAATTCCTTACCTAGAATTCAGATTCAAACGAACAATTATAAAGCAGAAAGAAAATTTTCTCCCTTCAAACACTCACCGAATGGCACCATCGTGACATATTTCTTTGTTATGACGTTATACAAAATTGTCACGTATTTTTTCAAATTTGTAAAAAAGTCGTATTTAGTTAAATCCTCGTAGAAAGCGTCCAAATCCTTTGTGAAACTAAATTTTTGGTTGAAAACTGGATTTTTCAAGAGCTCCGTTTGCTTTTCGTACAGAAATTCTAAGAACAAAAAGACACGTTTGGATTAACTAGGGTTAAATTTTCCATTCAAAAGGTTAAAATATACCTAACACTTTTTTACTGCTGTCCCAAAACACAGATTCAATATGATGGACAAACTGAATGAAACTAGGTTCAATCGACATTATGCTCTTCGCCATATAATGTGTCATAAAATCTGTGACTTGGGCCCATAATTCTTCCATATAATGTGAGAAAGATATATGCATATCCTTAATAATCTAAACATAACAAATGGATATTGTAAGATGATTTTTTCTTTTAAAGCTAAGTGTGACACTTACATCGTCATATTTTCCAATGAGGTCTCTTATAAATAGAGACATCTGATCAAAACTCTCACCAGTCACAATTCCCTTGAGAAAATCGACAGTTTTCTCGTATACATTTTTAATAGTTTCAACCAGCCAGAGAATTGATTTTCGCATCGTTTCTCCAGTCTCGCCCATCACTTCCCAAAGTTCATTTACGAGTTTTGGTACATGAGCCATTTTTTCCCTGAAATACATAATGATAATAAATAATGATGGTAAAATATAACAAGAGTCAAAATAATGCCTCACCTGAAAGCAATTTCTTCTGCAAGCACTTGATACATGTTGTATATGTCTTTCATGTAAAATTCATTGTTGTAATAAGCATCATTGAAAATGTCTTTTATCCAATCGATGTCGTCTTCCAAATTTTTCACATCCCTATCAATTAGAAAAACAAGTTGAGCAAACATACAGTGGAGTTTTAGTCGTTAATATTATTATTTTTTATTGATTAATGCCATGAACAGATTAATGAAAAAACATGAGCAACTCATCAATGATCAACAAAGATGCCTGCTTTTGTCTACAGTTGGTCGCGGGGTCAGAAACACCTCAACCTCCCAAGACGGGTAAGAAAGAAAACTTCACAAGGATAATCGAAGTGGAATTACAGATATTGGCACTTGCCTGGGTAAATAACATAAGAATTTCAGAGGACTGAGCGGGTCAGTCAACTCAAACAAATAAAGAGCCACAGAGATCATTTGGTAGAGTTTTTACTGGAGGATTGAATCCTAGGTTCAATTTTTAAGGGGTCTCAGTGCCTTCCATGAATCCATAAAGGAGCTAGAAGAGCTGAGCAGTTTTTTTTTTTTTTCCGTTTGTGAATATTATGTCTTGAACGTAAGTCTAACAGTTTTTTGGTTTTTACCTGTAGTTCAATCCTGCCATTTGTAAGTCGCAAGTGTGGAATTCCATGTCAACCTTTTGTCTATGTACAATCCTAAGTATTTCATGCAATCTGCCGCATGAAGTGAAATTTGATTCAGATAAATAAGTGGGAGTATTTTCATTTGAGAGTAAAATATTTCCATTTTTATTCTCCATTTGCAGAACCATGGATCTAAGGAGGTGGTCTTGGAGGGATTAAACTTCCAGGACTGGATCTAGGTTTGACAAGAAGATGCTGTATTATGCATATCGAGAGAAATTTGCCATGCATATGCTGAAATGGATGTAAGTTATTTAAAGTTGCCACTAGGTACTGCTTCAACTACGGTTCTGCCTTCCAATCAGCATATTTGTATACAAGCCTGTTTAAAACAGACTCATTGATGAGATCTCGCCACTAAGAAATGGAGCTGTAGACCTCAGCTACAAGCTTGCTACCGGACTCGTCTACAACCTTCGGCTCATCTAAAGTCTTAACTAAACTCCACCAGCTCCTCCAAACACTGGCCCTTCTAACAGCCACCAACAAACTCAAAACTAATATGCTCACTAGGTAAAGTGAAGAAACAATCATTCAGGATTTGATTTTCAACAGAAAACCATCTGCCAGACAATATTGGGCACCTGGGAGAAATCTAAAAAGACTCCAGGACAAACTGCTTATGCTCAGATAGTATCTTTAATGTAATGAATTTGGTGGATTGTGGACTAGTAATTAACAATTAATGTTGTGGATAGAATTTCTTGTACGCGAGATAGCAACAGTTCCTCAAGTACTTTTCCAAGGCATTGACAGAGTAAAATTAAAACAATATAAAATAATTTAAAAATTCAGAATAAGCTAATTTATCGATTATTTTATACGCCATACTCAAAAATATATTTATTTTAGTTTTTAAATTTTGTGTTAGCTATTAAAAAATTCAGTTTATTGCATGTTTAAATGGAAAATGATAAATTTTGACTAATTTTGTTTATGTATTGACTTCCTAGTCTCTCTATCAGTCGTAAATTAAGTCCCTAGCATTTTTTGATGGTGAATTCAATTTTATCTTAATTACCTCACATCTTCCAAGAAATCTTGTACAATCGGTTTTGCATCCAACCAAATATCAGTTATAGTTTCGATTGCTTCCAATTTTATGTAATTTGTCCAAAAATTCGCCGTGCTAACTGAATACTCCCAAATATCATTCGATGTTGTCTGAACAAAATCCTGTAATTTTTTTTTTTTTTAATTGGTTATTTATTAACGACAAATATGTGATGTTTAGTTTTAAAAAAATACTGTAGATATTAGCCTTAATTTAAAGTTATCCAGTTGTCAATATGTATAACAGTTTACAAAAATTAAAATATAATGGAATTTCAGGGACAAAAGGCTGAACCATGAAAATGACTCTATATTTCTACAATTCTTAACCAATAAAATGGTAACGCTTAACCCAATGGTCACTTTTTGGGAAAAAAATTACTTTTAAATCTTCCTTTATATCAGGCCTCCAGATCAGGAGAGATGTCAACATCCGCGAATGGTTTAATCTCGTCAAGCAAATGACATCGCTGATTTCAAAATCCTCGTACGTCCTCCACACTCTCAGTTGAGCATGCCTTTGATCTCTGTACCAACCATCCATCAACAACTGTTCACTAGCATCTAAAAATTAAAAATTAAATAAAATTGTCTTCTTTCTGTAGTGTATATAATATCGATTTTGGTTGAATAGAACCGATTATTAGTTTAAAAAAAAATAATATTTGTCTAGGTTACTTGGAGTGAAGTTGACTGTCAAAGCAGTGTGATAATTTCCAAGATCGACGTAAAAATCTGATGTGATTCTTGTTGTCTCTCCATTGGCGAATGTACAATTAAGATAATACTTGTTTTTAAATTTTCCATATTTTCCTTTTAAATATGTCATTTCTAGCAAAGAATGCCTCTAAAATTGAAACAAAAAATTGTAAATAGTATTCAAACATTATTTTTATTTCATTTTCTTGCTTTCTTTTTTAAATAAAAGGTATTAATATTATATAAAAAATAACATTTATACAGTGCGACTAAGGGACAGTCATGTCCATAAAAATATTCTGATTTAAATAATAATGTTGAGAGAGAGAGAGAGAGAGAGAGAGTGAGAGAGGGTGAGGGAGAGGGAGAGGGAGAGGGAGAGTGAGTGAGTGAGTGAGAGTGAGTGTGTTAGTGAGTGGGTGAGAGAGAGAGAGAGAGAGATAGGGCGATAGAGAGGGAGAGGGAGAGTGAGTGAGTGAGTGAGAGAGTTTGCTTATTCACTCACCATCCCACTTTCACTCTCCCTCCCTCCCTCCCTCTCTCTCTCTCTCTCACTCACTCACTCACCCACCCACTCACTAACACACTCTCTCTCTCACTCTCTCTCTTGTATATATGCGCTCTCTCTATCTGCCCCCCTTCCCCATGCCAAATAATGTTTCATCAATTTCAGAAGTTCTTTCCAGAGGATCTTCGGAAGAGGTCAAAACAGAGAAAACTTCCTTTCCGTTTTATAATGTCATCTTCAGGGCATGTTTTATTATCAAATAAACAAAACAATTATAACACACAAAAAAAATAATAATAATTACAATAATAATTGAATATCTTACTTTAAAACCTTAACAGGAATTTGAATAACATGGTGTTTTGGGCACAGAAGTACAACGATTTTTTGTGGCTCAGCATCTAAATATTAATTTAAATTGAGAAATAGAGAAAAAGAGAAGGTTTTGACCTCGTCCGAAGATCCTTGAAAAGAACTTCTTATATCCAGCAGGTCGATAATTTATTTTCATCGTTTCATTAATTTCCTTTAAAAGTCTGACCTTTTTGGAATTTTTTCCAGTTCAGATTACTGGATTTTCCAAGTACTAAAGTTTGGATTATAGAGGGATTATTCGCATCTGTAACTTTTCTGCAAACTGAGGTGCCCTTTACTGGAGAACTCGTAGAGAGGGGATATGGTAATACTTATATTTATACAATTTTATTATTAAATTATTATTATAATTAATTAATTTGATATCTATTGTTCAAATATTACCTCAAATTCAACATATTTCTGCTTTGTTGATATTTTACCATTGGTATACCAGAATTTTAACGGTGAATATCCTCTTTTGTATGTTATATTTTTATTGAATTCTATAACTTGATCTCGTGCTTTAAAATATCCTGATCCATAAATCCTGAATCTTGAATATCAAAAGCAATTTCATTGAGTTAGTAAATGCGCCCACATCATTGCCTGTCACACGTATACAACACGTATTTTCTCCTACCTTGATGCCGGATGACTTCCTTGTAAATTTAGTTGATAAAGTACTTTCGGAGTTTTACTCAAATTCAATATTATTCCATTGACGTTGAGTTTCTTCTTAGGATCCATGGAGTATTCAGCAGTAAGAGTTACCGCTAATGGAGTACTTCTGTTTTTGGATAGAAACCCATGAAATATAATGTCCTATAAAAAAAAAAGCACAATATATATACACATATGTTAAGTTTATGAATATTTTCATTAGATGATAAAGATTGAAATTGTATTGTCTAGGCAAGGGTAGTTAACTAATGTAAAACCACCTCGGTAAAGAAAAGGCTGCTGCTAAGTGTGATATTAATAACAAGTTAAAGAAAATAATTAATAGGTACATCTCGATAGAAAAAATGATCATTTTCATAGCACAATAAGGTCGGTAGTGTGTTATGGTATGCAGGTTTGTGAAAAAGCATATACCAGTTAAATATAAAAACATTGGACATGCTCTACATTGAGACCACAATCAAACTCATACGTCTACACATTACACTTATTTCTGGGCAGATAGAATAAGTTTTAAACAATGGCTCTAATATATAAGCGCACATTTTTGACAAGGCTTTTATAAGCAAGAGAGTATCTGAGTTAGGAAGCCTGATTCCTCCCTTGACTACTGCTCGGGTGATTCAATGTTACTCAAATTTTGATAGGGTCATTCATCCAGCTTTGATTCGGATCTTAAAATCATTTTTTTAAACTCCTATTTCCTCAGTCTCTGTCCAAGACAGCCGGGGAACGTCTCAGACTAGTCTGTCAAGGCTAGTCACCCATAGTCCTTTGGTCCTATCCAGTATTCAACCGACCTACTTAACTTACTACGCTTTATCAACAATAAAGTTCCCTCAGTACAAGCACACATCGACGTAGAACTTTAGCTGAGCGGTAAATAACAATAAATGACAAAACGATACATAACCTTTACCCTCAGACATGGGACAATACCCTCAGCCAACAGCATATCCATTTTTTAGTTACCAATAGACTGTACATCAACCAAAGACTAACATAAAATTCACATATGAGAATAATGAGTGTTTTCGATATCAGGGATGCGCTCATCAAAACATTTTTCATACTGTTTTGATGGCCGCATCCCTGATCTTGAACTATTAGTGATATCTTGACGGTCGACTCATCCTCCCTTCGTCATTCCACAGACAAAAAGCAAAACTTGTCTAGACATTAAAAACACTTTCACAACTTCAATATACAAAAAAGCTGATGGTTCACAACAAACGACATTATACAAGACAATAATATAACCCACTTGGTCATACTTCGACTTTGAGTTTCGACCAACTTTATATCAGTCAGATTTTTCAAACCAAAATCCTCCAAAAAATAGTAAATCTTCAATTTATCTAATCATACAATCCATAATGGCCTTATTTTTTTAAAATTTATTTATCTTTTTTTTTTACATTTGGGAACTCTGCCCTCTCTTAAGGGTGCATTGGGAGGATATAGATAAAAACCGACTTACAACCTGGAATTGTATCCTGGAGTATTCGATTCAATTAGCTCCTGGGACACTGCAAATGGGCTTAACTTGAATGTAGTCTAGACATGCAGTAGGGGGTACAAATTCCGAGCCGAGATCATTGTCATCCTTCATTTTCACTTCAACTTATAACCTCTATATTACACAGCCTCCCCCCCCCAACAGTATTTATTTTAAAGTAAAAGTGTTGTTAAACTTTCTAAAGTACGGCTGTGCAACAGGTTATGTTAGCCCACCGCTTATTTAACCTCCTGGGCGATTGTTGGGAATAGTACAAGATGTTAAGGTTGAGGCAAGTATTCCTGGATGCAATTCCAGGCTGTAAGTCGAGAGGTGGGAGAGAAAAGTAAAATAAAGAGTCGTCATGCTTAGCGCAACCTTAATGTTCTAGAAGATGCTTTGCACTTTCTGCTCTGAAAGCATGCCAGGGGGAAGAGGCATTGGGTAACTGGGTTCCTCACTAACGCCCTCAAATACAAGAACTCCTCGGTTTTATAACAATATTTTCAAAAGCACAAGCTTATCTCAAAGGATAAGCTAATCCCCTACGGCAGGATCGGCAGTGTGAGCTGAGCTATCAAAGGACGAGGAAGGACTGTCTCTCATTTTTAATTGAACGCATTTGCTTTTATTTCTCTTTTTTTTCAATTTTAATGGCAAGGAGTTGATCCCATATGTCTGCACTTATCATATATTTTTATTTATCCTTATAGTGTCTGAATATATTATTTTTGAAGACCTTTATCATTTTTGCGGCACAAGTATTCCTTTTCATTTTTTTGGTATTGCAAATATTTTTTCTTATTTTTATTTTTGCACTCGTTAGGGAATTTATTTGCTTCATGTGAAAGGGATTCGCCCAACGATCGTTATAGTTTATAATTTCAATTATTGATAAACCTATACTTAAGTACAAACTTATGCTTACACAATAATAAAGAAACATGTTCCAACCTCCCAGGAGATTGTGAACAGGCTCTCTGAGGCTAAGCAATCTGCAAAGAACTTGACAAAAGAAAGATAGCGGAGTCCGAGAGGCTCTGGCGTGGTAAGAACATGACCTGTAGATCCCCCCCCCCAAAAAAAAACACCTAAGCCAGAAACGAGAGATCGACCTTACTCAGTTAAGAATAGGTCATACGCAGTTGACACACTGGAAACTACTCCTGAGCCAAAGCCCATGCGGGTGCCCTTTATGCTCAATGTGTCCCACATAATAGAAGCATATAATACCTTAGATCTTTACAGAGAGAGAGTAGGGCCCCGAATTTAATAATGGTTCTCAAGCACAGTAGCAAATTTCTGTTTTTTTTTTGTTTTTTTTGTTTTGCATAGAGATCTTTTTTGTGTGTTTTGTTTGAGTGTGTGGTTTAGAGTAAGTAGTGAGGGGATGATGGTGAAATAAAGCTTCGCCATCATCCCTCCAGTAGAGTAGCGTTTGTCTTTAAGGTCGATGGCAGAAAATTTATGGAAGTACTACAACGACCCCAATTTACATAGGTGTAATTACTAATGTATGTAGGTCTATGGAGGGGTACAATGTACAAATGTACGACTGTATTATAGAAGTTAGTTTTAGGCTAGACTATAGTTCGTATGCATTGGGGAGGCTGAAATGGCCTAGTCCCGTTGGTTCCAAAGTGATGATCTCCTGAGCATCTGCCTTCAGGGATGACAAGCAACCCAGCAGTATAATGAGATAGGTGAACTAAGGTAATAAGGTACCCTAAGGTATAAGTATAATATACTTTCCAAAAGGATAGTTCCTACTCACAGTAACTACTCAGCTTACTGTGAGTAGGAACTATCCTTTTGGAAAGTATTGAACACCACACTCACCCCATCATTTAACATTTCTAAGTATAATATATGGGGGGGGGGGGTGAGCACATTAAGGAGTGACAACCTTTCGGGATGAAAGCCCAAATAATAAAGAAACAAAACAAAAAATAATGATAATTTAGTAGTTTACAAACTGGATAAAATTCCTACTCAACAGATTGGCCGTTGTATGTTTATAAATTGTAAATATGTATTACTTATAGAAATAAAGCATTCATTTTTCACAATACTTAAATTAAGCTTTTTTTTATACAATATATTAATACTTATTTTTACTGTAATGAATTCATAACAATTTGAATAATACTATTGACTAACCTTGAGAAATGAAGCGTGTTTAATGGTTATCAACAAATCATTGGCATTTTGGCTCGGTATCTTATGCCAGTGTAAGTTACCAGTTACATTTTTTGCAAAACTGAATTTATTCGGTTCAAGTGTCAGAGCCATTTTGAAGTCCATGCTTGTCCACTCGTAATCCCCGATTATCGCAAAATGCCGCCGTGGAAATGATATGTTGAATTCCATTTGTTTTCCTTGGATGTGTTCCTGATAAAAAGCATTCGTTAAATTATTTTTACCAACGTTATTTAAATTATTGTTATACCTTGTTAATTATTTTAAAACCAGAGCCAAACCACACGTTAGGTTTTAAAGAAAAGTTTGCATTCGAAATATATATTGTGTCACCTTCAGAAAAAGTTTGAACAGTCACCATTCGCTGTTTGTTAAAACCTACAGGGAGTAAATTAACATTTAAATTAAATTACAATGTTAATACAAAAGCTGCATATATGTATATATATTATTCCCCCTTAAAAATAATGAAATTTTCAAGAAAAGAAAAGGGAGGAAACTAGAAGTTTATTAAAAGGCTGGCTAGCAAGATGGAACTGACAGAGAGCGAAAAGAAGCAGCGGTAGATCTGGGAGATATAAGACTTCCAGGGCAAAGACCGATCAAAAACTATCCCAATGTTTTTGACAATAGTGCAGAAGGAAACAGGGTTATTGTTAATTGTAGGGATAGACAGTAGGGTCTGAACACAATATCCTGGGGCTTTTTCTAAATGCCCAGACACTAATTGAGTCAAACACTCCTGAAACCAATTTCAGCTTGTAGTTCATGAGGTGGAAGGAAAGGTAAAATTAAGTTATAAAAATGATGAGAGCATTTTTTTTAATTTAGGCAAGTCATGGATATAATAGAAAAAAGGGTGGAATCGCTTAAGCCTTGAGCGTTTCAAAATTGATTAGCAAATAACCAGTCAGACACCTCACTCGATTAGCATAAAAGTGTTATTATACCCCCTTCATTAGGACTTTGAAACTATTTCTTATAATAAAAATTAACAAATAAACGACATCCTACTTTCGATATTAAAATTATGAATTGAACAATAATGAATTGTAAGATTTTAGGTTAGTAGAATGGATGAGATATACCAATTTCAACATACTGGATATTTCTTCTGCCAAATTGATGCATTTTAAAATTTCAGCCCTCTTGGGGGGGAAAAGACTGGGGGGTCTGTGAACAGATTGTTCGATTCCAAGTCTGAGGGCACTTTTATTTTTTCAGGCTAAGGCAATTTTCCCTAGCTTTTTAAATATGGAATTCAATTCTTCTAGGAGGAATTTGAACAGACTGCTTTTCTCCTATCGTACTTATTTCTGCGTTTACATCTCTTCTGTTTTAATTTGTGACTTTTTGAGGTAAGAATCTGATCATTTGGGCTATCTTTGTTTTACCTGGTAGTGCTATTTTATTTATTTTTGTAATGTAAATTAAAACATGCATTTTCATTATGTTAGCAAATTTAGGTAGTAATTTTAAAAATTCACAGTTACGAAGGTCCAATTTATTCTTTTTATAGTACTTATATTATTTCTACCAATTGCCTTTATTTG
>CM077100.1:22321254-22364668 GCA_039619505.1 Cimex hemipterus | reverse complement strand
AGCTTTATATTATTAATAAATATATATATATATCATTAGTACATATTACAAATGTGATCACAAAATCTTTTTTCACGGTGTCACACGCAAACACAAATGCCAGTGCTGAACCCAGAGACCATGCGCTACGAGAAATCAACTAATACTGGAATTTAATGAGGGATAAAGGAACAAGGTCATGTTATTAAAGTGAAATAGTGGATTCTCGGGATGGGTATGTGTAGAGAGGGCATGAGCAGTAAGGTTAGGATGATGGTGTGAAACTTTTGGAATTGGGAACGAATCTGTTTGTTGACAAAAGGAATGTTGTGGATGATGAGGCTATGTAGTAGGAGCTTTGACGGTTAGTCTAAGGCCTTTTTATTCTAGGGTTTGGACGCACTGATTTTGGATGGCTTGGCAGAGCCCCATAGTTCCACTCCATCCAAATTTGCTGCAGGAAAGTCGTGTATAAGTTTAGTGTTGATAGTCAACACGAATTTCGGTCTTGTATGGGAATTAAGTCTGGTGTCTATGTATAGTCTTAAGTATTTCACTTTAAGGGAAATCTGCATCTCTGTTGTTAATGTACAATAGAGGGAAAGACTGTTTTTCAACTATGTACAACATTTTTCTTTATTCAATCGTGTCCTGCACAGTTTGCACCAGTCTAGGATAAACTCAAGTCGTTCTTAGGTTAGAAGTACTTTGGAAGTTAGAGAACAAAGTTATGGTATTGTCTGTGTAGGTAGATGAATAAGTCAGTCGGCGTACAAATGCCCCCTTGTGGGACGCTGGCTTCTATCTGTCTGACATCCAAGAACTTGTTGCCACACCCCGCTCTGAAGCAAAATGGTTGGTTAGGTAAGATTTCAGGATAAGATAATAAAGAGTGTTTAGGTTTGTAAAGAATGCCCGGGTCCCAAACCTTATCAAAAGCACGTGCTACACCAACATGGATTCATCCCAATGATGATCCCATTTGCAGAATATGTAATGAGGAGGAGGAAACAGCCACTCATATCATCTTTGAATGCGAAGCAACAGCTCAATGGAGGTTCAACCTAATCTATGACAAAGACTCAGGGAATCAAATTGCAGCAATGACAGTCAATGACCTGATACTTCTGAGAAAAAGAATCGAGTCTATTGACTAAACTAAAGAACTAGGAAGGCACAATAAGCCAGAAGGCTGCACAAACCCCGCTTCCTAGTATACTTTTCACCATACCATACCATGTGCTACACCCAAGCAATACTCTTTATCCTCTAGAGTAGAGGAGATAGTGTTGTCAATTCTGAAACCTTGCTGGATCGTCGAATGATGAGGGTGGAAGCTGAGTTGGTGAGAAGGAATGATTTTGACTGTCTATAATGGGTATTAAGCCCTTTAAAAAGAGTCTTCAAGGATTTTAGACATTGAAGAGAACTGTGGTCGGGAGGTTAGTGGGCTTTAAGAATGAGAATAATGATGGAATATTTTCATAAAAGAGGAAAGTGAATGGTTCATCAGATGGCATAATATATTGTGGTTAAGAAAAACTTAATTATAAAAACTCACCTCACTCATCGATATAAAATCAAACTGGTTCGGTTCTTTTATATATTTGACAATGTAAGTAATATAGGAATAATCTCTATTGTAAAATAATTTGCTCAAAACTGTGTGTGTCACGTTCATTTTATGAGGAAGAACGGCAAACGACATGAAACGAAGATTGTTCCAAGATGGCCATAATAAAGTGGCATTTGTGCATAACCTGAACAAACATATTCATAATTTAATAAGGTTTTCAATTAATTGTTGATAAAACGGAAGTTTCAAAATTTCACAATATATATTATGAAATTTATAATGTTGTATTAAAAATCAGGGATAAAGCGAATTTGAAAGAAAATAAAAACACATAGTTCATTTGTTAAGCTTTTGCAGACTTAACCCTTTCATCAAGAATTTGAACTATCATTAATAATTCACAAAATTAACAAATATGAGCATCTACTTACAACACTGAAACTTATTGGTTCATAGCGTAAGGTGAGAGTGTGATGTCTGGAGAGTGAAAGTAATTTATTAGTGTAAATGGAAAGTATAAACCTGCCAGGAATATTGAATATTCTTAACGAATGACTACAGCCAGATTTGTCTTCTAAGGTTGGAATATCCAGTACAACACTGGAAGTATGCACCCAATTGTCTGCTGGCTTTTTGTTAGCGGTACTTCAAGGTGGTCACAGGGAACATGAACATCTTTTTGTGTTATATTTGTATATGCCTTCTGGTTCTTTTAATAATAATTTGACGACCTGAGATAACAACGAAAGGTTAGCAAGTCAGGCAGACAGGCGAAAAAATATAAGTGAAAAAGATGCATTAAAGAAAAAAATTAATCATGTGCAGAGGGCCGGCGATGACTACTAGATGTTTGTCAGTACTTAAGATTTCAAACATGGTGAATTCACTTTGAAGGGAAACTAGAATCGTATCGGTGAAGAAGTGCACACGTCAAGTGCAATGCCGATAGGTGGCTCTCAGACGGTGACTTATAGAATAAGGGACATTGTACCTGATTAAGAATGGACCATGCGAGGTTGACACACGGACTTACTTTTGAACCAAAGTCTATATCTGTCCGGCGTGCAGAAAAACGTTGTTCGATGTGTCCCACCCTTTGTGTCTTGAGAGTGAATGTATTTATTAGCATGACTGCAGTAGCATGAAATTTTCAATGGCAGAATATTGAGTACCCAATCGATTCTCAATTAGGTTAATTATATGATAATAGAAACTGATTGTGCGGGAGGCTGAAATGACCTAGTTGTTTATACCACCTGGAGACCAACCTCGCTAGCTGGAAGATGAGACCCTGGGATGAGTGATTTTCAAGGACAGCCGGTAATTTATTGTAAATTTCAAAAGCTGGAATTGCTGATGGACTCGAGAAGTGATAAGCTTAACTCTCATACTCACGTAAATGTGTGTGTATGAACATATGCAGAATAAATAATATAAATCAGTAAAGATAGTTTATAAACAGTGAAACAAAATGTTCAACCTGTTCATTCTATATCAGAATTTCAAAGTCCTGATAAATATTTTATCATTATCCCTGATTTTTAATTCAAAATTATGATAATTTTATACCAATTTAATAACTCTTACAATGCTGACTTACCACCAATCTCTTTTGTTAAAATCAATGTTGACACTGAATGAAGTTTCCTGGAAATCATTGTCGACATTCCAAAAATGAACGTGGGATATCAACTCTTTTGAGACATCTCCAAACTTCCCTTTGCCCACGATGTCAAACGAGAGAAGTTCAAACCAGACAATCATCCATTGAAGATTGGCGTCTCCATGAAAATTTTCGCTATTAAGATTTATTCTAAATATTCCTCCTTTATCTTTTAACCTGGATAATCAGTAAAAACATTGTATCACAGTTTGATTTTAAAAAAACAAAAAAACAAGCCTTTATTTAGTGTACAACTCAACTACTCAACTTACAACACATCTCCCTTTATTTTAATTTCTCTAGTGATCAATTGGGATTTGACGTTTGTATTTATTTTGTATATCGTCAGGTCGTGTTCCTTGTTCAGAAACACTCCGTTCAAACTCAACGCTTCATATCCTTCAAACTGAGAGTTCACCTGCAAACGGTAGATTAAATTGTTATAGGCTGCCTTATATTTAGCATGTACTAAGCTTAAATACGTAAAAATATGTCAGGATTTGAACCCAGACCCAAATGCACATCAGACACACTAATCACTCAGTTTTACATCAACAAATTTACAACATAACAAATAATAAAAGAATAACGCAACAAAATCAAAATACCAAAAAGTTGACATTTATGCCGATTTGTTGTAGAAAACCATAATCACAATAGACGTTAATTAATTTCTCTTGGATCTTGATTATGGCAGTGATAAAACGTCTATTCTTTTTTTCCTCGGAATTTAATTTGAAACTCACAAATTCAACGTGGGTTGGTAATTGGTAAAAGAGCAATTCAATCTGGAAGCATATCACTTTAAGTAATAACAACTTGAAAAAGTTCAGTAAGCAAATTTACTTTTATTGGGCTATTTTTATTTAGACTTAAAAACCCCTTCAAACTATATGTTTTATCCGCTTTGAAAGTTGTTTCAAAAGATTTTCCACCTTTCTCATTTCTAAAATTCCCACCAATATTGATTTTCCTGGAGAGAAAAAAAAAATTCAAATCAGCAAATTCTTATATCAAATAGTAATAAATAAATTATGAAAATATACAAACCTGTATGAATTAAAAGTTGAATCGATTTTGACGGAAAATGTCTGTTTTTTAATAATAGCAAGGGCTTTCATTTCAGTTTTGTTTGTGTATCTTAAATACGTTTCAAGTCTATACTCTTCAGGTCGGACATTTCCAGAATACTCAACGCCGCTTTCAACAACACCAATCGTAGGATAAGGCGTTGTAATGATTATAGCATATTTCATGTATGATGGCGCATCATGAAGCCAACCGACCCGTATCCCATAATGTACAATCGATGTCTAAAAATGCAGATTATGCATTAAAAATGAAAAATAGATTATTCTTTTCCATACCCCTTTTTCATTTGGTAGACCGATCTTTATAATCATTTTCCTCTCTAATTCGATAAAATCCTTGTTTAGATAAATTGTGCACCAAGGGAGGTTGAACAATGATGTATTTATTTTCAACTCGACATCACTTTCAAAATAATCATTAGCAATCTGAAAAATTATTTCAATACAAAGTAAAATATCTCTCACTTAGTTTTTTTCTATGTGTCTCTCTCACTCTCACTCTCTTTCTCACTCTCTCTCTCTTTCTCTCACTCCTCTGCGACTTCACCTCCTCTCTATTAATTCCTTTAATTTAAATTTATCACATATTTAAACCATTTTAAAAGGGTTATTTGAGACTCACTGCGAAAAATGTTGTTTTTACCTCTAGTTCTCCATTGAGAACGACCAAATTGTTGTTCATTTCAAATGTAACATTCGCAGTGTATAAAGGGTTTTCTATTTTTAATTTTCCATTCATTAATGTACGTTTTAAAAATGACAAAGGTGTCTCAACTTCAAACCCGATTCGGTATGTTCCTTCGTTGCTTTCGCTATTCTCCTCTAGGTTGTCAGCAACGTATTCGCACGTCAACTTTGAAAAACCCTGAAAGCATACAATTTCACGTTGCTCACTTGCAAAATTTATTTGCCGAAATCGGGAAGAAATTCAGGTTTACCGTATAAAAGTTTTCATAAGATTGGGCATTTGCATCCAAGTGTAAATCAAGGGTTCTACCTATTTTGCCCTGTAGCGAAAAAGAACTGTTGGCCTCCGAGAAACAATAGCAAGATGTTTTCATATCAAAATTGTTTTTGATATTCAAATAGTCCTAAAATCAGAATTCACAAGTAGATTTGTAAAAACCTAACTCCATTCATTCGATGCAATAAATAATTGTAAATTATAACATGTTAATATCCAGTGTGAGAAGCCGTTAGATCAGCATGCAGTGAAGTTGTTTTAGGGCCACATCACTCTTCTGCGAGAATTATTACATAAATTAGCTCTAAGGGCTTTTAATGATAGGATAGTTTAGAATGGAACCTTTAAGCAGTCCAGCAGAGTTCAAGCCCATACATCCAAAAGCCAACAAGACAATGTAGAGTCTTATTTTGTTTGTCAATATGAGTTTAGTTTTTCTTAACATTATAAACTGTTAAATTCACTAATGTCGTGGTCCGCTTGACCAATAGATATATTACAATTAACTAAGGTTTTTAGTTGAGATAAAAAAAAAGCCAACGGCACGAGCGTAAAATTCAAAAGGTGCGGTTGAGAAGGGAAGTTGGTGTCCGAGTGGATCTCAAGTGGTAGAGCAGCAACGTGTAGATAGCCGAAGATCGTGGGTTCGAATCCCGCCATTAACTTTTTTATCTCAACTAAAAGCCTTAGTTAATTGTATTATAAACTTCTTTTTTTTCACCTTATTGTTAATTATATAATTACTCAATTAATTTTCAAAATGAAAAATTTGTGTCACGGGCAGGATTTGAAGAACCCACAACTTAGCTAAATACACTCTGCTCTACCAATTAGCTACCGTGACTTTGATTACCCATGCCACAAACTTTTCATTTCGATTCCTCGTTTATTCCAATTGTAAGCAAATCACAAGTTCATATAGAAATATATTTTATTAACAATTGTTCACAGGTGTGATTCTAGGTTAATACTAACTTTTTTATTATTTTTTTTTAAATCTGTATAATTAATTGAGTAAATTATAAACTGTATATTACAGCCTGTGGGTTTAAGTCATACATGGGGATCCCACAACAGTAGTTAGTCTGAAATATCATACATGGGTTGTAACAAATACGGAAATATTTTTGAAGTATACCAGTCGGAGTTTTCTTGTTTTGTGTAACTATTCTGTGTGTGAATTTTGATTTTGTCGACCTTGATTTTCCACTGAAGTAGCCTGGATTTGATGAGCAGGAACTCTTTTGGAGTATCATTGAAAAAGGTAAGGGTGTTAGGTTATTTGGTAAGGTCGGATGTATAAAGTGAGTTAAGCAAGGGATCAAAGACGCTGCCTTGTGGGACTCCTGTTAGATAGATAGGAAATATTGAAGTTTTGTGTGATATTTGAAAGTCATGATAGATTGCATTGGCTCTTAGGATAAGGAAGTAGGGAGCGGGTAAGATTTGTTTGACATTCCACAACACTCCTGAGTTAACTACCCAGTTTAAGTGCACACCAGCCTTTTTAGGAAAAGGCAAAAGACAGATGGTTCGGAACCTAGGAAAGTGATTAGATTTCTACAGAAAAAGTCAAATTAATACCACAAATGTAAAGTCGTCCGTCATCCTTAACTGCAAAAATGGAAAGCTGACATATGCAATGACATTATAATCATCCCCATCTTCGTTTATTTGCATTATTCCGTGGACAGTTGGATACATGGGAGTGTCCAATTGGAAAACGCCTCTCCAATAACTGTCTCCCATGTAAATTTCTTCAAGTGTGATTAAAGGGATAATTGGTTCTTCTTCTTCTTCTTCTTCTTCAGTTGTGTTGTTTCCTTTTTTCGGCGGAACAAATGGCAAGGCAAATTTATCTTCTGGTCTTAGCATCGCCTGAACTTTCAATCCCACCTATTTTTAATTATAAAAAAAAATAAAAACTGTTGTTAAAGGAGTAATAAACAATATTAATGCTGGAAAATAAAGAATACATTGTTGGGAATATGATAATTACAATTGTTTTCTTTAACTGGAAGATCTGCAAATTGATAAACCTGTGGCTTGATTTTACTTGATGATCCTTACATTTAATAGAAAAAACAAGCAGAAATAATTCAGGGATGATCAAGCTACAGATTGATGTTAGTTAATAGAAACTGTCAACTCAAATATAGATGATATATGCCTATATTGATAAATTTACAGTAGTGCTAACTTTCGGCTTACCTTCCTCTCAGCCAAACTAACTGAGGCCTCAAAGTCCACTTTCCCTTCTAAAATCAGTTTAGCCATTGCAGCACCTCTATGATATCCATCGATAGGAGTATAAATTTTAAGACTATAATCGATGTCCTTCCAAGACGTGTAGTGGGATCTTCCCAAGAGACCAAGCTCAAAAGAATTTAAAATAAAACGTGCATCAACCTAGAATTAGATTTGTTTTAATCTGGCTGTAAACGTCCATAACAACTCAATTTCCTTACAGTGTCAGGATTGATTTTTCCGACGAGCAGCAAGCGGTGCTTAGCACTCAGTGATGTGTAAATTTTGAGCCTTAGATTAAAATTGGAAGTTGACTGGTAAAAATAAATAATCTCAGACTCGAGAGCAGGCGTGGAACTTATAAAAAGGTTGGCTAAACCGGTTTTGTTCGAAGCAGAGAATGCAAATTTGCCAAGAATGGATTTGTACTTTTCAAACGGTGTCTCAATATGAAAATTAAGAACGCTTTCCGTAAGAACTCTCATAGAACCTAAAAACAATTTTACAATTACACTGCTGCATCTAAAATTTAAATTACATCAATCGACATTACCTGTTGCACGTGTTATGTACTTTTTACCATTACCAATAATACGAAGATTGGCAACGAAATTGTGAGGATAAACGTTTAATTCCCCTGTCATGCCAGTCTTTCTCAGAAGTGCGAAAGGTGTTTCTACGTGAAAAGAACCGTTGTACTGTAAATGATGTGGCACATTCATTACACTCCCACTGGCTGCTAATGACACAATATTGCTTGAATTGGTCTAAAAATGGAGACAAAAAATTTACAAATGCTGAATTTTTCTTATAAAAACACAATTGATCAATACCTGAATTATTAGACCCGTATTGAAATCATTCGGATACGAGCTATATCGGATAACTGCTTGCATTGAATTCACTTCAGGGATTGTGCTATTCAGCACACTTAAGAATGACAGCACAGAAGATAATTCGTCAAAGCCATAATTATAAGACACTTCAATGTCAACTCTCTCATTTTTTTGCCACATAATATTTCCATTCGAATTCAACTTCTGCTTTTCTAGCTGTACCCTAAATTACAATAGATTTAATGCTACAATTGTATTATGAACAAATAAAACCATGAAATGTATCAGGAATGGGTCAGAAATTCTAGGGGCAATAGTAGCAATCGAACCCGGGGGTACGAAAAGATTCTATGCCTGTCTAATATTTAAATTTGACTTTTCACTTTATCAAAGCTTTGGCAGTGGAATATGTTATATAAACAGACGGAACAACAAACAAACCAAGACCTAGAGACAATCTCCTTGTAACACCTCCTGCAGACGTGATGGATCTTCAAGACGGGGGAAATATCAAAATTGATTAAAAAACCACAGAAATGGGAGTGACAGTGAAGATTTCAGAGCCAGCATAAAATAAAACGTTCAAAGCAAAAGAGGAGCTAATTCTGAATAGGATCAGGAAATGGAAACAAAACCCTGTACCAATTGTAACAACCAAATCCCTGCACCAAGGCCAACCATTGGAATTGGTGAACACAAAAACCTGTGGCTGATGCTAAGGTGGTAAAAGAGACAGGTCACTAGGTAGCACCCCATCAAGTGAGAGTGATCCCAGACATGTCCCAAAAAGAGCAAACCATCTCCAAACCTAGTTGATACGGAAGGCAGTGACACATACAAGAAAGTTCTCAAGGCTCTGAAAATGGATGTCGTGTTGAAAATATACCCAGACGAGCAACTGACAACAGACAGGCTATTCAGCAGGTGTCCTAACTGGGATATGAAAATGTGAAAACTACAAAGGGTGGTTGAATTGAAAAGGGAGCTTTCCTGATAACGTGTGACTCATGGAAAAAGTACTGCACACCCTCTCGAGGGGAAGTAGCAAACCTTTGAGTAGGCCCTACAGAACTATCATAAAATGCCATGAAGCCAGATTTTGATCTTCTTTGTTAAATCACAACTACAATTCCAGGCTAAAACCAAGAATTTGACGGGCATCAGCTGGAGAGTGGAAAGCAACAGTCTTATACTCATGGTAGACATAGATAATCCTTCCTTTGACAACCTAACAGCAAGGACATCTTCAGAGTGTCTGTTAGGTACTAACGACCTGATGAAAAAGAGACTTGACTTCCCAGAAATCACACAGAAAACTGAATTTCTATTGAGTCACTTATTAGGTTATCTTTGTTTGTCGGTGCCTTGAGTGACATACTGAAGATGGCGAAATGCTAAAACAAGTTTAACTGATAGGCCATTGAGGATAGGCAAAGATTATCAGAAAGAATCAAATTCAAGTTTATCACCCCACAAACGAAAGGAGGAAATCTCAGGATAATAATAAATAGTAGTCTTACTGATAACCCAGTGTAACTTGTTCCCATTTTTTAAATGGAGTTTCCAATTTCCCATTAAGTTTTGCATTTCCATTCTTAGGCAAGTCATAAAAACCATGTAAATATAATTTTATTGTGTCTTTTATACTCCAATGTACACTTCCGGTTAAAATGTAGTCCTCTTCTGTAACATTTAAAAAAAAAAAGATAATTTGAAAGAAATCACGGATGGAAATTTTGACTCACTGTTGTGTTTGATCATGAAGAATGAGTTTATAATTCTCCCAGGGTATTCAATGATGCATTTACCATCGTAGTTCAAATTGCCGTACGAGTTCGACAAAACACTTGCGGTTATTTTCTGTGATGGGTCTCGATTCGCGTCCCATTTCAGATCTAGTGCACTGTCGACCATAGTTTTATTTGATACTCCACGAAATACTAAATGGACATCTCGATATCTTTAAAAAAGAAAAAAAGAAATATCAACGATTTAATGATTAATGAGACAATATAAAATTATTAATATCTGTGTGTTAATTAATATCAGTGTTTCTTGTTTTTTTCAATTGTGGATGGGAATTACACGTTTCAGGTAATGTACAATATCCGAGGTTGAATGGGATTTCATTGTAGGACAAGAGAATTTTCAGAGTGTAAAGGTGATGTGGGTGGATTAAATTTCATTGACTTTTATTCTTTATTTGCAAGACCAAGACTGGATAAGGTTTAAGGATGGGATGGGCCCTCCGGGGGATAGCCAAGTTGGTTTATCAATAAGCCTCTCTGTACAGTTACATCTACGATCCTACAGGTTCGAATCTCATGAGGGTAAAATTGCGTACATTTCCCTCTGCTCTGTCACTAGACCAGTCTGGCACATGCCAATAAACTTCTGTACAAGGTGTCATGCCAATGCTCCAATACGCCTGCCTCTCTTGGAGTCTCACATGCAAGAATACTGTCGCCAGGCTGCAGGTTGTTCAGAACAAGTTTGAAGGCTTGCGACAGACTCGCCCCGATACAAACGCATACCAGAACTGGACAATGTGACAAACATGTTGATTGTGCTCAGAGGATTAACAATTAAATTTTTAAAACTAGTACCAGCTCTGCTGCCAAATAAGTAATTATAGTGGGGACGATATGCACATATAAACAAAAAAAAATGGTTTTGGACAAGGTTTAAAATAGGAGTCTAGGACTAGCTAGGAAAGGATCAGGATTAGATGAAAGGATAGCTGTGTTATCAGCAGAGCATATAGTACTGCTAGGGGTAGGAATGTCAGCTGTATATTGTGAATAAGAAGGGCCCTAGGGCGCTGTCCTGAAGGACACTCCCTTTACTTGAAATACAACAAGAAAAGGCCCGGAGTTATGTAGCAGTCCGATAGGATTTTATTATTTAAGCAATAAATTAAATTATATATTATATTCTGTGAACAGTAAGAGAAAACAACAAAGGAATGTTAGACGTAAGTTATAAAATCAGTATTATTTAGTTTAGAAGTAAAGAAAACCAGTAAAAACCGAAAACCGACAGCTGGATGTGATCCATATTACTTAAACTGACTTTTAAACATTTTAAAAATTGTATTTAAAAATAAATCTTTTACCTGTCTAAATGAAGTTCTATATTTGCCTTCTTATTTATCGAGTCCAAATAACTGGTCAAAGTGTACGACATGCGGTTATACAACAACTCCACAATAGACTGATAATAACCAGGGCTTTTGATCGAGTGATTAATACTTAAGCCATACTTTATTTTGTTGTGTTCTGCCTAAAGATACAAAATGATTTATTAGTAATTGACAAAGTAATTTTTTTTTTCTAAATCTAGCAAGAACAATATTTGTGCTGGTTATTTTCTACAGGAGAAAGGGAGCACGATGGAAAATTCAAGTGTTGGGAATCAGACCCAGAGCCATGGGACATACTTCAACTACGAATTATTAAATAATAACGAGGAAGAGTTCCAAACCTTATTTAAAGCTAAGAAATGCTATGTTACGAAAAGGCAAAGATATTTTGGTGTGTAAAATGTATGAACCAAAACGAGAAAATAATCTATAATGAGCAAGACGTCTTCCAGAGTACAAGATCACATTAACGTAGTAACAATATACAAATACAAACTATACAGCCTACATGTAGTGTTAAGGAACCATGTGCATTTTAAAACATAAATTCTGCCTAATAGAAGAAACAGAAGAAACATGGGCAAACTGCCTGAGAGCAAAACTGCCCATTGATCATAACCTAATGAATAGAATGCCAAGAAAAATAAAGAGATCATTTCTAGAATAAATTAGGTTAAAGGCAAAAGACCATAAAAACTGCAACACAAAACACATAATGAAAAGTTAGTGATAAGAGAACTGGCTACAATTGTAAGCAAAAATTGCATTGAAATTGGTGCAATCCTAGAATGGACTATGAGAGGGGAAACCACTGGATTTCGGCTTAGCCAGTAAGAAAATAGTGACATAAAATTCCTGGCTTTTATCGATGACCGTGTTATAATTATTGAGGACACAAGTAGTAGATTAATAGAAATAGCGTTAAAGGCCTCTAAATTAATCAGAATGGTGTCGCCAAACCAACTTAAAAATAGACCCTGATAAATGCCATGCATTGATCATGAAAGGCTAATTAAATAAAGACTCAATAATCTGAATTCACAGAAAATGAATCAAACAAAAAGTAATCAAGTAAAGAAAAAAAAATTATAAGCATATAGCTTCATGCAGAAAGCTTGCAAACTAGCACATTATCTTAATTATAAATAACCCAAATAGAAAGAATAACAGGTAAGATTCACACCTGCAAATCTGTTTTATAATCCATTTCACTGTCCAAGTAGCGCCCAATGAGCAAAATGTCGTTGAAAAGATCCGATCTCGCCAAAACTTTAAAATTATGATTTGTTACAAGATTTGTAGTTTTGTCCAAATAAGACCCTTTCATATTTATAGTATGACCGCTAAACCACCTTCCAAAAATGTCTAACTAAAAAAATATATACATTTTAACAATAGCAGTTATAAAACTAATTCTACTGAAAGATGACAGTAATTTAATAACAATATTATTTACATCGAATTCGTTTAACATTTTTTCAAGAACTTTCAAGATGACAAGCATTTTTTCACCCCCTGTAGGAAGGGTCACTCCCAACTTGTAATCCAAGTAAAGCAGAGTACCCAAAGGAATGTTAACATCCAAATTAATTATTAGAGATTTTCCTGGGGGAAAAAAATAAACAAACATTATTTAAAAAGATTGTTTTACATATATTATATAGAAACATTTACCTGTTGCATATTGTACAATGACTTCTTTGGACGAGTTTGAAGGTGAGGCAGTCTGAGAAAACTGCAGTTTAACATTAATCTCACTACTTGGTTTCACTATAGATGTTGATATATTCATCTTACTAAAGCTAAAAACATTAAGCTTTTGATAATGCAACACCATTAATAGTTGGTCTTCTTTTGCAACCGAAGGGTCTGAGGTGACTTCGATGAAACAATCGACATGGTTGTGTGCTTTCTAAAAGATATAATATAATTATATAAGAGAATTAATGTGAGATTATCTATGTGGTCAGACCAAACCAGCAAGGATAAGGGAGACTAAAATCGGGAAATTATAAAAAGTTCGCTGGGATAATTTGAACACACTTAAGCAAAACTGTTCCACACATTTGTTCAATAAGTATAATTTTCAAAGAAGAATTTCAAAGAAGAAAAGTGAAAACATTTTTTATTCAAATTATCTCCTCTATAACAATACAGGGTACAAGAGTATAAATGGAGAGAGCCAGCGATTATAAGTTAGGGATAGGGAAGGTTAGGTATGGTTGGGATTAGAATTGTGTTAAGATTAGAATTATGGTTAAGGATGGGTTAATTAAGTAAGGTTAAGGTTAGGATTAGGTTAATTAGGATCAGGGTTAGTTAACATTAGTGATGGGTTTGCATTAGGTAATTAAATAGTTATATCCCCAAACATTTTGGGAGTAATCTGGATTTGGAACATTTAAAAGAGATTTAATATATGATTAGATTAGGTAGGTTTAGGGTTAGTTAACAATGGGTTTGGGATTAAAATTGTGTTTAGGTGAGGATTGTGGTTAAGGGCAGGTTTAGGTTAGGTATGCTTACGGTTACGATTGTATTATGGTTAGGAATAGGTTAAGGATAGGAATTAAGATTGCTAAGTGAGGTAAAGTAGGGATTAGGATTGTGTTATGGTTACAATTAGGGTTAGGGACTAGTTAGGTTCGGTAATGTAAGGATTAGTATTGTTACAAGGATAGGATTTTAGGTTAAGATTAGGATAGGTTATAGAAGGTAGGGTTAAGGATAGGATTTTAGGTTAAGATTAGGATAGGTTATAGTAGTAGTTAGGTAGGATCCAAGTTAGATTGCATTAGTAATTGGTTATGTTAGGTAGGATCTGGGTGAGAGATTAGAATTATGTTATGGTTAGGGACTGGTTAGGTTAGATAGGGTAGAGATTAGGATTAATATTGTTATATTGTGTTTATTTACCTGGTATCTTAAAGAAGTGATCATGTTAACTTCAGGATAAGCCGTAGAATCCAGTTTTAACCTGCCTTTGTAGTGAGTGAGAAATTTAGTTGATTTATTGTCTATTTTAAGTTCAATCCGAACTGTTTCGAATTGTCTTCCTTCAAATTTATAATCCAATTTAAATTCGACAGCAAATGAAATGTCAGTGCGCCTTGTGCCACCATTAATAGCGATGGTAAATCGACTTGTGTTGAAGTTGAGATCGACATGGCACTGAGAAACTCCCTTCTTAGATATCCACTTTATCGAACCTATATAATTTATGTGTGTTTATTACAAAAATAAATTAATTTTCACATGTCATTACTTACCAGACAGTGAGGTAATTGATTTACCATTAATAGAAAATTGCAATTTGGGAAGATATGTGTTACCATACTTTCCTTCAATTATTTGTACTCCGACATGTATGTCGATATGTTTTTTACCATTGATAACTAAACCGAAATTAACAAGTTTATCAGTTTTTGTATTTCTGTAAAAGCCTACAACAAAACAAAAAGTAAGACTCTAGTTTCTAAAAGCTAATGGAAATAAAAAACTACCTCTAGCTTCAACCTTAGTTAGACTGGATTGATACGCGAGCGTTAAGTTTTGGCTTTGTATATCCAAATCAATTACTGCTTTCATCCCTCTGTTTGTTTTTGATCCTGGTGTTTCAAATTTTAATACGATCAAGGTTTTATTCTAAAATTTAAAATAAACGTTTTTGAATTTAAAACTTTTTCTTGTTAAACCTGAAATAACTTACTGCTTGACGATCTAGTTTGTATTCGACGATATATGTATTTGCTGTAGGATCTGATTTGATCAGTGAAACAGCAAATTTAAGTGGACCACTAAACAAAAATAGAGGGGATTCCAATAAATATGTTGAATTGGGCAAAACAGTTGTCGCACATAATTTTAATCCTACAGTATCATCAAGGATAGACCATGAGCAAAAATTTTTCTCTTTGCGTCCAGCTGTCACACCATTTAAAATTATCTCTTTGTTATTATTCACAAGCATCAAAAGAGTCCTGAAAGTTGAGCCGATTTAGGCAAATATATTATTTAAATGTTAAAATGCAATTTACTCAGCATGAAATATTTCGGATTTTTGTAATGGCAAATAGAATGAAACTCTTATCAAATCGAGGGAATTCATGGTGAACTCTCCTTCTAAAGCAGACGAAGTGAAGACGCTCGCTTTGAATTTTACACCAGTTTGTGAAATAAAGGCATCTACTTCCATCGATCCCTCTATATTCACACCAATACTACAATAAATAAAAAAATTTAAAAATTTCAAATTAATTTCATAAATAAATAATATAAATTCATTTGGGTATTGACAACCTACCTAGGCGTAAGCTTTCCATTTAATTCCAAATCATTATTCGCTTTGTAATTAGAAGAATTCATATAACCTCGGACATTTAAATTTATCGCTGCAGTCCCAATCGTGTTCAATTTTACTGGGATACCAGTAGACATGGGAGTTATGTACGAAGTGTCTATGAGCATCGCAGATCGATCAAATTTGATTTCCTTAAAAAAAAAAGAAAAAAGATGAAGTTTTAATATTAAAAAGATAAAAAGAAAATATAACATTTCTGACCTGTCCGCTTAAAAAGTCTTCGATTACTTTCACCGGGTTCAAGAGCGAGAGCAGTTTCAAAAATTCATCTGTACCTTGAACCGTGTAATATTTCAGTTCGTTACCAAACATCTTAATTGACGTAGTTATCTGAAATTTCAAATCGAACAATAGTCTTCTTTTTTTAAGTGAGCTTATTATCCTACCTTTATATCATCTAATATTTTTTTGAATGGAATGCTATTAATAAGACTTTTCAAAGGATTTGGCGTGCTTCTGACAAAACGAAACAGCTTCACAAATTTATCCATTGCATCTTTACTAAACGGCCCATCAGTGTAAAACAGTTTTTCCGCATACCACTCTAGTCCTTCAATGTGGAAAGTAATCTGTAAATAAGTTTTATTTAAATGAAAGATTTTTTTCCTCTTAACTGATTGTCGATGGTTTATTAGTAATAGTTAAAGTGGTATAAAAGACATAAGTGAAGTGAAGTAATTCCCCTCTTGCAGGACATCCAACTACTCATTGGGTGTCATGGACAAGGAAACAAACCACTTTACAATAAATTTTTCAAACCACTATCAATTAAAAAGCCTTTGGTTCTGCTGGGATTCTGAAACCCAGAATCGCTAGCATGGCAAATGTGAGTCACCCTTAACCACTTGACCACTGCAGTTCCCATTAGTTAAGTTTATATTGTAGTAAAGAAAATAACACAAATTACCTCATAAATATTAATGCTTTCTCCAAAAATGTCTAATGTAAAGTTAAACATCAAACTCCTTGGTATGTAAGATCTATGAGAAAAAATTATATGCGTTTCATAAAATCCACCTAAGAAAGCCAAACATGTTATAAATTTATAAAAAGTATTTGATATCGAAGTTCAAAATTTACTTACCTAAACCAAACCTATTGAGGTAAAATGATGTCTCGTAGCTGTGAGAATATTGTCGAATATCTTTGTTGAATTTATCTGATAGTTCTTCATCTTGAAGCATGGCTTGGATTTCGACTCTGCTCGCTTGAGCAGACTTCATCTGATTCTTCAAATGACTCCATACAAATGAACCAACTTTAAAATACAATTAAATCAGAAACCCAATATCAACAATTAAACAAGAATGCAAAACGTACCTTGATTGTATTCTTCGTTTTCTAAAATATTCCTGATTTGTTTCAAGATGATGTAAGACGGGCATCTTATAAGTTGTAAGTAAGCGGCAATCCTTACTTCTTCCATGTTTGTTTGGTTTTGATATAATTTTAAGAGATGCTTTAAATTTGTCCCACAAGGCAGCCGTCTAAATTCAAAATATATTCAGTACCTAAATATTTCTTCTATAGGGGGGGGAGGGGTAAACCAAGTTCATGGAATTTTTTAATAATTAAATTTTATTCCTACTTTTTAAGCAATGTTTATTAAGCCATTATTGATTTCACACTCTTAAAAAGAGATTATTTAAAATGCGTTGTTCATCTTCATTTGAGATTTCATATTTTTACATGGTTAATTGCTAATTTAAAATTGAGACAAATAGTATGTTTTTTTAATTTAATCTTTTTTTTGTTAAATTACTGCAAAGGAAAACTACAGCTCAGAATGCTAGTAAAATCAGTTATGCAGTGATGATGCTTTAGGAGAAAACACTTCCAAGGGTTTGCTTGGTTTAGAAACGGAAATTTTGATTTGGATTGGTCATTCAACCTCATTGATGATGACCAACTTCAAGCTTTGTCACCAACAACCCACTCTCACTGACACGATACATTGCAGTGACAATTAACATATTTCAAACAACTGTTTCGACGCATTTGAGAGCAGCTGGATATGTTTGTAGCACAAAGTAGAAATGTTCCTCAAATTTTAACTGGGGAGAATTTGTCGGACAGTATCTCCTTCTGAGATTCCTTTCTAAAACACAATGTAACACAATTTTTGAAAAGATTCATAACTTGGGGGGGAGGGATAAAAAAGTGGGTCCTTTAGAACAATGTTCTGAGAGGAAATCCTGGGGAAAATGCAGCAAACATTAACAACTTAAAAATCCCCAGAAGGCAATGTTATGGCGTTTAGCTGGATTAATAAAAAAAGGAAGTGCTTCATTATTATCTTCTTCTACCTGTCTAAATCATTATTGAAGAGTGTACAGTACTAAAAGTGATTAAAGTCAATAATTGAACAAAATGACCTGCATTGACCTTCAAAGCAATTTTTCCATAAGGGCAATGTCCCTTTGTCTCTTTGCAAGCGTGCCAAAAATTGTTGGAGCTTGCCTAGATGTGCTATCCCACCAGCTGTATTAGATTAACACTGCCTTTTCATATTTTCCCTTGTTATGAGCTCTTCAATGGCCGGGCAATGCAAAAATTGTCTGTTAAGAGGTAGTGGCTGCTAGAGAGAGGTGCCCATTATGAGAGGAGGTTTCACTGTGCATAAAAGATGTTTACTAGCTGCATTAGACACAATGGTTTAGACGATGATGACCCTCATCACTATAAGGTCCTTTACAAAGCCCCTGGATACAAATCCAACAAACTTAGTAATTTTTTTTAAACACCGTCATCCCAATGATTCAACCTAACATAACCTCATAGTTGAAGTACTCTTGTTAAAAATTAAAAAGGAAATTTTGTTTACGAGTAGATGAAATTTTCATTGGTTCACCATAAGAAGAAGGCCTGAAGTTATTTACATCGCAATACTATAACAGAGATAAAAAGCAGTATTATTTTTTACTACCTATGAGCAGAAATTGCTGATATTCTGTTTTCAAGGTCAAGTTGATCATTCATCATGCACGTTTTCAAGCTTCGCTCGAGTGTTTCTGTCATCACACCAGCATTTCCAATCGATTTAAGTGCAATATTTGCCTAAAATAGATTAAATTTGTAAATCTTCATTTTCACTTAGTCACATCAACTTTTGTTCAATAACCTTTGTAACATCATCCAAATTTGTACAAGACCGATTAAACATCGATTCAAGCTTTTGAACAATACCGGACACATATGGGTAACTGCCGCATTTTTCGTGAGCGGTGCAGAATCCATTTACGATTGTAGAAATAGAGAACATGGTTTGATTGTCCATGTAATCGCGCTGCATTAGTTCAGAAACAGACTCGATAATGTCATAATCTGGTCTGAAATAAATCAAACATGAAGTTGTACATGATTCTTGATATCTTGATAAATAAAAATCGATAAAATTCGAATAGCGCATACCTTGGATAGAAGGCCATGGCAAGCATCCATTCATTAACAGTATTACTTGGGATTTCCTTATTCACAACTGCCGCTGTCATCACTTTTATCGATGCTTTGCTTCTTATGTACGGGAGAGCATCAAGCATGTGTTTCCTATGAACAATTTCTTGTTTGTCATTAAAGTTATCAAAATTTGCAAAACGCTATCGGACGTACCTTCCCGTTTCGCATACTTTGTCAGCATCTTTATACAACTTTGTAAGTGCATCGGTCGACAAGTCCCTTGCTATGTGGATAAGCCTGTTAAAAGAATCGGGATATTTTGGCTGAAACTCGACCTGAAATTTATAATTATAATTTTTATCCCTAAATGTAGTTGATTAAAAAAATAAAATAAAATAAATCGGGCTATTACCGTGTGAAGTTCACAGAGAAAAGTTATTTGTTTCTTGCATTCGTATAAGTTGTCATGGGTTGCTCTTTTTGGCCTACTATGGTCGAATAACAAACTTTTCCTAGATTCAACCTCACCTAAAATACAAAAATAATTTTTTTAAAAATCCTTACATGTTAAAAATCAGTGATGTATACCCAATTCTTTGACATTGCTTGTTTCTAAGAAAGAGAGCTTATCTTCTGACAATTGAATAATTTCACTTTTCGATACTGTTTTTGCTCCATTGGTTTGATTGTAGAAAGGCTGGTAAGCATGCTCTTCTTCACAATATATCGCAGTGTGCACTTTGTGGTCGATGTGCTGGGTACAACGGACAAATGAGTTCATGGGAGACCATTTGTGGTATTTCTAAAAAAAAAAAAAAAAAAAATGAAATAAAAAAAATTAATTTTACAATTCTAAACAATTCATCGATAAAGCCAAACCTTTTGAAATATATACGGTGTCAAAGGTATTATGGAATATATTTGATGCCTATTTACACACGATAGCAGATCGATATTTTTTTTTACGATCAATGTCGTCCCGTTAACTTCCTTAAAGAGATACTCGACCAAGCAGTCACCGTTAACATCTCGCTGCATCGCAAAAAAATTTAAAAAAAAATATATACAATCTCGTGTTAAAAGGAAAAATAGATTCAGATTCAAATTAATTTTACCTCTAATGAATGCTGGTCTAAATCAAACCTTTCCATCGTGTTCTGAAATGACGACAAAATTCCTCGTTTGATGTTGAGACCCCAAACTGATTCTCTTTTGGATGGACATATCTGCGATATTGTACCATCTTCAAAGAAAAATCTATCGCAAATAAATAAATCACTGTTATAAAATATGAGCGTTTGATAGGGAACTGAGATTGATTGATTTATTGATCAAATTACTGTATACATGCAGTACAAATTATTAATATGTTTTTCAGGGTAAAGCGGTGAGGCCTTATGACTTCCTCATGCATATATAAACATTTAATTTTAAATAAATTACATTTTTGATTTATCATTAATTTTTTCTTTCATTTATGGGAAAAGTTATCATACAAAATACCCGAAGGTCTAAATTAATTCTTAATATATTATACAATAATAAATAATAAAAAAAATTATATATAAATAATTTACAATTAATTAAGGTTTTTAGTTGAGATGAAAAAAGTCAATGGTACGAGTGGGATTTGAACCCACGATCTTTGGCTTGGCACGCCACTGCTCTACCACTTGAGCTATCGTGAGCTCGATCCTCTCGACATCAACTCAACCCCACCACTTTTATGAGTTTTCCTTCCTTTTTGCCATTTTTCAAATGTCGTGTAATCGGATTGGATTCTCGACGACAAATGAAATGGCCACGGAGAGGTTTAGTGAAGTATACTTCATTTAAATTCATTAAATTCACTATTTTCGTGGCCCGCTTGACCAATTGATACATTAAAATGAATTAACATTTTTAGTTGAGATGAAAAAAAGGAGGGAAAACTCAAAAGGTGGGGTTGAGAAGTTGATGTCCAAGTGGATCGAGGTCACGATAGCTCAGTGGTGAGCAGCAGTGTATCTAGCCGATGATCGTGGGTTCGAACCCCACTCGTGCCATTGACTTTTTTTTCATCTCAACTAAAACCCTTAATTAATTGTAATGTATTAATTGGTCAAATGGACCATGAAAATAGTGAACTGCTAAGGAGGATCGACTGGCCTAGTGACTAGCTGAACCAACATTGGACGAGCTCGAAGATATTCGGCATCATTCCAAGAACATTTTGCACTGTTGTCAACTTGACCAAACCTGCTCCATGTAAATTACCCTTACAAATAAGTAATAAATATCAAATTTGTAGCTTAATCATCCTCAATCTTTCTGATCTATCTGTTCCCTTTTTTTTTTTTTTTGTCTATCTGGAACATTTCATAGCTACTTGGACCAACTGATAGTGAAATGCCAAAACTTATCAGGCAAGGAGCACCCTGCAGGTTCATCACTTGGTAAACCTCGCCAAAAGAGATTTCATAATAAAATATAAACATAAAATAAGAAAAGTTGCAGCTTGTGATGATGAGACAATGTTTACGATGATTACCATAAATTGCAATTAATTATTAATTTACCTTAAAGGATTCTCAGTTAATGCAGAATTGAATATTCTGTTTTCTTCATAGTTTTTAGTAATACTTTCATCAGCACCATGAGATATTTCAGCACTTATAATCTAAAATAATTAATACACATGAAAATAATTATTATAAAGGATACAGAAAATTATGAGGTGAACGTTAATTTCTATTAAATTCATTATATTTAGTGGTCTATTCACCAAATTATTTCTTTCAATTAATTAATCTTTTTATGTAAGGTCAAAATCAAAAAGTGTCACAAGCGGGATTCGAACTCATGAAGCCAAAGGTCAGACTTTGTAGATCAATATTTTTATGATGAAGACCAGAGTTCATCTCGTTGACTACGTTTTCAAACCATTTAATTGAAAGAGTTGATTTCTATGCTTAAAGCAACTTTTTTTAATATTATTAAGTTTCTTTATTTACTTAAACAATATGTCTGAGTTTATTTTTGTAGAAAATATGAATAAGGCTTGCATATAACAAAACAAGTAATAGATTAAATATTTTAAAAAATTTTAAACTTACTTCAAGGATGCCTTCACATTGAGACTTGAACTTTATTTCAATGAGAGCAGCTATGTTTAAATTAGAAGAGTTTGATCCAGTGCCATCAAATCTCGTGCTTGTTGATATTTTGTACTCGTACTTGTACGAAGTCCAGTCGTGAAATCCGAACTTAACTGGTCCTAAAAAATTAATTATTAAATTATATAAAATATTGAGAAGAAGAAAAATAAAAACAGAAAATTTTGTTCCACGTCTACATCACACTAATATATTTTTAAGTATGTTTATATTGCTATAAAAATATATCATTTTTAAACGAATGTAATATATATTTTGTGTAGCTGAAAAGTCCGGCATTTGACCCACCCTGAGTTTAAACTCTGTGCGTAACTTTTTGTTACTCATCTGTATTTATTTTGTTGGAAATGAACTCTGTAAAATTCATTCCATTCGAATAAAACCCAAATGGTACAATTATGAACTTTGTGAATCATTGTTTTTACGATGAACACCAAAGAGTTCATCTTGTTGGCTAATTGTTCAAACCATAGAATTTTTTTTTTTTTTGTTATTGAAGGCAATTATTTTTCCTTTATCAAGCTATAGATACAATTTCAACCTTCAACTGCCTTTTCCTTCACTTCCTTACTCAGATAGCACCGTAAAGTATCCTTTTCAATGAGGCTTCAATGTTTCAACTGTTACAATCTTAAGCATGTTTTCTTCAATCATGTCCTGCCAAACCAGCCAATCAAGCCTGAATGACAGATGAACAATTGCAAAAGAAAGAGGAAAACATGTATGGACTATCATTCATGTCTAGTTTTAAAAAATCCTGGATTTTTGCAGATGTTTTCATATGTCAATTTGCCACATCTCAGCAGCCCTCCTGTCAAAAGATCCATAAAAATGTGTGAACTGCTTAAAACTTGGACTTACAAGAAATCGCCAAAATAAATCGACTCGAGTACATTACAGATTGTCACAATCTGTCAAAATTGTACAACATAACATGGAATTATCTTGCTTTTTAAAAAATTTTTAATGCTAACACATAAAAAAGTAAGTATGACGTTAACATCAAACAAAACAGTTTGACCACACTATGTTTCTTTTCATTTGATAAACCAGTGAATTTAGTGTACAATCTGTTTAACTAATATTAACCTTTTTCCATATGTATATAACCAATTTAAAAACATAACACAACCAACATTGGTTGTTGGTGCAACACTGATAACTGTCTTTTAATTTTGCTGTTAGAAGAAAGATTACTATTTATGTCAAACGATACATTAATAATTTGTATTACTGTATTTGTACACTCACCCTTGCAGACAGGATTTCCGCAAATATTTACGTCTCGAAGTATTTCTGAAATTATAAAAAAAAAAAAAACGGTATTTAAACGATACTATCAAATCAATTTCCACAATCATTGTTTAGTTTATCAACAAATTCCAGACAACTTTCTTGAATTTGACAAAAAATAACATAACTTTACATGAAAGTTTTAAATAAGTACTAAAGACTAAAACTTGTGGATGAAAATCTTGCAAAATGACCAATGAGAGGTAGCCCCCAAGGAGGAGCACTATCACCAACCTTAGTTGGTAGTGGATGACCTCCTGCATATGCTAACCATAAGCTTTGAAGTACAAGACTGATCAAATTATTGCAAAAAGCCTTAAATTTAAAACAAAAACCAGGAAAAGGGTATAAATAAACCTCAAATGCAGCAATCGTGTATACCAGGAAAAAGGAGTTCAATCTAACAGCTCTGATACTGTAAAACCAAGAAATAAAGATTCCAAACAAGTTACATACCTACAGTTCTTGCCCATAGATTAACTTGAATTGCACACCTTAAGAGAACCAAGCATTAAGTGGGCATGCCAAAGACTCTGTGATAGGCTAAATCATAAAATCACTTCATGATCATTGTGACCTCAACATGGTATAAAGCAGAGCCACATCAAACAGGAACTGGGATCTTGAATAACTAAAGAATACAACAAATTCTGGGTGTTCCAAGGCATGAGGTACGTAAAACGCTACTCACAAAAACAACTCAATCAGAGAAAGATTAAACATTAGCCAACAGAATCAACAGAAAGGAAATATAAATTGTAATTGGTATATTTAAAGAACATGCTCTAGTAAAACACAACTAAAAAAAAAATGACCAATGTCGATTATGTCTAGAAGAAACAAAGAATCGACGAACATATCTCTAAGCAACTGTCATACAACAGACAGAAAATGGCTAAATGTAACCTGTAAATAACTAGACTAAGTAGACTACGATACACTCCTGAGAACTTACTGCATAAAAGAAACGAAAATCTTACAGGAAATCCGTTAGCAGAGATCAACACGATAGACGATAGTTTAAGTGATAAAGGAAGAAATTACAGAATGTATGAGGCGGAAATTAACCGGCGACCTTTACAAAATGGAGAAAAAGATACTCATCGATGCCGTCAGGCGTCAAAGGACAAAGGCTGCAAAACTTCCTGTTTTCCAAGAAACTATACAGCTACCTTTTACAATAAACGCCAAACGGTGATCTATGTTAGTCTACAATTGAAGGAGAAGAGATCGGATTCATCATGCCGTATATGAAAGAAGTCATCATGTTTGCGCTCATGTAGGCATTAGCGACGTCTAAGTTAATCTAGAAGCACATTGTTGTTTGGCAAGATTGTGAAGGCCATAAAGGTATACTTTTTGCTTTAAATTTAAATTTTGGGAGTTACCCTTCCCTACGGAACTTCCTACGTCGCCACAATGCAACATGTTTTGCACTGAATAGCACAGCGAGACCGGGCGGATAAAAGCATTACGTGATCCGTAGCGTATGGAACCTACTATTGAATTTTACACGCCACAATTGGGATGTCGCCGTACCAACGAATTCGTTGCAGGTGAAAGCAGCAAATGAACTTTATAGGGCACTATTGGGATGTGCCGTACGGACGAAGCCGTAGCGTATGAAAGCCACTATTGAATTTTACACGCCATAATTGGGATGTGCCGTACGGACGAAGCCGTAGCGTATGAAAGCCACTATTGAATTTTACACGTCACAATTGAGATGTGCCGTACGAACGAATCCGTAGCGTATGAAAGCCACTATTGAATTTTACACGCCATAATTGGGATGTGCCGTACGGACGAAACCGTAGCGTATGAAAGCCACTATTGAATTTTACACGCCATAATTGAGATGTGCCGTACGGACGAAGCCGTAGCGTATGAAAGCCACTATTGAATTTTACACGTCACAATTGAGATGTGCCGTACGAACGAATCCGTAGCGTATGAAAGCCACTATTGAATTTTACACGTCACAATTGAGATGTGCCGTACGAACGAAACCGTAGCGTATGAAAGCCACTATTGAATTTTACACGCCATAATTGGGATGTGCCGTACGGACGAAGCCGTAGCGTATGAAAGCCACTATTGAATTTTACACGCCATAATTGGGATGTGCCGTACGGACGAAACCGTAGCGTATGAAAGCCACTATTGAATTTTACACGCCATAATTGGGATGTGCCGTACGGACGAATCCGTAGCGTATGAAAGCCACTATTGAATTTTACACGCCACAATTGAGATGTTCCGTACCGACGGAATGGGGTGAAAGAAAGAAAACAGTGCCCTGCTACGCCTACGAGAAACCAGAGACGATCAATTTTAATAATTACCATTTCATTCATTGCTATTCATTATCGTTCAAGGGTGGTTGACACGCCCACACACTCACCCACTCTCACGCACATATATAGAAAATCTTACTTGAGAAACAGCAACTTAGTGTTGAAAGAATTAACAACACTTTGATAATATATTCCATATTTAAGACACCATTCAGGCCAACATCTTTAAACCTGAAAAAAAAAAAAACATGAAATAAGCATGTACATAAGTAATCTTATAATACTAAGGATGCATCATGCTAATTGAAAAATTATAATTAAAAACATAGTTTCATCATTGTTCCACCATTTATTCTGAACTCTTTTTGAACTTTGTTCAAATTTTAAAATCTAAAAATTTAACCGATTAAATGTTGATCTAAATGAAGACCGGCTAATTTGTAAATGAATCATTATTATTTCCTTGACCTTGTGCATAAATAAACTCAGCAGTGATATAAGACTATGTTTTACTTTTTTCGATTGTTATAAATATCTTACCGGTTACTTATATGTTGGTTCAGTCGTAATCCAGTTGGTGGTTAAATTGATGCTAGAAATTGTCCACACTTTCCACCCTCGACATCAACTCTCCGAAAAACACCCGAAACCACCCGGCGTCCTCTCAAAATTATTTAAACTGTACAGATATTCGTAAGGGATTTAGAGAGACTCGTTAAACAAACATAGATAAGGGTTGATTTTTGGGGTCAGAGTTCAGTGCGTCATGCAAGACAGCCTAACAAATCACTTATTTTCTGAGATAACTGTCTTAACAGATCCTAGAGTTTATTTATCTTACCCGACCCCCATCAATGAACAATCCCAGGATAAAATGAGATGAACGAAATCCGACTTTTCAATACGATGAAAAGATAGTTAAACTTTTTTTTCTTTCAATTCTTTATCTCTCATTTACAATATTTTCTATATCGCAACGCCTCCTTCCTAGATGGAAAGGATATGCAAAAAATAAGGCAAATCATGAATACACACATAAATAAAAATAATTTTTAAAACGACGGTCAGCATCAGTCTTGAGGAAATTTCTTTAAATTACCAACTTATTGCAATATACGATGTTATACCAACGTGTGTAATATGAGTGTATTTATGGAGGTGCGTGATTAAGTAGAAGCCAAGAAAGAAGCAATCTTTAACGTTACATGGATCAGCGTGGATCCTGTTGGTGCGACGTCGCCCGAGTAGAAGCTGATATCTAAAAAAAGAGGCAATCGTTAATTTAGCATGGATCAGCGTGGATCCTGTTCATGCGATGTTGATTCTTCTGCAGAAACTTTTACAGTTTAAATTGTCTCAATGTGGATTGTCATGTCAGTTTCTAAATATTACAAAACAATCGTATTCAAATACTAGAGTTACAATTTGGAGCAGGAAAGGTTTGCCAGATTCTTTTGATACTTCTAACAAGGCTGTCGAACAAGGCTGTATCCTTTAGCTAATACTGTTTTCTACATATTTAAAAGATTTGGCGAATGTGTTGAACATGGTGGGGGGAACATCATTAATATAAATGAATGTGCTCTGTTGTACACTGATGATGTAATGTTGATGAATATGATATGATTAATGCTTTAAATGATTATTGCAACGAAAAAAAAAAAAACAAAAAAAAAAACAGGAATTCTTTTTCTTTCTTTTTTAAATTTGTCTTTAAAAAATTTTATTCATCCATGTTAGTACTGAGTAACAAATTTTCTTTTTAACATCACAAAATATATCTTCACTGATACACCATACAAAAAGTAGTTTAGACACGAGGGTTTCTGGGAGTTGTTGTATATTATCAGTTTATTATTATTATCTTTCTCATTACCGTAAAGACCCTGTGACCAATCTTTTTAATGTCGGCTAAAATATCATTTTTGATAGTTCCAGATGTGTTTTGCAAACATTGAGACTCGTGCAAATTATAATATGAATTTTAATACGAGGGGAGTGCAAAAAAAAAAGGACGGTGTTGTCCATTCCACTAACAAAATTGTTAACCCTGCCGGCAGAGTAATTGATTGTCTTGTATTGTAAGATGGGCAGAACCAACGGCATCCAACTAGCTTTAAGGTATCCCAAGGTATACAGTTAGGTGGTCATGGGGAAAAAGTTCCTGGAGATCAGCCAACACTCGTCGGTTAACTGCTGCATGATATTCTCCTGAGTAGTCATTGCGTGTAACAATCAAGGGGTTTTTCTGAAAAATAGAAAAATTGGAAGAGTATCTTAATTCAATTATTCCTTGAAATTGAGATAGAAGGGTAAAGCTTGTGGCAAGTAGTGGCGATTTTTTACTAAGGTCAATATGGATAGGTCAGAAATGTACCGAAGAAGTGGTTTTTTCGCCACTGGGCGCGAAACAAAATGCCCTGTTAGTTGCCTTGATGACATAGTTAGGGGTGCTTTTAAGAGACTTGTACATGCTTTGTGAGATTGTGTTGTATGATGTCCACTCGTTTTAGTTTAAATCTAGACACTTGTCCGTAATAAATTGATCCAATGTCAATAATAGATTTTATAGTTGCTTTATACTATAATAAACTAAAATTAGGTTTTGCGTGTCCATATGAAACTCATTTTAGCGCATTATGAAATTTCATTTTAAGAATCATAAATATGTGTGAAAGCAGGCAGCCTAATATAGTTGCTAAACAGATTACAAACAATTATTTTTTCAGGTTTCAGGAATGGAAAACATTGTAATAATTTCAATTAATTATTCTTTTTATCTAAAGTCTTGGTTGAGATGAAAAAGCTAGTGCCATGAGCAGGGATTCAAACCCATGGACCATCATCTCAACCAAGGCCTTAAATAAAAAGAATGATTAATTGAAATAATGCATATGATCACTTATGACCATTACACACATAAGGATTAACTCTGTAATAAGTTCAACGTTGACATAGATTTAAATAATATAAATTTAAAAATGCTCTGAATGCTTAGCATTGATAAATTACAAGCAAAAATTGATGAATCCAATATGAGGAATTCCAAATTGAAGGCTAGAGATGGTCTTTATTAAAATTTGTAAAATAAATTAAATTCTAATATTGATTATGTTGCATCAAGGTCAACTAGTAAAGCTAAGTTAATTGAAAAGTGAAGTGTTAAATGTAAAATTTAAATTACACACTGTTCAAAGTGTGACTTTCTTCAAAAAGTTAGTTCCTCCAACGGCCACCCTCAACTATGCTATTGATACATCTCTTTGACCCTAATCTTTGCGCACAGGACACATATGCGGGCTTTGGCCCAAGAGTAATTAAGTGTCTGTACATTACCCTTGCATGTCCTATTCTTAATCAGGTGAGGATGAATCTTCTACAAGTCCGGTCCGCTAAGGGTCACTCATTGACAGTGCACCTGATACATGAGATCTTGGACCCTAAAACCATCTACCATTTTCAAGCACAATTCTCATATCATGTGACTTTCCTACATGCTCTCTATATGGAGCCTTGGAATTGCATCCTTCCATTAGGTAGGACACATTGAAAAATCTCCGTTCACCAGACACATATTTGTCACCCTCACATGGCCTATTCTTAATCAGGTGAGGATGAACCTTCTTCTACAAGTCAGATCTTTCGAGGGACACTTATCATCCAGTGCTCCTAATAGTGAGAGCTTCTCTTAGACCAAAATACTCGCTGCTATTTTCAAACACAATTCTCATGTCGGGTGACATCCTACACGCTCTCCATATAGAACCCTTCAACTAACGGTCTACATCAAACAACCTCCGCATCCCCGACATGTGTTCTAAACTTTTTATTACAATATTTTATGCTAATTGTTAGTTTACATCGTAAATTGTTACTTCCTTACATTTTGTCTATTAAAAAAAGGGTGTGGCTTCGAGTTAAGCAAATAAACGAGGGGTAGAAGTTAACCAAAATGTACCCATTTGAGACGTCACGTGAGATTATATGGAGCCCGTCCAACTCGTCTGGGAATCTCACAGCCTATTTATTTCATTCTTGTTTTCTTCAAATATCCTGGAAAAGGTGTCGATTTTAGTTTTATTTGGACTCTTGATTATTTTTTTTCATATTTCCGGTCGGTATTACGTGCTCGGCCGGACCTGGTCGAGAAGGATATCGCCGAATCGGAAGGACGATTCGATGTTCCCGAAAGGATGTCAGTTTTTTTATTTTCCGGGTTTCAGATCTTTTTAAGGGTTGTAAAAAGTGATTGTTTCGAGATAGAGACGGACCTCGTTTCACGGGGAGAGTGATGATATTTAATTTGGGTTTATTTTTGCTGAAAATGAGTCTTGGATCGATGCAGGGGGGTAATCGATCTTTCTCGATGGTCGACCATCGAGACAGTTGCAAGGAGACGTACAAAAGAAGTTAGTAAAATATTAAATCCGTCGACTCATCCTCTTAAAAAAGGTGATTTTCACTAATAAAAAGGGGTTTGGGCCAGTTGTGGAAAGGTCGTCGTTAACTGGCGGTCTTTGAACGTGAGTATCCGCCGTTTGAAAATAGGTTTTGATTTGATCGGCTGGGCGTTTTAATGCGCAGGCCCTGTGCGTGCCCGTTGGCGAAACGGGTGGTCGAAAATCGGGAGGTAAGCCTTCCTGGGCGAGTATCGATCCGTCTGGAGACTCTGGAGGCGAATCCGTCTTGAGAAAGGGGCGAGTTATGTTTAAACGGAGTCGTCGGCCGAGCTCGCTTCTCTCCTTTGGCCTCGGGCTCGAGTGAAAAGCTCCGAGTCTCGTCTTCTTATTCGAAATGGCTCACTCTTCACGCAGGTGCGTACGCAGCCGTACTCTACTATATTAACTGGGCCTGCTCAGAGCCAGTCGGGGGTATATTTATCTTCGCTTATATTTAATGCCGTTTGAAAAGGACGGGGACGCGGGCCGACACGGCGAAACGGGGCGGACCCCCAGGGGATCGCGACCGACGGACCTCATCCGCCGACCCCTGGCCCGTCGCGGACCCGTTTTCACTTTGTTTACACCTAGGCCGTGTCCGGACGCCGCCGGCCTTTTTTCCTTTCTGATGTCCCGACGACTTCTACGTGAGTAGCGATCCTTTTATTCTCGTACGGCAGCGTCGTCTCGGACGCCGAGCCGCTCGCCTCTGCCCAAGCCTCTACTCATCCTCAACACTCGTTTTCCCTCCTTTGTTTATATTTCACTCCACTTCCGTTTCTCTCTGTTCCGCCGCTTTTTGAATCCATGTTTTGATTCTTTTAAATCTGACAGCCTTTGGCTGAGAAAAGATGTCAGATTTTATGTCATTTGACATCTGTCGCAACGACAGTGCATTCATCCGATGAGCATCGTACCTCGTCAATGCTACAAACACTTCATTCCTGCCTCCCCATATACCGGTGCCCATTAATCATTATAACATCTTTTATCGTGTCGAGCAACTGCCTGTTAAAATTTTAAATTTGTAAAACCACATTAGAATTGGACCACCCGTCCACCAGTGTTATCAGACCGGTACTTGTTTGTTTATCATTATTAATCGTATAAAGCCCCGATAGACAAACAAACCGTATCAATAATCGGTCCGGTGTTTTGGATCATTCTAGTCTGCGTTCCCTTGTCTTTTTCCTCAGTCGGCGTTTTCAAAAAATTCGGTAGTGGAACTATTTCAAGTCAAATTCCTTCAGTGAATCACATAAATCCATGAATCATAAACAGATTAGAATGATTTTGTAAAGATTCACATGCATATCCGCAAAAGTTCCATGTTATGATGTATTTAGAATTTAATGCAATTTTCAATAGTATTGATGCAAAATTGTAATTATAGAAAAGTTGCAATACACAAACAAACAATAATTCGTCGGTCGTTTCTGTACATTCTAGCCTGCCTGTCCTTGCCATTTTCCTCAGTCGGCGATTCCCAAACGTTCATTAGTGGAAGTAAAAATTTGTTGATTTCTCCAGTAATCACGCTAACTAATGAATGATAAACAGACTAGAATGATTGTCTAACGGCTCACAAGCAAGTGCATCCTCCTTCAGATCCTCAGGAATGTCAAGTCTGTGTTATCACATCATTTAATAAAATTCTTCAATAGTGTTGTTACAATATTATAATTATTTAGAAGTCCGAATAGTTAGAAATGTTTCTTCTCAAAGAAGTAAACCGTAGTTTAGTTGTTTCTTATCATTTTAGTCTACTGGTCCTGGTCAGTTTGCTCTGCCGTGTCCGACTTGCAGCATCCGATAGATGTCAAGAGTTATTCCTTCTCGCTGTTTAATATACTCAAAAAAGCTACATAATATTTTTTTTTTTTTTTAATTCAAGGGTTTTTGCTATAAAATTTGGTCTCGTTTTTACATACATAGTTGTGTTTTTTTTTTTTTTTTTGTTTTTTTTTTTTTTTTTTTTTCCAGAGATTATGCACTTTTATCAACGTGTGTCAAGGGCTTGTGCAAATTAAAAAAAAAAATGTATTAAATTCTATCGACCGCTTGTTTGTCTGCATAAAAAAAAAAAATCATGGCTTTGCATAGTGAGTTGTATTTGTGTTAAATTGACCGGTCTGTTATCGAAGAAAGAAACATGTCAAGGTGAAATCATTGAGTCAATAAACAATAAGAATTTTGAGTTTTCATTTTAATAGGGGGGGGGGAATCATAATAAAAGTTTACAAAACAAAAGTGTTTATAAATTTAATACAACCCGCAGCACTAAACAATCTAGAAATCGAAGTGTCATGTTTTACAAATTTTGATTTTATTTTGTTTTTGTTTTTATCTAATCTTTTTTTTTTTTTTTGCTATAACTGAGTGGACAAGGAATAATGAACGTCTGTATTTAACTCAGGGTTTTGTTAGCTTGTTTTTAATCTATGATGTAGAATAAAATTATAAATTAGATTAAGACAATTTTTGAGGGCGGGTAGAGAAAAGAAGTATCAACTAAGATCCCTGACTTTTCAAAGATTTTCTTAATTGAATATCGTCGTAATTAATGAAAAATTTAAATAAACTACTGTGTGAAATAATTTTTATTTTGTTTGTTATAGATACAAAACAAGAACCCAAGATGACAATTAAATGCTAGCTCAGTGCAAAAGACTAGGTAAATTAAAAATAGAAAAAATATTATTTTTTGTTATTGTGCTACATCTTGACTGAATTATTGCTTTCCCAGTCTTTTTATCTAGAAACTTAATTGTTAAGGGGAAAAATATAAAGCCCTTATGGAGTTCTATCCGTAATGCCTCATTGTGTTTTTGTCGTTGGTTTTATTTTAGATGTCAGAACAGTCTTTAATGAAAGAAGAAGAAGAAGAAGTGAAAATGTTGGGAGATAAAAACTTTACAAAAATCAATATCATTTTGGTAAAAATGTTTTGTAATCTTTGAATGCAAGGCATAGTCGGTTTCATAGTTTAAATTCAATTTTAAACTTGTATTCCGGTTGCCATTAATTATACATATCTCTATTGTGTAAGTTGATCTTTTTCCAATGTTTAGTTTTTGTGAGTTTTTATGAGTGGCGATGTTCATTAATAAAGTTTTTTTTTTTTTTACACGAAATAGCTAATCCCTGGCTGAAGAACATGCAGCTGACTTCAAAATAACATTCTTCGCCTCTAGAAGAATCTGTTTATTCTTTTTTTTTTTTTAGGTAAGTTTTTAAAAAATATGTAATTGCCAATTCATTCAATTAATTAATAATTAACATATTTACAAAAATACAAGACAAAACTTGAACTGACAAGATTAATAACTGCAGATAAAAATAAAAACAAATCTTGGTTGATATTTGCGATTGAAATGTATTACAGTGCCAATCTGTTGCAATTGAACCAGGATAAAATTCAAATGGATTAACACGTCGACTGCATAATATGCACATGTACGTCGTCCTGATTGACCTGGGTACATTGGTTGCATGATCTGCGTCCCCCCCACTTATACTTTTTAAATTTTCTCTCCGCGTTCAAATTTCCTAGGGGTGAAATTGTCACTGGCTAGTCGATGCAAATTTTTTTCCCAAAGAGATTTATTCTGTGAAAATCGTGTAATTTGCTTTTCTGTACATGAAAAACATTCCACGGTTTGCTTACTTATACTTCATACTTCGTACTTAGCACCGTGAGGGATGCAACTGTTGCATCATATAATTTTTATTTTATGTAAACATAAAAAGAAAATCATGTACATTATTTTATGTACCAGAGGGCTATTTTACGACACTGCCATGGGCGACCAAAGTGGTCATAGTATAAAGGCAAGACCTGAGGAATCAAAAGAGGAGGGGGGACTTTTAAATAAACTTTTTTATTGTTATTTCGTCAGAAAACAGGGAATTGAGAAAAAGCCTTATTTTCTTTTTTTTTTTTTTTGATCTGTTTATAAGGCCATCTTCATTGAGAAACACTGAAGCCTTTCAGATGAAGCAGTTTGATTGATTAAACTAAGTCGCCTACTATTATTAAATTTGGCTTCATGACTTGGAGAGTGGGGATAAAAACATACTAAGATTAAGCAACAATCTCTAGTGATATTTAATTAGTGCAAAATGAAACTAATTAATATTTAAGATTTTTTAACATAGAATATTTGGTCATTTTTCTAGCTTTTGTCATCATGGTAACCCTGATGGAAACTGGAGGCACAGAGACTCTTACGCTGACCGTCCACAGTGACGACGATGATGGATGCATGTCCTCACATAGCTCCGAGTATGACAACTCGGGCGACCTTATGGCTGCTGCTATGGGTGATGAGGTTACAGCACAACTAGCTGCTGCAGGTTGGCCAAAACAACATCCCGTTATTGGTGATTTCACGCTTTTGTTTTTTTTTTTCTTTCTTTTAGTTTAGTTTTTATTTTGATTTTCAATTGTAATGTGGTGATTTGTGCTTCCCCCATAAAGTAAAACAGTGGAATAAAATGTGGAAATTGTTGTTTAAAAATCTTGTATTTTATTTATAAACTGACATAAATTCTCGAGAAACAAACGCCAGAATATCACAATAAAAGGGGTGTTTTTCCAATATTAAGATATTAAAAAGTTTCTTTTGGTTAATGATGTGTTTTCATTATTTCTGAATTGCTAAAATAACATCAACAGTAAATTATATTCACATGCATCTTGGAATTTTGAATGCATCACAGATTTTAATAGTTAATAATTCCCTGCTGTACTGTATCAGCTGTGCTGTTTAACAGCTCGTATTCACTATATAAAACTAACCTTTGATGGCCTCGATTCCATTTATTCAGGGCAGTTTAAAATTTTAAATATAAATGAATCAAATTAATCGTTACATTAGAACATATAAATTAAAAAGATCACAACATTCTAAAAATAACCCAGTAGCATTCTACTAGGATTTTTTTAAGCATAACGCTGAAAATGTTAATTTAAGCTTCATTCTGTTTGTTAATAAAATCCTACCATAACTTGGCTTAGAATTTTAAGACAAGGGGAAAATAGTGTAAAACACATAAATATCCAAACAACAGATAAATAAAAAGTGTCCTTTTTAGAGGGTCTCTTGGATAGATAACGGTATCGAAAAACAAAACAAAAAATTGTATTTAATATTTTTTAGTTGTTTTAAATTTTTATCACTGAAAACAAATATAGTCGGGATAGTTTAAAAAAATAAATAAAATTAATATATTTCTTTTTACATTCTGTGTCATAACTTCGTTATTCTTTGAACAATTTAAAATCTGATTTTGCCATCGTTTTAAGTCTAAAAAAAGAAAAGGAAAAAACTTAAAATAGTGCTTAAAAAAGTTTTCATTTAAAATTTCAAAGTTGTACTGGCTCTGAACTATGCTGACAACAAATTAAAAAAAAAAAATAAAAAAAATAACGACTAAATAATATTAAATACGCATTTTTGGTTTTTCTGTAGCATTACCTGTTCAAGAGAAATCCAGCTGTCATCTAAAAAGGACACCCAATGTATAGATCTCCATTGAACAGGTTAGGAATTTTGATGGCGTTCTCTACTCACTTAATTTAGGCCTGATAATTTTCTTTTTCATTCTAAATCCTTGCAACTTGATCTTCTACGATATCCTGATCTGCCTATTCTTGCTGAAGCCGTTTTGGATTTTTTCAATATCTAAAGAGAAAATAACTTGTATACTTAACTGACAATGAACAGAAAACTTTATTTACAACTAAAGTCAAATGAAAATTCAGTAATACTTACAATTATTTATTAACGTAATGTAAAGCATTTTTAAATCAACGTATTTCATTCAATACAGGATCTTAAACAAGATTGAAAATTTTAATGATTATACAATGGCTTTTGTGTATTTCAACTGCCGACGACGTCGTGGAAATTGACTCACCGTTTTTAATCTCTTGTAACGGTTGATTTAAGGCAGTACAGTGAAGTCATATTGCAGATAAGTTAGTACGAGTGAGTAGAGTACTGCAGCCAATCACAAAGTCGGAGAAACATTTAATTAAGCAATTAATAAAGCGATGTGCACATATACATTATTTATCAATTTATTTCAAGTTGATGTATTTAATTCCTATAAAAAGGTTATTTTAATTTTTCATTAATCAGTTATGTTTAAATTATCGACAAATGGTTACTGTCCAGTGGGCTTGAAAAATATGTAAACACCATTTAAGAAGGTACATGATTATATAATCAACCACTTACAATTTATTTTGATTTTTTGTTTCTTTTAATTTTATTTGTGTGATTTTTGCAATGCTTAGAGCGTAATGAAGCATTTTTTTTTAAATATTTTCTGTTGTGTTTCACACATTGTTATATTTTTAATGGAATGTTGCCATTTTAGTTGAATTTTTTAATCATGGTTTATTTTTAATTTTTTTTTTTTTTTTGCATAATTGTGATATGTTTAGTGTTTAAAAACCTTATGTGGTACTGACAGTAGATTTGTTTTATTCAGCGAGAACCACTTAATTAGTATTAAGTCGTATGTTCGTAAGGAAGGGCTACACAATTTTTCAAGAGTAACATTTTAATGTTAAATATGTTTGCATTTTAACATTGACGTAAGCGAAAGTTTGTGAATTGAACATGATGTTGAAACTCGTTTTATTTTTTATTTACAGTTCTGAATTAGTTATTTAGGCCAGGTTTGTGTCTTTACCTTTAGTCTATATTATTCCAAATTCCTGTGATGTTTCTGGTGCATCAATGAAGTTGTATGTTTCGAAAGTTCCAATTTTGTATTTTCAAAGGAAAAATTAATTTAGACAGTGAACTTTTTTAACTTTTTTTCTTTTTTTTTTGGGGGGGGGGGTATTTTTCATTTTGCTAAAAGAATGAAGAAAAACTATTTTTTTAGTTTGTCTCTGAGATTTAAACATAATTTTGAGAGAGGCAGGATTATCTACGGAAAGGGGAGAAAAAAGTGGTCTGCTGATGATGACAGAGAAGGAAGGGTGTCGGTTTACTTTGTCCGTTTCACATTACAACCTCAGGCCAATAGATGCCGTGAGTGTTTAGCTAGAGCTCTTAAAATGCAAAACCAACGGAATAACTCAAGGTCTGGGGAGCGTATAAGCCCAACAAGATAACTTTGAGTCTCAAAAAGGTTAACCTACTTACGTCATACAGTTTACGTCAAATATAAACTCATTCAATACGTCCCTGCATGTTTTCTTATCCTACATAACAACTTAAACCTACAGATGTACAGGAATCTTGAAATACATGCACATCAAATGCAGAAAAACATTTCCATGTTTAGTCAAAATTTAAACTTAGGGCTTAAAATTGCCCAGTGGTAAAAACCATTTGGACATCTGCCACAAGCCTTTTTTTGTGAGATGATTAGGTTTTCAATAGGAACATCTATTAACCTAGAAATAATGGATATATAATGTAAATATATAATAATAATGAGGCACCCATTGCTGTAGGAGCTCAAGGGCAGTCTTTCACATTAAAAGAAAAAAAAATCCAATCTGACTGATTTTATTAAAGTGGGTGTTCCCTAAGGTAGTATCTTAAAGCCCTTCCTATTCGCAATATACAAAGATATTATATGCTCTTTTCCTGATGATCCAACCAATCCATATCATTACCTAGTCTTCGAGTCCAACTCTAGTTAAAAAGTAAGTCTTAAGGGGTTTTTGACGATTGCTCTTCAGTCCTCTGTAATTTGTAACGCTTGAATTGGAGAGACACGGAACTTTCTTTAAGATTTTAACATATATTTTTAAAGGGGTGTTGTGTTTTCAATGGTGCAACGTACCCCCCCCCCTTCCCCAAAAATGTCTTTACTTTTAATATGAAAATGTGTGGTTACAATTTGAAGGGAACGTTAAATAGGAAAAAAAACAGGAGTCACTTTTCTTCTTGCGGTTTTATACATTTATGTGATGGATGTTATGCTATATTTTCATTGTTTCATATTACATTTGTTTGTTGCCACTAAAAACCATAAACGTCAAATTCATAATAATAAAAAAAAATTCACCTGTCAACTATTTCTTATTTTTTTCAACAAAACTAACTCCGACATTTTTCATTCTAAAATTATTTAATTTACAAAGGGGTTTTCATAAATTATAAATAAAATAATTAAATTCTGATCTTTTAAACATCAATAATGTTTTTAGTTGGTCCTACTGGTGTAATTTTCTTGAGATTCTGGTTAGTTTTTTATTGATCTAGTTCCATTATCTTTTAAGTAAGAGCTGCAAGTTTTATGGGTTTGGTTATTGGTTCAAATAATTAATAATAAGTATACATCTGACGTTAATAAAAAAAATGAAGATGTGAAAGAAGACAACAATTTTGGATCAAAACAACATTGGTGCAACCCTTCTTTAAAAAATCTCTCTTTTGAACAATAACCCTGTCTAAAAAGACTGCAGGGCTGAGCAGTGGTCTGTGAATAAAACGTTTATCCAAATTTAGGTAGTTTAAACCCTTGCAAGTTCTGATTTTTATTCTGGATCCTTGTCAAAATGAAGGTAGGCTCGGAGATGTTTAACCTTATTGAAAAGAAGTGTTCATCCTTGTGTACTGTTTCTTTTTCACACAGATTGCTTTTATTTTGGAATTGAAAACGATGGTAGATACTCTATTTATGAGGTGGACGATACTGGGCCATAATTTTTTGTTAAATAAATAATTTCTATAATTAAATTAATATATAGATAAGCTGAGGCCCACAACATCTCACTTATATCGGGTGTTTTATGAGCCGATGAACGCATGTTAGACTCACAGGGCCCATTACTGGTTCAGCATTAAAACGACTATTTGGAGATTGTGAGATGCGGTCTGGTGTAACATTTTTAACAATTTAAACAGTGTTTATAAATCCGAAGCCCTGAAGATGATCTTAATAAAGATCGAAATGTTGGCACAATAAGGAAAACATTTTTCTAAACCTACATCACACCTGACTGCATCTCACATCTCCAAATAATCATAAAACAACTGCCAGAAGAGACAACATATAGGAGATATTATTTACCAAATATTTGGTTATTCCAATGTTTCATTTTTTCCTTAAGCTATAGATAAAAACGACAACAAAAAACGCACAAATAGTTGCAAGCGAATGTGTATGTTGTAATGCTTTTACGTGTAATGTCACTGTAAATGTAAATAACGAGGAAGTGGTTTTAAATTAGTGTAATTAAATGACTGCCTTGTATATATTTGTCGATCGTGCATATCAGATGAAATTTCTTCGAGCATTTTAAGTGGGGAAGGTGTTTTTCCGAATTGACTCGTTTTCCTGTGAGAATATGTCTTTCATATCCATTAATGGCGCTTGACAATTAATTGGGCTAGATAATTTAGTCGGCTGGTTATTAAACTGAAACATGCCCCTTATTTTGCCTTTTACTAGTGTAGCACTTTTTTACATGTTTAATTTTTTAAAATTATTTTTGTTTGGCTGATTTATACAGTTTTAATATTCTGGATCTTGGCATGGTCTTAATGAAAAAAAACAAAAACATCATCTGTTACTGCCAAGCCTCTGATATATTTTAAGGTCTTCATTAGGGCAAAACAATCTTAAGCATGTCGAAAAATTGATACAATGAAGTTTTCAAATTTCTTGGAATCGGATGACCTTAAATTAATTGAAAGTTTGGCTGCAACAGTAAAAAATATTTCATCTAGACCATAGCGAAATCCAGGTTATTCTTGTGTAAATAAGTAATCGATAAAGCAAAGCCTTCAAACAGTTTCTATATCGGGTGATGTTTTAATTTAATTTTTTTTTAAATATGATAATTTTGGCTAATCAAATAAGTTGCATTATGAAATTGTATTATAAAATCTATGAATTTTTATTGCATGTAAATCTGGCATGATGGTCAAATGTTTGTATTAATTGTGAATAACAATGATTGTGAGCATGTATTTAATTTAAACGCACCAATGACATACTGAATTACGTTTTTTTTTCTTTTTTTTTTCTTTTTTAATGAACAATTAGCAGTTGTTAACATTTGTCGTGTGTGAGTGTAGGGCCTGTTGGGATGGCCGCAGCAGCAGCTATCGTTTCAGCGAAAAAACGAAAACGACCTCACACATTTGAAACAAACCCATCTATAAGAAAACGACAACAAAACAGACTACTTCGTAAACTCCGAGTAAGCATTGAGCTTTTTGCCCATTTTTATCGCTTAATTCTGTTAATTGATTATTGATAATTCATTATTTTAGCAAACTATTGATGAGTTTGCAACTCGAGTTGGACAGCAAGCAGTTGTATTAGTAGCTACGCCAGGGAAACCTACAAACAGTTTCAAATGTTTCGGGGCTAAACCTTTGGAAGGAGTGGTAAGCTATATGTTAACTTTTTGTCTTATGAATTTGTAAAAAATTAATATAATAAACATGAATAAAAAAAAAAAAAAATGATTTACTCAGTAAATTATTGAATATGTTGTTTTTGTTGTATAGGTTAAAAATTTAAAGACAGTGATTATTGATGAGTTAGAATCTGCCTTAGCCCAACAAGCACCTCCACCCGTTCAAGAAGACCCATCCTTATATGAGTTACCACCATTAATTATCGATGGCATTCCTACACCAGTTGAAAAAATGACTCAGGCACAGCTTCGAGCATTCATCCCGCTTATGCTAAAATATTCCACAGGTAAGATGAGATTTCCAGATAAAAAGTACAATGAAACCCCTCTACCGCTTCTACCTCACAGACAATTTTTGCATTCATCAGCATAAAAGATAGGATACCTATATAAACTCTTATATAACAGACCCTTGCATTCCAGTTTGCGAAGTAATTAACACTCTAAATTGATGTAAACGTTTAATTGATTTTTTTTAAATTTTATTTCATAGTTTGTTACAGCTGTTAGGAAATTCTGCACACTATTCTACACCTTTTTTTAAGTTTTACTTTTTTTTTTTTTAAATTCTGCTCCTCACATGCTATTCATTTACTGTACATTTTTGAAAGCTTCCATGGAGAAATAAATGATCATTGGTGCTTTTTTTCTCCTATTTTTCTGTAAATTAATTTCTGTTTGTTTACTCTTTTTTCTTCAAAATTTTCACTTTCACAGAGGAATAAATTTTTGGCGGCTGTTTTTTCAATTTTTTCTGGAAACTAATGTCTTTATTTATTTTTTTGCAAAAGCATCTCTTTCGTGGAGGAATGGACGGCCTTTATTTTTTTTCTGGAAACTACTTTGTCTTTATTCATTCTGTTTTTTCTTCAGAAGATTCTCTTTTTTTTTGAAAGGAATAAATTACTGATGGCTCTTTTTTAAAACTTTTTTGTTTATTTATTTATTTATTTTTTTAAGCTACTTTGTCTTTATTTGTTCTGTTTTTCCTCAAAAACTCATCTTTCGTGGAGGACAGCTTTTTTTTCCCTACAAATTTTGTGGAAACTACTTGTCTTTATATGTTCCATTTTTTCTTCAAAAGCTTCTCTTTTGACAGCTATTTGTTTTCTTTTTTCTTATTTTTCTGGAAACTAATCTGTCTTTATTTATTTATTTTTTGCAAAAGGGACTCTTTCGTGGAGGAATGGAAAGCCTTTATGTTTTCTTGTTTTTCTGGAAACTACTTTGTCTTTATTCAATCTGTTTTTTCTTCAGAAGATTCTTTTTTTTTTGGAGGAATAAATTATTGATGGCTCTTTTTTAACTTTTATTATATTTTATTTTTTTAAGCTACTTTGACTTTATTTGTTTTGCTTTTTCCTCAAAAACTTATTTTTCAGGAGGAGTAGACTGCTGTTTTTTTTTATTTTAATTTTTGTAGAAACTAATTTGTCTTTATTTATTCTGTATATGTTATGTATCTGTTCCATTTTTTCTTCAAAAGCTTCTCTTTCATGTAGAAATAAATTATTGATGTATTTTTTAAAATTTTTATTTTATTTTATTTTATAAACTACTTTGTCCTTTATATGTCCTGTGTTTTTTTTTTTTTTTTTTTTTTTTTTTTTTTTTTTTTTTCAAAAGCTTATCTTTCATGGAGGAGTTTTTTCCTTCAATTTTTGAGGAAACTACTTGTCTTTATTTGTTCTATTTTCTCTTCAAAACCTTCTCTTTTGTGGTTTTGTGGGGTTATAGATAACTATTTCTTTTCTGTTTTCCAATTTTTCTGGAATCTACTTTGTTATATATTATTGATGGCTCTTTTTGTTTTTGTTTTTTGGAAACTTCTTCGTCGTTATTTATTCTCTTTCTTCTTTGGAAGCATCTCTTTTGCTGAGGATTCTTCTTAAAAAATTGTTGGGGGGATCGCAGTGACAAGTGATTAGACTCGTATTTACCACACTAATGGTTCTGGGTTCAAATTCTAGCAGGTTCTGGTCCATGGCAAAAATATATGGTGGTATGACCCCTTGTCCATGACTTGTAACGCTTAGTTGGACATTAAGCCTTTTTATACTTTACCACACTTGATTGACTGAAAATTGGTTTGCCACCTTTGTTTTATCTGTTATTGGCCAAATGAGCACATTGTGCTGATTACTCATGTAAAATATAAAAAAAGCCATTTTGGATGCTTGAGTAGATAAGTAGACGAAAAATGAATAGCCATGGTGAACGAACTAAGTTGAAATAAAAATATTCATCTAAGTTTAAAAGGCAGACTAAAATCAATTATTTACATTTTTTTAATTATAAATGTATGTTTTTTATTTAATCCATTACAGTTCGTGGTTTGATTGATCAATTAACATGTTTCAATTAATATTTATGAAAGGTATTGGACGAGATAAAAAAGTCAGTGTCACGAGCAGGATTTGATTCGGCGTGTTTAGCCGAAGGTCTTGGGTTCGAAACCCACTCGTGACATTGATTTTTTTTTATCTTGACCAATACCTTTCATAAATAGTTTTTATTTAATTTAAGATTCTTTAAAATATATAAAATATTCTGTATTATATAATATTTGTC
>CM077100.1:22266024-22289341 GCA_039619505.1 Cimex hemipterus | reverse complement strand
CGAGTAATTCTCAATGATCCCAAAACCATTAAAACCTCATTTCGAACCCAGAAACGAATAAGAAAATACCATGATTAACAAATTTTATTGTTAATTTCAAAGATGAACAGACGAGTGAAACGAAAATTCTGAAATTATATCTATGGTCAAAATTTTAGATTAATTATTGTAAAAACAAAACTGGAAAAAGTTAAAAAGTTAAAACGTTTTTCGTTACTAATCGTCTACCTCATAATCTAAATAAACATCATCCTGAGTTTCTGTGCCGGTTCCATCTGTTATCGTAAAACCTCCTGGCAACTTCGTTGGTGAGAAACTTTGTCAGGTGTTGCAAGTCGTTATATTTTTCCAAATTAATAGGAAAGGGCCAATTGTAGGAGTTACGAAGCTGCTGTTTTACTCCGGGGTTGTTCCCCTTTTTTTCCTTTGTGGCACCCACAACACTTTGTGCTTATTAGCTCCACAGAATTAAGTGCGGTGGTGTATATACTGCGGAGTGTAAGAGATATCTTCAGAAACACTAAATCGTTCTTGTTGGGATGGGACATTTCGGTTTGTATATCTGTACTAAGTAATTCCTCCGTGATTTGAAAGATTACCTCTTGCAATCGGTAACAGTGGACAGTGCTCATATCTCTATCGCCCTCCAGATGCGCTATGGCCACGGATGGGAAAGAAAACTTTTACACTATATATTCTCCCTTTTTCTATTGCGGGATGGTGAAGGAATCGCAAGATCTGAACAATTTTTATTTTGCCTTGCACACGAGACACAAAAAATTATAAGCGTTCTGACTGCTTGTGGAAGAATTTTTAAATGCCGGACAGATGGATCCTCATCGTTCTTCCTTAGGAGCACAGGAATCCCATCGTTCTTCCACTGTGCCGCCCATTTTCAAATGCGAGTTTTAGTGGAATCTAATTGGTTTCCCCTAGAAACATTTGGCGGGTTAATGGTTAATGTCACAAGCCAACAGATGCCGGTGAAATCTCGTTGCTGACATAAAATGAACCCTCATCGTTTTTCCACTGCGCCCTTCATATGTATCTATAGCAAAATCCAGGTATGTTCTTGATAAAACATTGTAAATTATTTATGTGTGTATCTTCGGATGACAAGTGTGCAATGAGGTTTTCCATGTTTAGGTTCTGATGAAGAGGGCCGTAAGCCCGAAACGCCAAGTAATGGACAAAATAAATAAAATATTTCAATCACAACTTGGGATTTTTCAACCATTGGATAATAATAGAGGAACCAGGTTGTTTCATTTAATTTAATATTTATTTAAACTTTATCGGAAAAAGTTTTACGCATCCATATATTTACATTATACATATCATATACCTAAATATGATAAAAGTGTAGCTTCTATTTATACACTGACAGGCAAAAAAATTCCATCCAACTGATTTTTTTTTTATTTTTCCCGATAAAAGAAAATTCGTCCTTTAATTTGTCACATTGTTTTTACCAATATATATTTCTTCATGGTATATTTCAAATTTTGACTATCAATTAGAGGTAATACCCTTAATCCTTAATCTAAAACAAGGATAAAGGATTTTTCAATGTTTAATTTTTACGTAATTTAAAATGTTTATTCAGTCTTTTGAATTCTGAGGCAATGAACCGGTTAGTTTTCTTAATTTCAATTTTTAAACTGCCATTTAGTGCAGAGGATGTTGCTCGTGGTTTGGCACTTATTGATGATGAACGTTCCATCAGGTATGCGGCTCTTGCCATCGGAGATCCCTACGAAACTCTGCTAAAACGACATTGGACGTTTTCTAGAAGCTGGGTCCTACCATAGAAGGCCCGGTTCTGGACGTCCTAGCGTAATACAACCGCAGAGTCACAGTTTTTTGACTTTGAGAATTGTACGAAACCGGCATCTTGACCGATGGCACATCCATTGGTCTTTGGACAATTGCTCTGCTGTACCTTTTCGAGTAACGAGTACTGTAAAGTTCGAGGTGTCCAAATTTCTGAAGGCACTGCTCGAAGAAGAATTAATCAGCATGGACTGATGGCACATCCAATGGTCTTTGGACGATTGGTCTGCTGTACTTCTGACAGATGAGTGTAGATTTGCTCTAACATCTCCAGTTGGGCGTGAAAGAGTGTGGAGAAGGCGAAATGAAAGGCACGAAGCCTATAATATTTCCCAAAGTCAAGTTTTTTCGTTTGGACGGTAATTTCAATGGAGAGTCGCGTAGAGTTGGTCGTTGTTCGTGGATGGACTTTGGCGGCCACTCTGGTTGAAATTTTGGAACATAATGCGTGGCCTATCCTCGATGAAATCCTTGACAATCCTGTACAAAAACACGGTAATGCCATGTGTCGACATGTGTCGGTCGCATAGTACCAAACGACCCTCATCAGCATAACATCAGGGTCTTAGTCTGGCCAGCCCGTTTTCTAGACTTGAACCCCATCGAATATATACTCAACATTCTTGAAAAGACCCTTCGTGAAGAATAGGCAAACCTCCAGCACAGAGACATTTCCAGACTGGTAGAAAAAATGCGGAGGCGTCTTCGAGATGTAATTAAGGCAAGAGGAGGAAACACTCACTACTGCAATGTTAATTGAAAAGTTAAAACAAAATTAAAACTAATTTTATCCCGGGTCACAAGTTAATGGCCGAAAACATCAAAACCTTCCTACTTAATATCTGCGGTTATAAGGTCTATCCAAGTTTCATCATTCATCTAGGCTCAAAAAATGTCATTAAGTTAGCATTGTTAATAAGAAAGCACTCTTCAATTTCTTGGCGTTCTGAATTCCCAACTCCTGCTTTCTTGAACCAATTCAGAATTGTTTCTTTCCTAACGCAGGGTGTAAAAAGTGGATGGCTTCTAAAATAGAAATCTTTGGGGAATTCGTGGTAGACGATTCTGTTATCATAAATAGATATTTTGATGTTCTACAGATCAACATTTTTTGGATGTGCAGCACAGTTGTCTTCAACCAAACGTCTCCTGCGAGCTTTTAACTCGGCGTCACGCTCGTGTCGCCATCGTGAAAACCGATCTCCAGTCATCCCCATGATAGATTTAATTGTTTTGTCATTTTCGGCCTGTATTTAAAAAAATTTAATCTCAAATGGAGCATTATAAATGGGGAATCAGAGCGTTATAGCCGGGAAATCTTTATAAGCGAGAGCGTCATAACGAAGTTTACGGTACATACACGATAAAATAGACGCACCACCCATAAATTTTAATATATTTAGTTTTATTATTCATATCATTTTCATTCATATTTATTCATACATCAAAAGTAGGTTTGGTTGTAAAAATAAGACATTTAAAAATCAAATGTTCATTACCTAATTCTTAAAAAAAAAAAAAAGAATAAAATAAAATGATCGAGTAAAGAACAACAAATAAATAAATAAAACTTTCCACCTATGGCACGAATCACGTCCGTTAAACGCTTTTGCCTTCCGAGGAAAAGATTTTTGTTAAAATCTTGAGGAATTCTTTCTCAATCTTCAATAACAGCCGTTTCCATCTCTTCTAGAGTTTCGCCGTCGTACTTTCATTGAACCAAGTGCCAAGGAACCCTTCCTATTACAGAGTGATTTAAACTCAGTTTCATGGGGACTTAGTGCTGGCTATATCCTTCCTCTAATAAAGTTATGACCCTGACTGATCCATGAAATCAAATTGAATGAATGAAGGAAAACGATTAGCTGAAAGCAGACTTAAGGTGTAGCAGAGTGGAAGGGCACAATGTTTCTTTTGTGCAAATGAGATTAATCAGTACAAAAGTAAACAAAGGAAGTAATAAAAACATTATTTACTATTTATTTTGACGATAACTCCTAATTGCCTGTATCTAATGTAGAAATATAATTAACTTAATTTTAACTCTATAAATTGAGTGGTGCGTCAAATTTGTAGTACATCATGTTTCATTAAGTTTACTATAATAGGTTTGCCAAAATGTATGGCTTATTGTTAGACATTTCATATTGTAAAAGGGGTATTTTATAATTTGGTCTTTTATGATACTAATGAAGTTGTGAGTGGAAGTTTCTCTTACTGTGAGTGGCAACATATTGAAAATTCTTATCGCGAAGAAATTCTTACATTTAAATGGTCTTTATAAGGCACAACTAAGTTTATTTGGCCTCTTGTATTCACTGAGGTGACATCAAAGACCATTTTGTAACTTTTTAAATTTTCTCTTAAATAAATGTTAGTATATAGGATCATCGCATTGAATTTTACAAACTGGAGGCTTACAGTGTTCTATGTAGCTAGTATTGTACATTAAGCACAAAGCCGTTTTTGTAACTTTAAAATCTTGATTCTCTCTCATCCCGGAATTTTATGCCATAACTGGTCACACCGGGGAAAAGACCCATGTACAGCATTCTCAAGTTGTTACTGTCTACTCGACTCCTCATTTTGTAAACAACAAATGTGACAGAACTTAAGTTAGTTTTTTTTTTTTTTTTTAATCTAGTTAGAGAATATATAATCATATATGCAACTGAAAAGATTTATCAAGCTTATCTTAACACAGTTAGATATTAAACTTCTTTTATCAGTATTTACATATATTTTAAAAAAGATGGTCCTGAGATTGAACCCTGAGGTACACTGCATACAACATTTTTCTGACGAGAAGTGTTATTGTTAACTTACACAATTTGTTGTCTATTTACAAGAGCTGTTTTATATAATTCAATAGAAGTACCCCTAAAAGAATAATGCTGAAGCTTCTCTAACAGCAAATCGTGATTTTTTTTGTTAAACAACATTGCAGTTTCTGGGGAGATATCTAACTTAGACCATCGGCACATACACATAGAAGTCACACAAATGGATAAAACATGTAATGTATGATAATGTAATGCTCGGAAACACAAACTGGGAGAAATAAGGCGAGTTTCTGAGTTAAAATTAAAATTCATTAAAACTAACATTAAAAGCACCCACGATATTGAGCTAACTTCTGCACAAATACAAGCAGTAATAAACTCATCTTGAAGCCTGCCCACAAACCACCTACACCGACCACCAAGAGAATCTGCTGGTGGAACGAAAAACTGATGGCTCTAAGGCTTGCAAACTTTGGAATAGATCGAGAACAACGGGTAATACTGGAGAATACAGTAAAACCCTAAGAGAATACAAGAAAATAATGACCTATAAACCCCATAGGGGAGGGGGAGGAATGCTAATAAGTATAACTTTCCAGTATCAAAAATTATTGCCAACCTGGACAAAGAACATAACTGAACCGGTCAAAGGCCACGAAGCCAGCAGGGAAGATTGGCAAATAGCCAAAACAGTGATTGTCTGATAAAAAATTAATACAATACAAACATAGGATTCACTGAACAACCAATAAATAACATTAGGAACCTTCTTGACATATAAGGAACATTTGATAACACTACTTTTGAAGCATTGGCTACTTCACTGAAACAGAGCAGAACTGATAAAACTTGCTGCAAATGGATAAAATCAATGCTAAAAAGCAGAAAAGTCCCACCCTCCGTGTTCCACGTAAAGTTGGAAGCATTGGGGGCCCCTCTTAACTATCACCTTAAGTAGATGGGGAAGGCTGAGACAGAAACATGCTGGCTCTGTCACGAAGAACTAGACACATTGGCACATATCCTTTGTGAATGTAAAGCGTTAGCCCGTTGATGGTACAGCTACTTTGGCAGGATATTTTTCGTATCTATCAGGAGGCACCAAGGAAAGTGCTCACTTAAGTAGTAGCACACTTTTCAAGGTATGTTTATAAGCTGTAGGGGGTTCCACAAAAGGTCTGTTGAGGTCACAGTGGAAGAAAGAACAGTCGAAACAGGCGATTCGTCCATCATTTACTTCTGAGGCTACATTGTTTCTCGCACCACATTTCAAGTAGAATAATAATATTTTAGTAACACCATACAGAACATTAAGATCAATTTGCAATAATTGTTTTATTTTTTAATCCATAGATAATCATCTGGTTGGCGTTGCTACCCTACTTTTTTCTTAATCACCTCCCCTTCAAATTCCAGACAAGACAGTCCGACTTCAGTAGTAATCATAGCGTACGCTTTGAGCACTCCACCTGCCAATATACCCATGCTTGCTTCATATTTTTTCAAACTTAACTTTGTTTCATTGCCTCCACAAATTTTTCTCTGCAAAAACAAATAAAATTATATAAATGCAGCCCACTTAAACATAGGATATAAAGAAAATGTGAAATAAGATTTGAAATAGAAAAAGATGTTTTCGCATGGCAGTCTCAGAAAAATTTATTTATTCTGGCAAAAACAAGTTCAGATTTTCTTTTTTAGGGGCAACCTTTTAAACTTGTAATTAATAGCAGAGGTTTAAAATTATACTTACTGCTTTAACTGGACAGGACTGGGAAATGCCGAAAAACGACAGAATTAATTTAATGTCATTACTTGCTTTAGGCAATTGCTGGCATATATCATCATGCCCTTCCTTATTATACAATTTCCCTTTAGATATTTTGTAATGAACCTAAAATAAAATTCAAAGATAAAAATATTCGTATAAAATATATTTAATGTAGAATTCACAGTTAAACTATAAAGCCTTATTATTTCTAGGCAACTCTGAACATACATACATACATTTACATATACGTATGTAAAGAATTGAGGTTGTGACTTCTTGCAGCTACAAATACCCACTAAATTTTGTGTTTAGACTGTCTGGAGTCAAAGGCCGGTTGAAGACTAGGTACTCTCACTGAAGTTACACTTACAAAAAACCCACATAACATAAGAAAAGCATTAGAGTGTAAAAGAAATTGGTGTACACATCCAAAATCCCAAAAACATGGGAAAACAACAGTCTGACAATTATTCTAAAAAACGAACATGCTGATAAATTAGAACAGAATTCATAGCCTCAGAATCTATAATTTGAGCAATGAGATCTAACACACTCCTCCAACTCAGAATGGGTCTCCAAAAAATGAGAGGATTAAATCCAGAGGTGTGAAATAGAAAACTTATGACTAAAGAACCCTCAGATTGCTACAACTAAACAGGGTAAAACTCAGAAGGGGTGGTCAGTGGCACCTACACAACATGGATATATTCAATGTTGGCCAAATCTGTAGGTCAAGCAATGATGAAGAAACAGCCACCTATCTCTTACCATGTGAGGTTACTGCTCAAAAAACATAACCTAGGGTACAAAGAAAACCCAGAAAAAAGAACTGCTGCAATGACAATGAGCTACATACTACGTTTTAAAAGGAGGATTAAGTCAATTGAACAGAACCGAGGAACTGGAAACATTTAAGCCCAAGTCTGCAATGCTTGGAAGTATCAAACCACTGTTTCCTAGCATATTTCTCATTATCATCAAACTCTTATTGGTTCTTAGATAGAATCTTACCCATTTACACATCATTCACTCAAGCCGAATGATGGAATACTCTGCAACCTCTATCAGTCATTTGCTTATAACTATTTTAATTGAGGGGGGGGGGGTCATTGGACACTAATATTCCACCATTCTCTCATTATTCACGCTAATAAATGCATTCACTCTAAAGTACGCAAAATGATTTATTAAATTCTATATACAATAAAATAAATAGCCTTGATTCTTCCAAAACTGGAATAGGAAACACGAACTTTGCACAATCCAAATGTTCATATCAAGTGGATCACCTTCTCTATATGGAACTGAGGATTACCCTTCAATTAATTAACCCTCAATTAATAACCCTTAATCGGATGAGGATGACCCTTCTTCTATGGGTTTAAAATCAGCTGAGTTGAGTTGTCGAAGTGCAGGTCTGTATTTTGTAGCAAAACCAAAATCGAGACAAAAACCATAACCACAAAAATTGAAGGTCAATTGGGCACTGAATGTTCCACCATCAGCCCTCTCACACTAAACATTCTCGCTAATAAATACATTCAGTATGTACAATCAAATAGCCTTGATTGCTCCAAAAATTAATAGGAAACATAAACATTGCTCATGGATAATTTTCATATCAGGTGGCATTCTTACACTCGCTATGTATGAAGTCGAGGAACCCCCCCCCCATGCATAGGGCACATCAAGCAACTTTTCTTTGTATGCTGGTTTGTGAACCTCACATAGCCTATTATGAATGAGGGAGGAGGATCCATCTTCTACGATTGGGATCCACCGACAGTCACCTAAAAACCATTGATACGTAGCTCATCTGCCGATCTAACCTATACACTGCCATTTACTTTTAATCATATTTTGTCAGATCCAGATGTTGGTACATGAGTCATCGCATTCGTCTTTTCATTACTTCAGAAATCAGACCTATTGGCTTGAATACTATTCATTCAAATTTAAAGATTATAAAAGGAATCTTATAGATTATAGAAATTCAGACAAATAAATAGTGAACTGTTTCAACCAATTGATTTATCGATGTCGATGAATTTCAAGTCATTGGATTTTTTACTCTAATATTCAGTTTTTCTTAAGTTTGTTTTACAAATTCAAGAAAACTTGATGATTCTTGTCAAAAGTGGAATCTATCATTGAAGAAAAGAAAATCAACCAAAAAAGGAAGAGGGAGAGTCATTTACAAGATTATATAAACCATTTGAGTATAACGATTTTAAATTAAATTGTAGCTTAATAATACCCGATCATCCCGATCTGTGGAAACACATCTGACAAAGCCAAATTAGAACGGGTGATTGAGTACCCTAAGTTACAAATTCATTATATCATAGTTTCCAGTAAATTGTGTAACAAAAAGCAAACTTTTCAAGAATGTAGTACAGTTTAGAAAGAATATAGTTTAATTTACTTTACTTTGTACTTTTGCAAAATAATACTGCTGCAAGATATACACTAATTAAGGCGATCTATGGGCTGAATCATCCTAACCAGTCATTAAATTTACCTTAGTAGTTTTAAATGCCTTTTTGTTTTCCACACAGCCAGTCGCATCAACAATGCAATCCGAATTAAGTGAGACGTTGAAATTTTCCAGCCTGATGTCACTCGCTGATCCACCACAGTTTTGCAATTTGTGCGTTACGAGTTCGTATCCCCCCTTTAATACAAAAAGTTTTGTCAAATGGACCAAGGTAGTTTTTTTTAAATGATTATCAATCTTACACAAGCCAGAACGTTTTTGGTTGATAAACTAAGAAAACAACCACAAGCGAACAGCAGCAAGTAGCTTGAGCGGTTCATGACGACTAATGATACAGTCGTATTGTTATTTGCATTTTATTCTGGGCCAGATTAAATCAGCCGTTCTAGGCATTATAAAAATATAATTCCGGTCATTTAATCGTCCTTCTAAACTAGACATCCTTTAACAATGAAAACATCGGATTCATAACATTTTTTTAACTTTTACGTTGTTTAAAAACGGAATTTAAAGGCAAACGCACAAATCTCGTAGTCTCGATTTTTTAAAAACTGAAATTCTGGTTCTTCACATTTCTATTTGTTGGTTAAATCTGTTATATTATAATTAGCTCCATCGCCATTTTTTTAAAGAAAAACATAAAGAAGGACTTGATCCCGCGGTCATAAATTTTATAAAATAATTATGCTTAAAAAATGCAATAATTTTTTGAGTATATATTGAGATTTTCTGAAAAGGTCTGCGATGGTGATGGATCTTTTGTTTGTCGCCACCAGCCGGCGACGGGACGAAATTTTTCTCGCTTTTCTCTGTTACGTCGTACAATTTTCATATTGCATCCTCGGACGACAGTCCTCTTGTTCCATATTGCCCACACGAAATCTTATTGCCCATTTATAGAGTTGAGCTTTTATTCAAGAAAGAATTTTTCAAAATCTTTCCCAGAATACGTAGGCAGCAAATTTGCTAATTATTTCGTCGTTTCCGATCATTTTTGGCGTGCGCGTTTCGGTTCGAGGCTTCCTTCCTCTTGACCTTTGGCTCTTTTGCTAAAAAACGAAGGGTCAACGTTTTTCTTGATTCCCTTCAGAGTTGTTACCGTTTGTTAGCCCCGGGCAGTTTCGGTCTACAATTTCAAAGACAGATGAAAGGTACAGAAAGGCTTGGAGTCTCGAGACGACCAAATTCAGGTCCCAGAATCACAAGACGATTGTTTTATTCCCCAGAGTTAAAACCCTCCAGTTTCTGTGAGGGTTCTTTAATCACGAGTTTGCACTGTCAATTGCAACGGAAACAGCATCTCTGTATAGAGAGCGAGCAGGTGTTGTGACCTATAATAGAATTGTTTTTCTGTCTAATTGTAGCACTGTGTTTGCCACTTTTGTCTAGTGTTTTTTAATCATACGTTTTACTATTTCTAGCACCCCTGGAGTTCTTCCGCTTCGTCTTAAATTTTGAAATAGAGGTACTCCTCTCCAGTTTGCTTGCGTTTTCATTGCCTTGTTTGTGTCCTGGCATCAGAATATTATCTGGTTGTTGTGTGTATCTAATGGTTTCGAGAGTTATGTTAGCTGAGGTTTGTAACTTGGCTGTCAGATCTTAAGAGTATTTTTTGCCATTATAAGTACTCTGTGTACCAATCTAGAGAAGTTTCGGTCATCAATGACCCTGATCCAGTCGGAGACTTAGTCCATTCGGCCGTTGCTCACTTGGAAATTTTGTAGATGGTTCCTAGTTTTTGATGTTACTCAAACACGTTTCGGCTTTGATCCATGTTCAGTGAGGAACTTATAAGAAAATAAAATTTTAATTTTGTTGTAATAACACCGACTGAAGATCGTAATAAATTGAAACTTGTCTGATAGGCCAAAACGATCGGAAACGACCAATCTATGGTTCGCTTTGGAGCACAAGGAAATCTCACAGGGTTGAATGTATTGTTAAAATGGAAAAGTTCATGCTTTACATTTTTAAATGCACTTTTGGAATTATTTACTATCCAAAAATGAGGTCGGATGGACCTGCGACCTTTCTGGAGTCGCCTCAGTTCTGATCATCCCTCCGATGGTGGATCTGACAAGTCTACCGTTGAATTCCGTATTGTCTACAGCGGGTCTGCCTAGAGATAGTTTTTTTAGAGATTTTTTTAACGAGGGACAACTCCCAGAACAGAAGAATCCATTCAGACTATCTAATTCTGACATATAGCCTTTTTTCTGATCCAAGGATGACCCTGAAGAAGAAATAATTGATTTAAACCAATCCGTCCTTAACTATAACCTGACTTAACCTAACAGTCGATATGTATCCTAAACCTACTTACCCTAACCGCCCTTTACTAAAACCCTTTTTAATCTTTTTGATAAATAATCGTTTATGCGTAAATGCTGAAGAGAAAATGGAATTATTTCGGTTAAAGCCGAAAGATACAATTTTCGACAATTTGCGAAAATTTTTACTACATTGCGGTGTAACGCGTTTCCTATTGGATTTAGAAAAAAATTCCTCGCAGTACAATATATCCTATGTTCTTCTATCTTCAAGATTGATAATTCCCCAAAGCTCTTGAACGAGATATTCAGAGGAAAACGAAAACAGTGCAAAACGTTTGTAGTTTTTGTCCAAGGAAAATTTAAGCGACGCCTTTCAAATTGGGTGACTTTTAATATTGGCTTAATTTACAAAAAAACAAAAATCCGACCTTTTTTAGATAATGACTGGACTGGCAAATTTAAACCCTGGTCGAGGCGCGTTTCCTGACACGCCATATTCGCCGGACATTGCGCTTATAGATTATGATCTATTCCGGTCAGTGAAAAAATTATTCAATCAAACCGCTTTTGTACAGACGAGAGAAATAAAACGTAATTGTTATTAAAAGTTACATTAAAATTACTTGTTAAGTAGAAAGTCGTCTCTAATAGGGAGGAGGAAGGTTTTGACATCATTTAAATAATTTGCCCGACAACCTGACACGAGTCAACATATAAAACTATTTGCGACTCACTGGGGCATTCTTCTTACGGTTGTATTGGAAATGGAAACTTTTCTCGCTAACCCTACTTAACTTAATCTAACTGTCCTTAAAACTAACCGTCCTTAAATCCAACTCTTTTTAACAAAACTGAACCGTCATTAATGCCAATCCTACTTAAACATAACCGCCCTTAAATCTGACCCTAACCGTCCTTAACGCTACCCCTACTTATTCCTATATACCGAGGATCAGGAATAGGTGCACCATTTCCCTCATATGCTGAATGAACTTTGATCCATAAAAAAGACATAGGTGTGGTAAAGTATATTGTTTAACCTTTTTAAAAGATAATTCTTCTTCTGAGTTTGAATGTAAATACTAAAATGTAAGTAATTATTATCTTTTAAAGAGATTAAACTTTGATCCCAGTTCCAAAGGAATACAATGACTCTCTCGAGTCGTGAGGAGAATTAGGCGTTGACTTTGGGAATCAAATTGAAATTAAGATGGGCAGTTTGGATGACTCGAGAGTTGCACAATCTTGCTCTTACTTAATCTTCATTGAACCCGATGTCAACCGTGTCAATGTAGCCCGGCTATGACGATGATACAACAGTTTAAAAACATCCTCTGAGTTGTGTAAAATTCGCATTTCATTTTTTCTCCAGATACACGGCGGTCATGTCGGGGACAAAAGTCGTAGCGCTTCGGTTTATGTTGCCCCACCCTCAAATTTCTCGTTACGCCAACAAGTTGCCCTTGTAAGTTGTACTTATACTTGTAAGTTACACTTATTTTCATGGAAGTCCCTTTCCGCCAGCCGTTTATTATTTATATTTCATTATGTTTAATATCTGAACTTTCTGTTTGCTGTATTCAAATCAAGGTTGTTTCGTCGGTAAACGCGGAGCTTCCGCCGAATGTCATTACGATTTTTAAAAACCAGGAAGCATAAGCATGGACATCCCTTCCTATCCCTCCTTTCCCATGGTTGGGAAGATTAATTTTAATTGCTTTTTTTTTAAACGTATTTTCATTTGGCCGATTGACGCTGAATTTTGTAATTAATTTTTATTTATTTTTAATGGCTGATATTATTTGAATTAATCTGTATATGGTTTGAATACTGTGTATGTATGAATGTGCTAAAATATCTAAAAGTTTAAACAGATAATGAAGTGAGAAGGACTATAGAAACTATGCAGCATATTTCAGATAAGGGTACTCAAGAAAATGGCAAATGAAGTTTGGAGGGCTCGAATGTCAGGACGAAAAGGCAGACAAATGCACCCAAAAAGGCTAGTAGTCGGCACAAATAATGAATCGGAAAAGTCAGTTCCAACTGTCAGGGGATCGATTTCTATTTGCGGCAGTGGAATGGTTCAAAAAGAAGGATAGTAAAGTAAGAGGTTATGTTAAGTAGGGTTAGATTTAAGGACAGTTAGGTTAAAGGAAGAAATGTTTCAATATGAGTTTAATCAGATTTAAAATGTTTGCTTTGGAAGCGTTTGGGCTTAGATTAAGTTAGTTATAAACATTCATTGCTGTCGGGGTTATTGTTTGGCTTTGGGTTAAGCTTAAAAACGCTCGCCTGATTTTAAACAATCAATGAATTACAGTTAATTCATATGAATTATAGTTATAATTAATAATGAATTTAAAATTGTGATCTGGGAAAATGATTCAATCAATTGGCTCAACATTTTAGTTCTTGTTTGATTCCTTGAGCTACAGCAACAAGAAAGAAGAAAAGCTCGCCGAGCATAACAGTAATAATGTTCTTTGAGAAAGCTCAAAGAGCAAACATCGCTGATTCATCACCATCTACTTCTAACTGTAGAATTTATTTTATCCTTTTTACAAATTTTATCTTTTTTAGGCTCCTAATAATTTTTTGTTTTTTTTCGTTATTTTACCTGTTGATGTATGTACATATTGTTTTTCCTTCAAGGAATATATTTTATGGTTGTTACCTTACATTATTTTTCTTATTGAAAAACCCCTGAAATATATGCATATGTTATAACATAAGTTTATAACATAACATTGACTATAAGCACGATACATAAAGTGTCTGGTATGCAGATGGATGAAAATGCTTTAAAGTCTGAAATTCAAGGTGTTATCCACCGGGAATTATCCATAGCTCTCGTTATTCCAGTGATACAAGTACATATCCGTGAATAACGAGAGTCTGCTGTACTGTTATTATTATCTTATGTTATATCTTATCTGTTATTATTTATTTCCTGTAAAAAATAATCTTTCAAGAGAATTCCAAGTGTGATTATTTTTCAAAAAATAATTTCAATCTTGTGTTTAAGAAGCAATAAAGCAAAATGTTTCTGAGCAACATTCCAACCACGCTTGTCTTAGGTATAAGCAATTTGATGATAAACAACGACAGAAAAAATGAAATCGTCGCTTAACAACTAGGCTTTATAATTGAGACAATGATTCGAAGGACAAAGCTTAAAGAAAATATTCGTAGTCATCAATCTATCATCATTGGATTGATCTTTCAAGACCTCTGTTTTTAAAATTAATCTACTGTACTAAACAGAATAGCCATTTCAGTTGTGATAGTACAGGAACTTTCAAAAAAAATATCCAGCCCCTTTAAATTGTACAATATGAACATTGGTATATGTTGTGTGTACTGTTTTGAAAACACGAATAATGTAATGGCATACACACTTAACAGTTCATCACTCGGGGCATGATACTCTTACAATCGTCCTTTTCAACGTCTCTTTCAACGTTCTCCTGTCATTTTCTAAATACTCCTCAATTCCTCAATATATCCATATCAAGTAATAATGTATATAACATGTAATACAACATATATAACACCGTTCTTCTTTTTAATGCAATAATAGAATTACTAGCATATAAAAACTATTGAAGTACATTCAACGATACATAATAGAATTATACTATATTTTTTAGAATTAATTAATGGAACGTTCAATGAATTAGTTGTTAGTCCATTTCATAGTTCTATAAATAGTTTGGCAGATTTCTTTGTCTTGTTTGATTAGGTCTCCCATATTCATCAATATCATTTGGTAATCCTTGAACTTTCCTGCTCCATGTTGTATTTGTTTTTTGTAAATGTATCCTATTCCTTCGAATTAGCTGGCCAGTTACAACATCCTTCAACGTGGGGTGCCATGTTTATTTCATTTTTTTTTATCACTCCTTTGTTGTCTACTTGATACTTAGTCACCCACATGTAATTCTACCAGATTTTTGAAACCTCTGTTGCAATACGTTTATGTTACTTGGCGTTGTTTTATCATCTTTTCTTCGACATCCCTATTTATCTTGGGTAACAATTTTGTTGGGCTAATTGGAATTTTTTCCCACACAATGCCGTTCATTAGTAACCGTAATGGGGATAAATGAATACCTTTAAGTGGAGTATTTCTGTATTCTAATAATCCCAGGTATAAATCTTGACCTTGATCATAAACTTTTTTAAGCATAGTTTTTATGATCACAACGAATTTGATTGTGGGTAATTTGCACTTCTGGTAACAATATCGAATTCATACTCCTTGGCAAATAATTTCATGAACTTTACTACAGATGGTACGTTATCGCATTAACAATTCTGAAATTCCAAACCTGGAAAATATGCCTTTCAATTTTTCGCTCACAGCGTTTGCTGATTTAGATGTCAATTCACTTCATTCCAATAGGAGTATGAATCCAACACAATTGAGTAGTCCTTAGAATTGTATGTCATGGTATCTGCAAATAACTTCTGCCAAGGTCTAGATTGGATGGCTTAACTGGGCTTCTTGCTGTTTCTTATATGCAAATTTCTGACAAGCTGGACAGTTTCTTATAAATTTTTCAATTTCCAACATAATTTTGAGCCAGATAATGGTCTGTTTCGCCCTTTCTTTAGTTTTTTTTCAATTCCCGAATGACCTCCATATAATAATTCAAGCATGTTTTCCTGGAGTTCCTTTGGTACTATCACTCTGTTACAGAAGCAGACAGACTGGCCAGAGGAGTATCCGCAAGACCATACATAGGCCCCGAACCTATCCTTGGGATATCCAAAACAAACGTAGAATCCTCCATCGCAGAATGGATCCAAATAAAACAAAGAGAAAAATGGATAAACTCTAGCAGTGCTAGACACAGTAAACTCATGATAAAACAACCCTCATCAGAACTGGTAAAAACACTGCTACAACTGGAGAGGGCAAATCTCAGAGGAGTGGTAGTGCTACTAACCGACCACTGGCATCTGAGAAAACATGTACAAAACATGGGCATATATAGTAGTGATCCAATTTGCAGACTATGTAATGAGGAGGAGGAAACAGCCACTCATATCATCTTCGAATGCGAAGCAACGGCTCAATGGAGATTCAATCTGATGCACAAAAATGACTCAGAGAACCACATTGAAGCAATAACAGTCAATGACTTGATACTTCTGAGAAAAAGGATTGAGTCTATTGACTAAACTAAGGAACTAGGAAGGTACAATAAGCCAGAAGGCTGCAATGCCTGCAATGCACACAAACCCCACTTCCTAGTACCTTTTTCACAATACCATATCATACCATCACTCTGTTATTAAACAAAAAGTCCTTCAAGTTCTATAATCTGACTAGCTGAGGCATAATAATAACAGAGCTCATCATTTAGCTTTTTTAGGGTTGGACAGCCTTGAACAAGATGTCCTTTTAATTTCACTTAATTTAGGTCCCTTGAACTTTTTTCTTTGGGCCTCCGACATGGGAAAACTAATCATGAATTCATACACCACAAACTATAAATGACAATCAGGTAATTCAGATTCCAACTATGCTCGTGGTAATGTATCTAGGATTACTATTTCGCGGCCGGTTTTATATTCCACACTTATATTATAATTCAGTAACTTTAACCTTAGCCGTCGTAATCTACAGCTTACTTTGTCCAAGTCTTTTTTAAATTTTTTTTTTAAAGAGAAATTTTTTTATAACACCAAGTCAGTTCTTGCTTATCTCATCTCGTATCTTCCATATTAGTCTTTTCAATGCACAGCACAAGTTAGCAGACATAGATAGCTATGGTCTAGTTGGAGTCGGGGTCATTGGGGTCATTATTCAAAATTATGAATTGGCTTTTGTCATTACTCATTATTTTCTTTTGCCACTTTTCAGCCTTGGTTCTAGGTCGTTCAGGCGAGTGATGTGGGAGAAGAGGAACTTTATTGGAGGATAGTAGTAACATTTGCACAACTGTGGGCGGGTAGCTAGGTCAGACAATGGGATAAAGACAGGATGTGGCCAAAGGTAACCTAAAAGGCGCCAGCCTTAACCAGATAATATAACAGATAGTAGTCAGAGATCAGTCAGACCTGGCTAACCTGAAAGAAGTGGTCAGTCAGATATGATCAAAGAATGAAGAAGTAGGCAGAGAGTTAGACGCTCCTGAGTTTCCACAGCAAACCTCGATGCCAGACCAAATCAATGAGCTACTTTTTTTTCTTTTTTTTAATATAAACCCTCAGGGTGCCAGTGTTTTTGAAAACAAGCCAATTTGTAAGTATGTCGGGTGCGAATGCAGGGCCGCTGGATTATTTTTATTTCTTTTTTTTCCAGTCCACAGACAAGTGTGCAGACATGTTAAATCTTGAATTATTATATATGTTTTAAGTTAAATTAGCTTTCATTATGTCTATACCAATAAAAAAAATTCATATAAATTTTTACCCGTAGAACTTGAATTTCTGTACTTGTATGTAGGTATATGTATATATTACCATAGTTCACTTATAACTTCTAATTGAAATATTTACTGATTATATATACATTTAAATTTGCACAAAATACTCTTATTTTACTTACTTAATCAACATTTTTATATAGTTGTTTTCTAGTATTATTTATATAACATTTTAAAATATGTTATGTTAAAAAATGCTGTATTCTTTTACAATGAAAAATAAAAAAAAAAGATAAATGTGACCTTCTAGATATATTTTATGAATCATTCTTTTAAACTATTTTCTCACTTACATGTTGTTTAATACTTAAGTAATTTTTAATTAGGTTTTCTTATTTTCACTTTTACATTGTTACATTTTTCATATTGTATATTTCTATATTTAAACTTTTTTTTTATAAATTGGATTAATTTGTAAAATATTTATTATTATTGTTACTACAACGAAGAGGCTGAGCAGCCCTGGTTTCACGTGAGGAAGAGATTGCATCTTCAACATGGTGGCATTGTGTTTGATTTTTGCTCGGATAGGTAAGAAGGGTCAAGTGATAGAATTGAGGCAGTGGTTGGGGGTTTTGCAGTAAACTTTCCATTGTAACATTATAAAGGTGTGTTAGGAAGAGGATTCATTTTTTAGGGAAGACCAAGAGTTTTATTTTGGGGAAGGTTTTTTAGCAATATAACTGACCTCTGAAGTTTGAAAAGGTTTTAGGAAAAGAGGTAGTGGTAGGAATACCTCTTTTTCTATGGTTTCTGTACCGTCAGACAAAATATAATCAAATGGAACAATAAGAGAAAATTTCTGAGCCCCGAGATGTGGACAGATGTAATAAACAAAAAACGAATTAATTGAATTAGGTGGGACATATAAGCAGAACAAGTGAAGTATAAACTCGGTCAAAAAAAGTCACAAAATGGATACTACATTTAGTAGGATGGAGAAGAAAAGGTCAATCCAAAACACATGGGAAGGAAAATCCTAAGAAATAGGCGAGATACAATAGGTTTACCCCCCAAAAAACAGAAACCACGAAAGAGCAAGTGAAAAAAGTTACGTAGACGCAGTTCCAACATTACACTTTATTTTTCAATCAAACCCCCATCTCTTTTCATTCTATGTTTTTGTCCTGTTCCAACAAATGTCTGTGCATTTCTTCAAATCTTCCCCTAGAGTGCTTTTGTCTATCTTTTCCTTTCTACTAACTAATCCATTTTGTGGTCGTATGTCTTATCCCCGTCTACCATCATCACAAATTGCATCGGTTTGCTGTTAAATACCATAGTCCTTCTATCAAGCCTCAGTAGTTATTCTTATTGTTTCATTTCTATTCATTTACGATGGAAACAGAGTTACAGTAAAGTTGTAATTTGACCCTTACTCGATCATCTTGGTCTGCCTTGGCTAGCTGGGTTGGTCTGTCTGAGCTTTGGCATTTCACCATCTTCAGTGTGATCTAGACTATCAAATTACAGATTCATCACCATGCAGACGACAGGAGGTAATGCCAAAGTTCTGGTGGATTTTTACATCTTGTCAAAAATGGATGATGACCTCTTGTATAACACTGAAGTTTGCTTGTATGTTGTGGCGGATATCATACTGCGATAGTTTTCTACTGCCTTCATGAAAAATCTAATCGATTGTCCCCAAGGATCAGATAGAAGAGGACTAACCGTAATTTTGTCACTACAAGTGAAATTATCCAAACAACTTACAACCCAAATGAAATGACCGTAACTTACAAATTAGCAGACTGGTGTGCTAACAACTGAGCTTGTAACTATACTATATGTAGTAGGTTCCAACTGCAAGATCCAGTTCTGAAAAGAACCATCAGTCAACATCATTTATGTCATTTGTGGTTACTTAATTTGCCAACATTTCAAGCATCAGTAATTATGCTGATTGGTTTATTTATAAATTCCAGATACCGAGGATCGTTCCAAATAGATCTGCGCTGAATTTTTGGTTGTTCCATTTTGTTAAAACTAGTACTTAGTAGTAGTAATAGTCAGAATGGAATTAAATTATATTTGATTCAGGCCTAAGTGACTGGAAACTGCCAAATTGTTTTACACCTCGTAGACCACAGGAAGAAGATTCTAGGACTATTAGGAGGTCTAACAAGTCTCCTTTTAAACCGCCTTACTTTCTTCATGGTAAATATTTATTTAATGATTGGATATTTATTAAAGAAAGTATGCTTATAGGTTCGGTCTTGCACGATATTTTTCTAAAGGGCGGCCGCGAGCAGTGCAAAGTTGTAATTTTTGCACTTTCAGTGCAGAATTAGGTGGAAATGTCAATTGTCGACGAGGCACTGGCCTCCGGAGGACCTTCGGATCTTCGAGGTCTTCTTCGTCCGGTCGGTTTCGCTCTGCGCCAAAGACTCCCCTCTCTCGGGTGCGGCTCTCCCACTTTCTCAGAGGCAGACCAAGGCCGGCTCGGGCACTTCGGGTTCGGGCAGTCCGGTTCGAGTCTCTGTCACGACGCGTGCGTTTTTTATCTGTGATTTCCGAAGGAATTTTATGCGCCGTCGTTGTGCCCTGCGTGTGCAGCCTCCACCCGCGATATGCAGCTCGTCACTGCCTGGGTCTTCCTCCTCTTCACCTTCTTCGCCCGTCCCTCCGAATGTGAGTCATTCTTTTTTATCTAACAATTTTTTTAAAAATTTAACTTTTTTAAAAATACAATTTCTCGTCTTTAAGTTTATAATCTTAATGAAATTTTCAATGAAATAGGCTCGAATCTAAGATTTTTTTGTGTCTGTGAATCTATGTGCGCAATTTTGCCTACAATATTTTCTCACCCTCGTCAATTTAAGTAAAATTCGACATTGCGGTATATATACGGTACACTATTTTTGACGGTTTCGAAATTTTACATTTTTGGTTCGAACAACCGCAAAAATTGTGTGACCGGGAAAAATTACTTGATTAAAATTATTGGTATATTTGATTTTTTGTTTTTAATTAACAAAAAAATACAGATTGAATCGACTGATTTAGAACTTGGACACATTTTTGGTATTATCCGCAGGAAAATGTAAAAAAAAAATTACACCTAGATTTTTAAACATTCCATCGTTAGGATTTTTATAAATCATTTTATTGTATTTGTGTCCATCCATCTCTAACATCCAAGTAAATATAATTAAGAAAGAATGCAAAGGGTAGCGGACTCAACGCTCAGCCTTGACGCACACCTTTGTCGTTACTTTTCTTATAACATCGTTATAACACGCAGATCCATGTGACATCGATGCAAATGTTTAAATCTTTTCACCATCCTGCTGGCATTACTTGCAGAAAACTTGCCTGTCAATGCGAATGCTGTAGAAAGATCGGCAAAAGTTTATAGTGCTTTTCCCCTCTTTTGACTAGTTTTATTTTCATAAAATTCTTTTAGATAAATATCTGGTCTACGGTTGAATAACTTCCTAAACCAGCCTGGAATTCATGTTAGGATGCCTTCTTGTTTTTCCTATTGTATTACCAAATGATGGGCCTATGTATTAACTAACGTAACTGGAATCTGTTAAAACTGTCTGGCACAACGCCTGCCTCGAAATTATTTTATAGAGAAAATTATAGATAAAATAAAGAGTTTTTGTCCAAGGCACAGGTGCGCATTTTCATTCATAACTTAAGTCTTTCATTTCCAGGCCTTTAAAAGAAAAGCATGCTCTCCGTAAAAAGAAACTCTTGTATACAAATTTTCGAGAAAAAAAAAAATAGAAGAGTTTTGTCAAATTCATCAGCCTTTTCGAACGCCTCTGATTTGTTTTCGAATTTCAAAAAAAAATTGTTATAAATTTCAATGGGTTCACCCGACCGACCCAGTAGAACCTTGAGAGGCTTTTAGAATTCATGTGCATCCATAAAAAAAAAAGTAGCAACAGCGATATAAAACAAGACGTTTTATGAAGTTGTGTCATTTTCATCGTTATTTTTCTCACTTATAACGACATAAAATCTAAACATTATCGTCATACTTTGACAGTGGAAACGTTAAGCTTTCCAGCGGTCGCAATAACGTTAAATTTGGATAAAATCCACAATTTTTATTAATCGCAGTAGCGATAATAAATCAATGATAATTTTCTCGGCTGTCGGATTTCTGCAAAGTATATATACTGATTTTTTTTTTTGCTAAGAAACAGTCAATATGGTTTTTTATATTCTAAAAAAACTATTTAATACAAATTTTCGGGAAGGCAATTTGTTAGTCAAATTTGTCCAGCCTTTGAAAATGTCTACGATTTGTTTTCGAATTAAAAAAAAAAATGTTCTAAATTTCAATCGGCTCGACTCACTAGAACCTTTAGAGGCCTTTAGAGCCCCATAAATTACATAAAATGACAGATCTGTGGCGTCTATAAAAAAAAAAAAATTATGACCAGTGATATAAAAATAAAACGTTTTATGAAGTTGCGTCATTTTCATCGTTGTTTTTCTCACTTTTAACGACATCAAATTTAAACATTCTCGACATACATTGACAGTGGAAACGTTAAGCTTTCCAACGGTCCTAATAACGTTAAATTTAGATAAAATCCAAAATTGTTATGATTTTTTAAGTGGAACGACGGGCATCGGCGGGGGGGGGAATTGTCCCCGGTAAATCAAGACAAGACAAAATCTAATTTTGTATCGTATTTAAGTGCCTTATCAAATCCTTTAATTTTTTTACGCCAGAAAATCACAAAAATTGTTATAAATTTAAGACGGCTCGACCGCCCCATTAGAGTCTTTAGAGGCTTTTAGAGCCCCATAAGCTACTGCATAAAATGGCAGAATTGTGGCATCCATAAAAAAATTAGAACCGGTGATAAAAAAATAAGTCGTTTTATGTATTGGGTTGTCCGGAAAATAATGCAGGATTTTGGTATTAAACAAAAAAAAAAAAAGAAACTAGTTACTTTAAAGCAATGTTCTTTAATCAAAATAATTTCCCATACTCTCAATACATTTCTCCCAACGTGTTGGTAACTTATTAATTCCGTCTGAGTAGAATTCAGAATTTTTAGAATTGATAAAGTCAATAAATGCATTTTCCAGTTCCGTTTGATTTTTGAATATTATGTGTTGTAAGTAGTGGTCCAGGTGTCTAAAAAAATGGTAGTCAGTAGGCGAGAGGTCCGGAGAGTAGGGTGGGTGAGGCAAAGTTTCATAGCCAAGCTCCAATAATTTTTGTGACGTTACACGTGACACATGTGGAGTGTGGAACCCAATTTTCGAGTTTTTTCACTTTTCCAATCGCCTTGAGGTGGTCAGCGACGGTCGTTGTACTGACTTTGAGTTGCTCTGCAAGTTCTCGAACAGTTGTTTTGGGGGTTTTCTTCCACCACTGATCGCAGAACATCATCATTAAGAGAGGAAGGCCTTCCACGACCTTCTTCATCTTCAAGGCTGAAATCTCCCTCCCGAAATTTTTTAAACCACCTTTGCACAGTGCACTCATTAACACAACCCTCGCCCCAGACTTGGTTAATGTTTCTAGCCGTTTGGGCTCCGCTTCGGCCGAGTTTAAACTCGTAAAAGAAAATCGTACGAAATTCTCGCTTTGACATTATAAGGATGACTGAATTATTTCCAAGTAGCGGAATGCTACAGAGGTAAACAAACAATATCATTTGGAAGAGGATTAATAAGTGTTGACATTCATACAAATGAGTAATCCTGTAAACGTAAACAGAATATTTTATATAGATTTTTTT
>CM077100.1:22213552-22265924 GCA_039619505.1 Cimex hemipterus | reverse complement strand
TAACAATAATTCTCAGAATAGTCAAAATATGGGGTGAATTCAACTTCCATTCCCTTCCTAATTTTTATTTATTTATTTTTATTATATTCTCGAGGATAAACTTTTTTATACATTTTCTAATGTGCCGAAATGGTTTAATATAACTCTCTACTGTATTGGGAATGTATATGATTCTGCTTGTTAAAGTGGAAATTTACACCAGGCGGAATTAAGCTACAACCGAAGCGTTGTGTCAGTTCAACGAAAATGCTGCAAAGTTTTGGAACATACGATCTGACAATGACAAATAAATAAATCATTGATGATTTCATTTTTACTCAAAATAACGTCAAAAATAGTTGTTTTTTTTTTGCAATAACTTGAGAACAGTTGCTCCATATTGAAAACCGTTTGCATCGGTAAATTCAACATCAACAAACCTTTCAATGTACATTGATGAGGAGCTATTAGAAATAATAAACTCCCATTCATTCCCCGCTGTTCTGGAGAATTAGATCAAAACATTTTGGCTGACGAGAATCTAGTTAAAAAAAATAACAAGTGTTGTGTTTTCAAAAAAAAAAAAAAAAATTAAGAAGTGGGATCACAAGTTAAACTAACCTTGTACAATATAAATAAATTAGCAATAAAATTTATTTAAATTTACATACCAGTAATATTGATAATGATTCTGCTGTGATGACATCCTAAATAGTTGCAAGCAGTACAGTTTACTTTCCCGACATCTTTAGCGTGAAATTTCGAAGTATAATAGCAATGGAAATCTGAAGGACAATTTTTGTTTAACTAAACAAAAGAAAATATCGTTCATTACAATATTTATCGAATGAACACAAAAAATTCTAATTTACAGTTAATTGGGTTATGTTTCCTTGTGTACTTGTATCGCATATTCGATAGTCTTCGCAGTATTGAAATGTCGCAGTCACTTTAGCCCTTGGGTAAGAACTGACTGAGCAAATTATTAAGCCATGATCGTAAAGATAATATTCGGGTTTACTCAGGGACAGTTCCACAACTGGTTCACCTACGTTGAAGATACAAATTTTAATTAAGAAGAAAAGAAACTTTATTTTTTCAACTCACCCTCAACCAAAACAGTTACTTCTAGGGTTTTATACAGAGTTCCACTATTAGCAATTAACTTGTAAACTCCATTATCAACGACAGATACACCTTTTATAGTTACATTAGTACCGAATGGTGTTTTTATGACTTCAAACTTTGATGTTGTAGACAAAATTTCATCTTTTGGGCTGTACCTGAAAATTTAAATTAATAAACTGATTGCATGAGGATGAATATATAAAAATGGTGCCCGTACGAAATGCACAATTATAAAATGCACTTAAACACTTTTAAAATTGTGATTTCTCAGGGTGGCGGAATTTATTCATTATTTATCAGTTTGCTTAAAATTCCCGGGTAGGTCTGTCAAATTCATTTTGCCATCTTCTGTTGTCTTTCAAAGCACCGACAAACTTTATAAAAAAGCACCCTGATGACTTTATAAAAGAGAATTTCACAGAATGATAGAATATGGTGAAATGTATCTGACAGTCCGACCAAGGATCGACACACCAAAATAATTGGTAATGACCAAATTTGAAAGGTCAGCATTCATACTGAATTCTCTCAGTTGTAAGTGACAATAATTTAAAGTACATTTTTACAAAAAATTACCAGTTGAATGTAGCCGGAGGATGTGCGTCGATTTTGACATACCAAGTCGCCAGAGAACTACCAGGTTTAACATAAATTGTCGAGTTTCCGTTAAGTATTTTCAAATCCAAATAGTTTACATCGTGCTCTGTAAAACACAACAGAAGAACCGTGTTTGAACTGTTAATAATCATCATAAAATACTTTGATTGTACCTAAAACCTGAAGAGTATAATTAGCTGATACTTCGTTTTCGAGTTGGTCTCTAACAAAGCACACGTATGTGCCTTCGTCCGATTTTGAGGTCCTATTAATAGTTAATGTTGAGTATCCAGTTTTCATTATGACACTCCCATCATCATCATATACTGGATGAACGCTGTCTTCGATATTCCAGTTGTCCTAAAATTTAAAAATAGTTTAAAAAAAATACACAATGGGAACACGACAATTTACATACAACGTCTTTTATGTGGTCATTATTTTCATTGTTTATCTCCCAAAACATTCGAATCATGACTGTCACATCTACTTCAACGTAGCATTTCAATACAACTTTATCCCCAACGATAACGTTGCTTTTCTCTTGGTTTCCATTCAATTCTATGGTCGGAGTGGGAATATCTGATATACCTAGAAGCCGAAATTACCATAGCAGTCAATTGTTGGACATGTTGCATGCAAAATATTTTTCAAACATATCCAAATGGACGCTATGTCTTTCATGGTAATTCTAAATTGGTAAAATTCCATGCCACAGCTACAGCAAGCAATATGACAAAACGTAAACAAGCAATAAAAGGAAAACATTCATACATATTGTAGAGAACTAAACAAATAAAAGTAAACAGAAAAATTGTAAAAAAAATGCAATTACCTTAATATGAACGTGTGTATGTAAATTAATTTTTAAAACATTAAACACTAAATATTTTTAAAACAACAAACATTAAACTGAAATACAGAAAGAAACAGGAAAATTCACATCCTTGAGTGAGGCATTAATCAATATAAGATAGCATTTTTTTCCATTACTATGTTTGATTACTTCATTATGCTATTAAATTTTAAAACAATCCTATTTAAGAGCAATTCTAGTAAATCTATTAATTAATGAGTGCTTGAGTAAATTAACGTGATTTGAGTAAATTAATGTTGAAATGTGAGAGAGAAGGAGGTGACGGAACGAAAGGAAAGGAAAGAGAAAAAAAAAATTGGCATGAATTTGAAGTGGGAGTGGGAGTGAGTAAGTGAGTGAGAGAGAGAGAGAGAGGGTGAGGGAGGGAGAGGGAGAGAGAGAGAGAGCATAAATGTATAGAAAAATAAAAAACAGAGAGAAAAAGAGATAGAGAGAGGGAGTGAGTGAGTGAGAGTGAGAGAGAGAGAGAGAGAGAGAGTGAGTGAGAGAGAGAAAGCATAAAATGTATAGAAAAATGAAAAACAGATAGAAAAAGTGATAGAGGGAGGGAGTGAGTGAGTGAGTGAGTGAGTGAGTGAGTGAGAGAGAGAGAGAGAGAGAGAGAGAGAGAGTGAGTGAGAGAGAGAAAGCATAAAATGTATAGAAAAATGAAAAACAGATAGAAAAAGTGATAGAGGGAGGGAGTGAGTGAGTGAGTGAGTGAGTGAGTGAGTGAGTGAGAGAGAGAGAGAGAGAGAGAGAGAGAGAGAGAGAGAGATCGTAAAATGTATAGAAAAATGAAAAACAGAGAGAAAAAGAGATAGAGAGAGGGAGTGAGTGAGTGAGTGAGTGAGTGAGTGAGTGAGTGAGTGAGTGAGAGTGAGAGTGAGAGAGAGAGAGATATGTTATGGAAAGTGATAGTGTGTTCGCCATTTTTGTGATATCGTTAATGGATTTCTTCTTTCAACTTACTTGAATGCATCAAGATTTCAAAATATGTCTCTTGGCTCTCATCCAAATATTCAGCTAAGCAACGGTATACAGATGGTACTTCTGTAGAGTGTATTTTGAATCCCATTTTATTGGAATAAGTGGAGTCAAAACGCTGAAAGATAATCTCTTCGTTAAATATAATAACATGTAAATGCAAGTAATTTAACTGAAAAAGAAAATAAGTAATGTATGCCTCCTCAGTTTGTTATAAAGTCTTAAAAGAGCATGCTGCTAACTATGATAAACTGACATTTCTAATCGTGATAAAAAAAATTGTCATAACAAATAAATCAAATACAATAGTCTGTGTAACTGTTTTAGTAATGCCATCTTGATTATTTGATTGACAAAAGCAATTATTCATATTAAACAAGCTTTTCCACTTTTGGAGTTTTGTTTTGTTCATTTTATGTACAAATTACATACAATATGTAGAGAGGTATAAAATGAAAAGAAAGACATTTAATACATATCAATTCATGGAATTACACTGATCTGATGTGCACATGCGCCAAAATATAGCAAGCAAATGTTTTGAAAGTATTGAATGTGTGAAAATTGCCATACACAATACAATAAATATTAGAAAGCAACAGAGAATCTTTTGACATCATTCATAGCACAAATTCACATAATATTCTTACTGGTGACTGCGAGGTGTATTATTACTTCTTGATGTCTGTTTTCATCGTCTTGTGCCTTACAAAAATAATCCCCAGTATTTCTTGGTTTAATATTGTTTAGTACGTATCCTATTGTATTAAAATATTCAACTTCCATCCCTCGAAAATTACCAACCTGAACCTACATATAAAATGTTATAGCAGCATGCATGTTAATAAAAATGAGAGATTTTTTTTTTTTTAGCCGGAACCAATTTCTATTGTATTTTTTAAACTTTTAACTAAACTATCACAAAGTCTACCTCTGTTGTTTGTAGTTTGTTTCATTTTTTCAATTTGTAAATATTGATCATCACATGTTTTATGTAGCAACGATGCACTTCGGCTGACAACATGGACAATATATTTTCAGTGAATATAAACAATGTTGATTCATGGGTTTAGCATGTATGTCTGTCAGATTTGTAGATAATGGAAAAGAAAGCATGATTAGCTCGATTTGGAGTAGCATGATCTTCCAATTATCTTACAAACTACTTTGTTAAAAAATTAAATTAAGAAAAATTTGTAGCTTATATTTGACAAATGAATAAATACATATGTGCAATTTGACAAATTCATTTTAATGAAATGCATTTGAAACAACAATGATCTGGATCTCGGTACAGTCTGGATTGAAAAAACCCGATTATGTTGTTATCTGCCAAGCTTCCGACTTATTTTAAGGACATCAAGGCAATGTTGGGACCAAGTCAGTCTTCAAAGAAATTTGTAATTATCCATTAAAAACTTAACTGTGTCAATTTATGCAAATTTTTAAGATTGTTTTACCCTGATGATAACCTTCAAATAGGTCAAAAACTTGGCAGGTAACGGTTGAATTATTTTTTTTTTCACCCAGACCATTTTAAGTTCCAGATTATTCATCGAGTAAAAAAGTTGTCAATACATCTAGCACGTTAAACTAAAATAACAAATCAAGTTTTCCTATAGATAAATGCTTATTATTTTGTTATATTATGCCAGAGTGCTTAAGTAATAATTATTATAGCAGTAAAAACAATGGTACACCCATCTGAAGCTAAAAATGCAATAAAAAACATGATCGAAAGGAAATGGCTGTGCTGGTTGGTCAGATTGGTAGAGAAGCTCCTAGGATGGAGTTGAAAGTCCTCGGTGGATCTGAACCTAAGAAGTGTCATCCTCACCCTTTTTAGAATAGGCCATGTGAGATTGACACGTGTACACTTATTTTTGGGACAAAGCATAAACATCCAATGACATTTAGTGGTTATTTGATGTTTCCTACTTAATTTTAAGGTGTCATTGATTAGCATCATATAGAGAACTAGTAGGGATGCCACTCAGTTTGATTATTGGATTACTTGGGTCTCATAGTTACTACTCGACCAAGCTAGAAATCTGGGACCAAATTCTGGCATAACCCTAGTAATTCTATATAAAAAATAGTGCAAAGTAGACCATGATAATTGACAGCTTAGATTAGATTACAATATGAGCCAGCTTTTTTACAACTTGCAAACAGTATTATTTTCTGCATCTCTATTTTGCTGTCTAGAACTCCTCATTAAGCTTTAGCCTTTTTACCAGACCACAAAGGTTTTCGAAGGAATCCCATGTGTATCCTTCAGGCCAAAGTTTTTCCTCTCCTAGGAGTAGCAGTCTCAGCCTAAATAAGTCCGCACATGACAGATGACATGTTCTCCTGTGTCTTCTTCTTCCTGGCAATTTCTGTGCAGAGTTGTTTCTGCCAGTCCAAGTGTATTCATATGCTTTTGGAGTCTGAAGTGTTCAGTTGGCAGTCTTTATATAAATTTTCATCCTAGATTTTGTTGTTGTTCCGATAGTTTCTGTGATGGTCTTTTGAATGAACTTTTTCTCATCCCTCTGTCTTGGACGACAGCCCTATGGAACAGGGTACTTATTTTTTAATCCATTGTCTGATTTATTTTTGGCAGTTCAGTTTGGTATGGTTAGGGGATCAGTACGTTACAAAAGGGACGATTTGTCCCCGTTGCACATTTACAGGTCTGTTCGCGCCCCTTTCACCTTGTGCCCTCATACCTCGTCAGAGGGAATTTGTTATTTTGTCCAATGCCTGACAGAATCCAATGAAATCCCAAATGACTCTGGGACTTTACTACCGACGTGAAAATGCCCTCAGTGCCATATGGCTTTCTGAGTAGATGATTCCTTCTTCTGTTTACTTACATAGTCTATTAATCTCCTTGGCGTAGAGTTCAATAGCTAAATTCTCTGTTTGAAAGACGATATTGACCCAAGGTTTATATGAATTATAATCCTTGGTTTATTTCCATAAATACCAGCTCCTGACACATTCAGTTTTGGAGCCATCTGCATACCTGGGACTTTTGTGCCAAAGTTATCCTGATAGTATAATACAAACAAGTGATCTGGTGATTAGCTAAGCTAGGGTTGAAACTAAAGAACGGTTTTAAGAGGGAAACGGACTCTCCACAAGCATGTGATACGTTGAACAATATAATTTACTTTCAATTGATATAATTAGTTAAAGTTAGTGGTGTTAATTTAAATGCAAAAGTGTCAGAGATAGAATTTGAACCCTGATTTTCAAATTTTAATCCTGCACCATTTTATTTTTTTATTGGTGAGGGGATCAACTATGAATTTAAAAAAGTGACGCGTGGTTGTAAATGGTAGAACCCCTCTGATTGTAAGAATACTTTGGAAAGCACACTTTTTCTTATAAAACGAGCACTATTACAATCACAAACGACCCGATGTCTTTGGTTTCTCTTGTCAGAGTTAGCATGTATCTCTCTCTCTCTGCTTTGCTTATCTTCTTTAGGCAGTAAATTCAGTATAAGTATAAGGCTTATGCTTCCTCCTGCCTGCTAAGAGAAATTACTATGTTTTTCAATCACACCATTTTTCCAGCTCCAGCTTTAACACACTCTCAGGTGTGGTTTGTAGTGATTCAATTCCCATCTGTTTTGATTGTACATTTCCCTCTACATCTTCACATCCCAGAACACACTTTAAGGCCAACTTGTATTCCTAGAACCATCAGGCAATTTAAGCAAACCCAGACTAATTTGGAGCTGTAGTGTGCTCATTTACTTGTGTAAAAATTGTGACCTTTGATGTACCTACAAGTATTGACATCAGCTCGTCACCAAAATTTTACAGGGAAAACACAACACCATGGTAGACAAACAAATGCAAGAAATATGAAGATACAGTACTAGAAAATTCGCCTGAAACTTCACAATTGGTAGACCCATCTAGATAATTTCCAATTTTAACTATTGTTTAGTTGGTAGAATGGAATCCTGACGAGACGCCATGTACAAATGAAGAATACCAATTTTACACCCGCTCCCAAATTCTATTTGTGAGATGTACATTTATAATATGTATCACACATACGCAATTTGGAAATGCAAAGTTCTTCTAAAAATAAAAAGAAGAAAAGTAGTCAGTATTTATGCTTTAATAATGTCAACACTGTTAATTTCAATTATTGTTAATTACTGGATATTTTAACAATCAAAAGCTCTACTGTGCTGTAAATGACTGTAGATTGAAATAATAAAAACGTGTAGTGATAGCTTGTCTTCTAATCATTGCTTTTTCTTTATATTTATTATGAAAAATTAGTGAAACACTCGTGGAAATTAATGTAGAGGGTTTTTGGAGTGTATGTGCAGAGGTAGAAGCTGTGATAAACATCAAGTGCTAAAATTTTCCGATTTAAATTAAATGTTACTTAATTGATGAAAGTTTAACTTACCACATTATTTTCATTGGTCAGAGCGACTTTAATGTGAGGGGATGTAGGCTTGCATGGAATGATCAAATCTCTATCCTTTTCTGCATTGAAATGCATTATACTAAAACTATCATCTATTACGAGAAGGTGTTTTTTATCTGAAATCACCCAATTTTGACACATTTGACGGTGTGTTATGTATATAATTTACAAATTTTACTCTAATTTACCTGTTACAAAAATGTATATTTGTTGGGATACATTAATATTATTCAGAGAAGCACATGTGTAGTATGCAGTATCCGAGTACTTCAAATTCTTTAAAGTGAACGTTTTGGTGTAAGTATTATTACTATAAGCACTCGTAATATTCCATCTCTTCTCAGATTTGTCATCTTTTACAAGATTTTGCTGAAAAACAAATACAAATAAATGCACAGTTGTATAACGAGGGTTTATTTGCAACAAATATTTTTCCACTCTTGAGCATAATTTTCGAGAAGAAGCCCCCATATGTGCTCCAACGCGTCTAAAATATTGATCCGCCTAATTATTCCAAAATCGTGAGGTGCGGTCTGGTGTGAGAAAAACATTTTCTTTTTTGTGCCAATGTTTTGATCTTTATTGAGATCATCTTCATGGCTTAAAGTGTTTGTTTTCTGTGTAGATGTGTCATTATTGTGTGTAATGTTGAGAGTGCCCACATCAACACACAGAAAACAAACACTTTGAGCTCTGAAGATGATCTCAATAAAGATCGAAATATTTGCTCGATAAAGAAAATATTTTTTTTGAAACCTACATCACATCACCAGACTGTATCTCACCATTTCGGAATAATTATTGATTAACCGTCACTAATAATCACCACATAATGCTCCAACATTTGCATAATTCAAAAGTAATGGAATGCCGCATTATAGAAGAACTTAGACTTAAGCACAGTGAGTTTCCTGTCCCAAGTTTTGCAACGGATGGTCATCTATTGTGTCACGCATGCATGCATACTGAGAGAGGGAAATTTATTTCATCCACTGGAAGTTGAAATGACACAATTGTCATTATCCTTGTGCTCAAAATTCATTTGACAAGACCTAAGGTCGACCAATGTACCGATTTTGGACAAAATTTTAATTCATAGGTATAATAATAGATAATAATAAATGACTTTACATTTGACATTTGAACCAATCTTAACTTACTGTTAAATCTATGACCCATGTAATGGCTTCTGTGTGCATACATGTGAGCTGCAATGTTGAACCACTCGGCATAATCAACTCATCTTCATTAGGAATTATTGTCAAGCCTGGAATCAATTATTAATCATTAACAATGGTAAACTTTACAACAAATATTTATTTGTATCTATTATATGAATATACACATTACAAATTTTTTTTTATGCTATAAAATCTGGATACAATGGTATTACAGCGAGAAGTATATCTGGAGAACCTGTGCTGTAAGAAGCCAACCAACATTGGTAATCAATCTGCTGTCATATTAATAGTGAGCAATTATGTGAAGATTGTCATTCAAGGTGACCTGGAGAGTTTTTGGGATGGGGACAGAATGGCTTGAATGGTATGGTAAAAATGAGTTGAAAGATGGTGAAACTTGGGGAAGTAAGAAGGGAGAGATTCTTTAAAGAAGGTGATATTAAAAGTAGAAAGGAAGAATCTTATGAGGAATTGTGGTTAGATTGCATAGATTAGTTGGATGTTAGATGGCTTGGTGGTACCCCACAGAGCTATTTGTTACTACCAAGATTTTGGTTCTGGTCTTCTGTTCAATCCTTGTCACTTCCTTGAGATTGTACAAGCCTGTTTTTTCCATTCTTCACTGCCACCAAAGGTGGTACTGGGATCAGCAGTTTACATAGAATAAAGGAGGGACAGAATACTCCCTTGTCAGACGCCAGCTTGGATTGGTTTTGTCTCTGAGAACTCATCACCACACATTGAAACAATGAAGTTTAATGTCTGACCACCTCATCACTATAGCCCAAACTGGGTAGAGGAGGGATGGCCTGTAATGGCCCATATTAGAAATAGTGTTTGAGAACATTGGCTATGGGAGCTGTCTCACTAAACACATTCAAGTTGGCCAACATGAGCGAATAAAGTACGCAGTAGATAGATGACGTGTCCACTAACTTGGCCAACATTATTGGCCATTTCTCTTGTTGACAATCTGGTTTCTGTCAATAATATGTAAATTGTACGCCAGAGAAATTATACATCCTACACTGTTGCAGTGATTCCTTCGACCTGGATATCCATGACGGCACGGGTAAAGTAAGCAACTATAGCCATTGAGGCCATACTGTGTGCCAAGGGTTGGGCCAACTATTGGCTCAGTGAGTGGAGGCAATTCCATGGTCAATGTGGCATTGTTCCAAATTTGGTGACCAATGTATTGGCCTGTCAAGGCCCATATTGAAGAGTGGATTAAGGTGTAGTAATGAGGAGTTGGTAGGAACTGCTTTAGTTTGAAGAGACAGATACAATAAACTTAATACGACCATTCATTGTTTATTGCTTGTTTAAAATACTACGCTGTATTTATTTATTTTGCGGGTTGTTGGTTAACAACTAGCTGTCATGCCGACGCGATTTACGCTCGGTTGAACGCGGACAATCGAGGAGGAAAATTTAATCGCCAAGTGGAAAAGGAGTGGCAGCGGAAATCACAATAAATAACGTTTCAATCGGAATTCTCTTTTCCATCAGACCAATTTTCTAGGATTAAGTGAAGTTTAAACGAGAACTGAACGCGTTTAAATCTATTCATCTTTGACGAGCTACAAACGGTTTGTATTAAACAATGGTCGGGGTTCGTTAATCTGAAGAATTGTTCAACGGCCGACGTAAATCATATCATACCACAGAGAGAAGATTTGGCCGAGAAAGCTACAAATTTCATAAACCTTCCAGAGCATAAACTGCCGATGGTGACCTCTGACAAATTGAAAGTCACACAGAAAGGTATACACTTCCTGAACAAATGGGAAAATAAAAATTTCAGTAATACGTTTTCGTTATAATTATTAGAGTGTATACACAGTCTTAATTACGAAAAATAAGCAAGGAGGATTTTGCATGGACAGAGTGCACCCCGTCCGTGCAAAGGAATAGACACTGAAATCGCAAAGAAAGGAGCTGTCACGTCAGTTTGCAGGCAGCTAAGGAAAAAAGTATGACAATTTAAAAAATATAATAATAGAAAAGAATTTCAATCAAATTATCTTGTTTTTGAATGCGAAATCAAATCGCGCCATAACAATAAACGTTATCGTTACAGCCAAGAGCTAATTAATTATTTCTATCTGTTTTGTTCTCTTCGAGTTGTTTCGTATATTTACTTTGTGATTAAATAATTTATTCGTTATAAGGTAAAGGTCCGGGGTTCGAACCCGACATACCTACAAATGTTTTTTTTTTTTTTTCAAAAACACCGGCACCACGAGGATTGAGATGACCTCCGCTGTTGCAAACCCTCGTTAAAAGAAAAAAGCCTCTTCATCGATATGTATTTATTTACGTACTTTAACAAAAAAAGAGACAAATATTTCTTATATAATATATATTTGTGCCATAATTCGAACATTTTAGAAATGCGATTACAAAACTTTTTTTCACACGGTCATACCACTAACACAAATGCCCGTGAAGACATACTGGTCAGAGGAGGCTCTGCAAGACCATACATAGCCCCCGAATCCGTACTTGGCATAACAAAACCAAATACAGAATCCCCATCACAGAACGGATCCAAATAAAACAAAATGAGAAGTGGATCAATTATAGGGGCGGGCGCTGGACACATTAAACCTTTTTTCTAAAAGACACTCACCAAGATTGACAAACTCACTTCTGCAATTGGAGAATGCCAGACTCAGAGGATGATAAATCTGCCAGTAGTACCATCATCAAAGAAGTTGGACATTGAAAGCAGAATTTTTAAAAAATTCCAATTCAGATTTTTAACGTCTTTTACCAAAATGTTTACTAACTTTTCGCACTTTTTTCTTACGAATATTTGCGATACCCTTTTAAAACTATGTAGTACTGAGAAAAGGCATTCGATACAAAAAATAAAATAGAAATATACTCTAAGGAAATGCATATTAAATAATAAAACAACGCTAGGTTTATTGCATTCGCAGTTTCATCGGCACCTTGGCAGGCCGCAACTAATTTAATTTAAGATCATCATCAAACTACCGTGCCGTGCCAGTTTTTTTTAATTCAGCGTAAATCTACTATTGTTTATATACCGCCGGATGCCAAGTATATCGAAAGCCCTCGTTCACATTTATATCACAGTCCTCACTGGGGAGGTGGAGGTGACAAATATACTGTTGCAATGGTATGCACGTTACCGGGTTAAGGTTGGCTATTATAATAACGGATCAAATTTAAAATGGTAACCAGAGTTTCTATGCTAATCGTTTAAAAACAAATTTATGTACCCAAAGATCAAGAAGATATGATATACCACCACTCCCTCTACCATCACTATTACCACCAAGGTGGAGGATAGCTTGTTAATAAAAATTACAAAATTAACCTCCATCTTAAGGTACAGTAATAAAGTTGGTGAAAAATTAAAATGAGTTCGCTCTTATCCATCGACTGGAAATTAGACATGATGAGTAATATGCAATTTTTTATGTGATTATTTTATAATTAATACTCAGAATTCAGCCCGTCCCAGAGACTGAAGTAGGATAATTTCATCGACGAGTAATATTGTATAACCGGTTAACAATAGGGTCGAGGAAAAAATTATCTAATCTTAGTTTCACTGTGGACGGTCGGAGAGGAGGTTCTAGGCACACTTCGAAATCTTAGATAAAAGGTTTGCGAAACGACGAGGCGTTTTATTTGTTCGGAAACGGAAAAACAGTCCCTTCGACGGTCGGTGAGTCGTGCAAACGACGCTTTGGAAATCCTCACCGTTCCGAATCGAGTACTTAAAAGGGGTTAATTGGGGGCGTGGCCTTACGTACCAATTGCCAGAATCTCACAACATAATTAAAAGTCCAGTGTTGTTTTCCGTGGACGTCGTTTATCTGGAACATTTCCCCCCTTGGGTATTTATTTTGACGGATCGAATCCAGCGCTAGGTGTAAAAAAAATCTAATCGTTTAATGATTCAGAGAATAAACATGAATCGGTAGCATAGAAATTCACTAGATATCCGATTGTAGTTAAAAGTGGGGACTTTTATTATAGAAGGAAGACGCAGAATTAAACCTGAAGGTGCTTTGTGTTCGCATCGTCATCAAGGTACGCCGAAACATGGATTGATCTTTTGGTCAGATATTACCATGACAGATGACTGGCTGCGGTCTTTCAGAAGCTTCTTTTCTTGCCTTCCGCCTATACTCTGCCCTACCGGAATGCCGAAGCTTCAGACAGGCCAAAATAATCGGAAACGAAGGAACTACAATGTTTTTGATTGGAAGAATATCGACCGCCGATCTAGTTTGATCAATACTGATAGAATTCCGATCGCCCTCCTGTTTGATCAATACTAATCATTCCTATGTTCCAGATTTCCTCATTTCGGTCTGAAGGGTATGAGAATGTAGTTCGGTCTGTCATAAACGTTTAGGCTTCTTTTCTTCCCTCACCCTGCTTATATTTCTAATTCATCGGAACGCGTGATGGAGAGCGAATCAACGAAGTTAGCCAGATCAAAAGGATCGCATAAAACTACGTTATCGTCAGCAATTGAATCGTTTTATAATAAACCCACTTATTAATAATAGTAATAACTGTTGGCTAGTTGTCCTGCCTCACCCTGCTTATATTCCAGGCGGCCGACCACTGAAAATGCCAAAATGCGCCAGACAGACTATAACAGTAAGACCAGGTAGATAAGGATGGTCGGAAACGAGCAAACTACAAGTTCAACCATCCAAATTCGGTTTTCACAGACAGCCCAGATAATGTTTATTTAAATTATATATATATATAAGTGTATTGGTTTTCCTTGAACTGTAATTACAGCTTTCTACTTCATTTGAACTATTTTTATCCTTGTAAACAGCATATTTTTATTAGGGCCCGAGTGCTAAGAATAAATCTCAGCATTGTTTCTGCCCTGAGTAAAATTCATAACCATCAATCATTGGCATGACTGCAAGAAAGACAGAAGAACAATGTTAAAGTGCCGGATATACTACGGAAATTTAAAGGAAGACAGCTAAATTATTCGAACGCTTAAGCTTTATGGTAACACCATTTATTTTGGGAGATTTTTCGGGCGATGCAGTTTTCAAAGTAAATTAAACACTGGCATTCTCACGGGTCGTTGGTCTTGAGATACATGTGAAGTGTCACGGTCTTGAGATACCTCATGGTAATTTTACGCGTCGTCTCGAGGCCTTTTAACAATCAAGTTGTTCTTGACAAGGTGACGTTTTATAGTCCTAAACACTATCTGTTAAAAACACCGTTCATGGCGGCTTGGTATGCCAATCATACTAATTAATCAAATGATTATCCAATTCTTTTGTTCAACTCTATAAATTTTACCCTCATTCGCAACATTCTCGATCTAATGAGTCACAAGAATTGATCACAGAAAGTTTTAGACTAAAGAAAAATGGAAATTTGAAAAGAGGAATATTAAGTCATTATTATAAAGAATTTACCGACCTCAATATCATCTTAGACGCAAGGTTGGGCTCCAGGGTCTACCAACAGCTAAGACAGTCAGCCCTCAACGCTATCAGTGCCTAACTCCAAACCCACTTACTCTTTAATGCACTTTCTTATTTACATACCATTCACTTTAGGGTAGAGGATGTACTCGATATTCATCTATCACTCTTTACACCTATTATGTAACTAACCTAAATTGAGGATCAATGAGGTATTCATTATTCTGCCATTGGGTCTCTCACACTACACATTTACTCTAATAAATACATTCACTTTCGACACACGCTAGGAGACACAAATATGCTGGCTTTGTCCCAAAAATAAATGCCCGTGTCAACCTCATATGGCCTATCCTTAATCGGGATGACACTACTTCTACGAGTCAGGTCCATGATAAGTGAGAGCTTCTCTGCCGATCCAACCCACTGACACTGTCACTTTTTTTAAATCGTATTTTTATTGGATTTTTAGAGACAAAGATACAGACAACAACCAACGTTTAGCCGAGGCGCTACATTTCGTCGTATTTCTCCAACAAAAGCACAACGAGAAGGTCGACGGAAAACCAGTCACGGACAGCAGTAATCGCACTGAGAGAGTCAGTGCAGACTAGGTAGGTAGAGACACACCAAGTGCGTGCCAAAACGCATCAAGTTCCTCTAAAGTGCGGGGGAAGAGACAACGAAGTGGACGCAATTCTCGCAATACACAGCCCTCGCCACAGCTTTGTCAGTCTTAGAACTGTCTGTGACAACGAGGCGAAAACCGGCGTACTCGAGCTTAGTTCCAAGAACTTAGCTCTGTAAAGCGCCCGGACGACTTGGCTATTACGATCAGACAAGTACGCTCGGGAGAGCTCAAGGTGAAACTGCTGTACCATTCTGAGTGTCATCATTGCCGTGGCTCCTCCGAAACGTACTTCCAGGGTCGCGTCCAGGTCCAAAGTCGCAGAATTTACTGCTGTTCTGGCATCTAAGGATCTGCACATCTAAGCATCCAAAAGTGGATGACCAGGTTTGGCCAGGAACCTCGCATCAGAGCTGAGGTAAAAGCTCCTCCTCCGAAATTCGGGCTGCAGCAGTCCCATCTCATAGCATAGGCTGGCCAAAGGGCTTATTCTAAACCATTCGGGCTCTAATAATAGAGTCTAGGCGTTTTTTTTTTCGGGCTGATGAATAGGCCATTAAACAAGTTCGAGCACAGAAGCGAGTCCAATATTTTCATGAGCCTGTCCGCCCTGTCCGCTCCCCACGCGAAGTAACCGACGAATTTTAATAATGCTATCACTTTTCTTTCCATCACTTCGACGTTGTCAATCAGTGACTGCCATATCAACCTTTCATCAAACGTGATTTTCAATGATCAGATATCAAGTAATAATCATCAATAAGCGTCCGCGAAATAAAATCACACGACTAATTTATTAAGCACGAGGTTAAAATCGAAGTCCGCCCGAAACTAAATCGATCGGCTGATCCCTGTGCGAGATCCTGCTCAAGCCATTCGATTTCGGAATGAGTCACAGGCCAAGGGGAATGAGTCAGAGCGAAGAGTAGAGCGGCTGTTTCGTTCCTGCAAATCCTTACATTTCACTTTTACGCCGGGGACACACTGCTTGGACGGGGATGTGTTGGAGTGTGCTATGGTGGGACGGAGACGCTCTGTGTTTTGTCCATTCGGACGGAGAAAGGCATTCGGCTTGGATGCCTTGTCTCCCACCATTCACCCTATTGCCTCTGAATAGAATGGGACGCGAACAGAATTGTTAATGAATTGCTTGTTATTTTAGAATTGTTAATTAAGTTACAGTTATTTTATAAAGTCTGGTTAATTGGGTTAAAGTTCACCTCACGCTCAGATGAATTTGAGGAAGAAAAAGAAGAATGTACTGCGGCTGTTATCCTTTCTTCAACACAAAATAAAAGACAAGTTTGGGTGCGCGAAATAAAGAAAAATAGAGACCTTGGCGAGTTTCATTTTTACTAAATCTCTTTATAAAGCCGAAAAACCAAAGTTTTTAAACATCAGTGAATGAAACCGTTGTGAAATGAGTCAACGCCCTGACCAAGTCAAAACAAGTCCTGCCAAGACCGTCTTGTGTGTTTGCAAGTTCTTTGATGATCGGTCTGAGTTCCTCTAGGGTTCGTCCACCTCTCGGGTTTTTAGGACCAATTCTTGGATAGAGGATTCCGTTTTTCTCCTTGTTATCCTTAGTATGGGTTCAAGGCGTATAGGTTTCCTATGGCAAGTTTGGTTGCTTTTACATTACCCAGAATTCCTCTACATCATGACACCGAAGATTTTCCCCCACGTTTAATTTTTTTTACGTGCCAATATTTTGTCGCTTGATTGTCTGATATTACGGGGATTTTTGTTATTATTTGTAAATATTCTGGTACTGGAAAGATTGAGAACTAGTAAAGGAACAAGAAGCCAAAAGGTCGCAGTTCATGGGGAATACCGAATCTTACATTCTAGCATCGTCATCATGTCCAATTTTTCAAATTATTTAACTAGAAAGAAAAAAACATGGATTATGACATAAGAAAAAAGGGTTATGAGAACTTAGATGTTTACGATTTTTATCACAAACATTTACTGACAATGAACAAAGAAACCTTGACAAGGCCAGCACTTTTTTGAAATTTGTCAAACACAGCATTACAAATGGAGGTATAACGTTTTTCTGTCTGAGTTTTGTCGCTGTTGTACACTGGACTGAATGGATCCTAAAATGGAGGGAAACACGGTATATTTGCCTATACACATGCACCTATACAATATTTATGTATACACATGCAACTTCATTTATTGCAAAACTATTCACGCGAGGAAAAGGGTACTCATTTGGTCCCAAAAAAGTACGAAGGGCCGAAATTCATTCGATCTGAATAGATAACACTTAAAGGAAGGCCATCAAAAAAATAGTTGCGCACTCGTCAGAGCAATGGACGTAATCAGGTCGAAGGCTTACAGAAAGATTTTTTCAACTGGGGGATGGGGAAGGAACTGCCGGTGACTTTGCATAGATCAGCATGCATCCTGTTCTAGCGGTGTCTCGCGACTAGGAGATGAAATCGCAAAGAAAGGAGCTGACGTTGACCTTGCATGGATCAGGGTGCATTCTGTTCTTCCTAAAAATGGAAAAGATGAGGCCGAAGCCTGCCACATCTGTCATTGAACAGTAGAGACATCCGATGACCAATGTGACTGCAAATCATGAACTCGGAAACGGCCTTGGGAAACCCCTTGGGAAAAGCTAAGAGTAATCCGAAAATGTTCAACTACCTTAGAAGTAACTTTCCCGGGTTAGAAAATAAATGAGTCGATTGTACAACTGCCTTTTAGGTCACGCTGACAGTAAGACCATAATTACCAATGATTTCAAAAAGAAACAAGGCTTTGCAAATATTGCTAAGAAGAAGAAATGGGGGAACACGTCCTCTGTTTGTGCGAAGGCCTATGTAGGCTGAGATTCTTAATCCTCGGAGAGGAAAAGCCAGGGCTTGAAGGTGCGTGCACAAGGGAGCCGTTGTAAAAGCTTTGGGGTCTGGTAAAAAAGCCTTAAGCTTAACGAGGAGTTCCAGATATAAAAAAAATGGAGATGTATAACAGACCAATACTGGGCCCGGTGCACCGGTTTTAATGAGGCCGGCTCCTACATAATCTAATCTACCTATGATTTCGGAAAAGTAAAAAAAAATATTTTTATCTACAAGACTTTTCACCTACGAAATGCAGAATCAACCTGAAGTCATTCACCAAACAATTAACTAATAAAAGCTGAAATGCAACGTTGGCTGGTGGCGTTTAATTGATCAAGATGGGCGTCTTCTTTAGGTGCAATTATACACAAATTTCGACCGAGTTCCAGGCTAAGATCGCAAACGTGTATACATTTATAAAAAATTATTAATATTTTGATTTACAAGTGACCTAGAGATAGTATGGATCATTGACTACTGATTTTTTTAAATATTACACGGTAAATGTTCGTTAGGTGTCCGTTGCACATAAAAATTCATCATATTATTAGTGGGATTTTGCTTAATTGGGTTGTTTTAAAAAGTTTTTTTCATTATATTTTAACATTGGTATAATGTTGGTATAAGGACACGAATAGTATAAATTTGCCGCCAGAAGTATATGAGCAGAATGAGCCAGTGAAGTCCACACATCTAAGCCAATTCGGTAAGTTGGATATAATGCATTTCTTTACATTTTCCAATTGAAAGCAATTAGCATTAATTGGTTAGAAACCTTGTAAGCATTTCTTGTCAATTGAGAAGGAAAGTGGACGAGGGCGAAAAAAGGCGAGAGCCCGCCCGTAGGACCAAAAGTCGTGTTAGGCCCAACGAGATTGAATCCAATTAAAACTGGACGCATTAGGTGACAAACTCCAAGACGTTTCCAGTTTCGACAAGGGCGATTCTCTTTCGATTCCTTTCGATGAAAAGAAGACAAAACGATTAGCGGGCGAGAAATTGGCCGGAATTGAAGTTTGACCCATGATGTTTTCGCGGGCGTCTTTCAAAAAAGCGACTCATTTGTCAACCTTTAAGTATGTGTGATGAAGAAGTCTACACCGTTGTTGGTAAGTATTAAGATACAAGAAACCTTTAAAAATCGCCTTCGGACAAAGTCGAAGACGTACTCGCCAAGTTAGATAAGTAGGGCAGTTGGCCGATACCATAGTCATCCTAGACGGCTAAAATTACCCAATTTAGTTCGATATTTTTGTTAATAAGGTACTCACTTATAGCTACAAATACAACCGGAAAAACCACAATTTTAATTTGTTTTGTATGTTGATTGATCTCTACTATTGGCCTTATTCTGTATCATTGCATTACAGTGACTACAGTACGATTGGACTCTATTTACTATTGTTTAGTGGCCCTGAAAAGGGCGATTCGATTCGAGCCGATGGTCGGACCGATGCGATCATACCTTAATCTGCGGGAGAGTGTAGTCTCGGTAGCGAGCGAAGGGACTTGTACAGTAAACTACCAGTCGGCTGTGATATGATGATGCGAGTACCCTTACGTACGTTGCTGTAGCTCGTGTTGCCGGTTTGCTCCAGTAGTGAGAGTTCTGACTTCGTCGACGAGCCTGAAAGTTGAGCAACTGCTCCTATACAAAGCTGTTGGCTGCACATCGTGACTATTGTCGAAGCAATGGTGACACGAAGTGTTAACTTAATAATCACAGATGGACAACACAATAATACTGGTCTATGGTGTCACATTGACGTCAACTCCATGAAGCTGAGGGGGAGGGGGTTACTCGCCCTCAAACCCAATGAAGCTGTAGTCCAGCTGTCCCAAAAGTGACCGTTTTATACTACTGGAATTACGGACTGGAGTAGTCATCCTTGTATTGGACTCCATGTCTATGATTTTGGCCTATAGTGACAATAGCACTGAATTACTATAATTTCGAAACATTCAAAATATAATAGTTCTGGCACTATAGTATTACATTATAAAGACTCACATTATAGTAAAGTTGACTATAATAGTCATCACTTGAATTGGACAGCTTTGAACAAACTTGAATTATTGTGATGGGACTGTAGGTTTTGTTGAAGGTGTGGTCGTATGTATAGAAGTAGAGTGAATAGTTTTGAAACCTCTAACTAGCATTTAATTACAAACCAGCTCAATACTGGACTATGCGACAGACTGGCTATGACTTAAGTGGTGCATTACGGTGAATAGACTGCAGTGGTCTATAGCATTACATAATGGCAACTGTAGTAACATGATGAAGATGATTATGATTAGAGAAGTGGGGGTTCCCCAAGCCCTGCAGCTTTCGGACTTATGCTTTTCCTAGTTCCTTAATTCAGAGCAATCGACTTAATCTTTTAAGAACTACACGGTCCCTGACTGTTGTCGCTGCACATTTACCATTCCTAGGTTTTCTCCGCATTACAGGGCTATCACTGAATATATCCATGCTATAGTGATATCATGCCAGTGACCGGTAGTCATATGTCCTCGAATTTTGTCCTCTTTAAAGTAGCAGTGAGTTTACCAGTCTTGGCGGAGGTGTTTTAGCATACGTTTACTGTTACTACTGCCCCTAGAGTTTATACACTTCTTCTTTCGGAAGGATCCATTCTGTGTTTGTTTTTGCCATCCAAAGTGGAAGTTCGGGGCAAATAGGTCTAGCAGTTCCTCCTCTTGACAGTTTCTCTTCATTTTCGTTATCCAAAATTCTTTAGTGTCTTGGCACTCCAAATATCATCAGGTCCTCTCAGGTTTTGGCGATTTTGGATGCATTCTCTGACTATTTTCCATGTGATCTTTCTACATGCTAATGCTTTAATGGTTGCTTGGCTGTCTGACCTTATGGGGATTTTTTTTCTCAGTGATGACTATGATGGATTGCGGAATAGTTACATACTATGGGTAAGAAACAATTGAATTATTCATCATTATAATATTATTATTCAACTAAAATTATGGATCTATAAGACTGTATTAGGAATTAAATCAGAAACTATTTTGTTAACCCGTGAACTATTTCAAAACAACATAATATAAACAGTTTAGCATTTTTGGATGCCCTGGTTTAATTATGATTCGGCTGTCTTTTTCTTTTTAATCTCATTATTGTAACACAAATTTTTCCTTAGGTTTAAAAACGCGTGTTTTGCATTACGTTTCAAGATAAAATTGCTGACGTCAAATTTCTGTCAGACAAAATAGAGCCTGGCCCAAATGTCGTTCCGAGGAAACATTACCAAATGTGTCCAAAGGCCTCGTGTCGTTCAGCGATTCATCACAACTGATGATTAGAATTTAATCACCGCTAACGGTAAAAGGAAGTCTTCTAAGCCGAAATTTCCAGTTCAATAAGCGTTGAAACCATTAGCAACTTTCTTGTGTTCAGCCATTCTACTATATTCTTCCAACTTTGAAAAGCAATTTAAAACAAAATTTTGGCTACTCCCCTCCCTCCATAAAATCGACATAAACAAAGACTACTTATGCTCTACACTGGGCAATTATCCGAGATAGAAATAATGAATGGTTTCATTAAAACCGCAAAGGAGCCGGCTATGTGTATGCAATAAAGTTGAATTCGGTCGACTAGTCTTAGGCATAATGATAGGTCGGCATAATCTATTTGTCGGCTGAAAAAGGGGTGGCTCGTGCGGAGGAGTTCATCTTATCTAAACATAACTTCCTTCTCTGTCTTCTTCCATGACGATTGTTCTGACTTTTATTTCTGCCTTTTTTTTACAGACTAAATATAAACTTGAACACTGGCTTCGACAGTGGAGAATGAAGGTAAACAATCAAAAATCAAAATACTTTGTTTTTACTCTTAATCGTAAACTCTCCCACCTATCTTTTATACGGCATCCCAATTCCTCCAGTGGATGGTATACGATAACTTCAACTTTTATTGGACAAAAGTCTTACGTGAAATCGACTAAAACTGTAACGTAATTAAGTAATTGAATGAATTGTTTCTTTTGCTCTCTCTTTCTCTCTGTTTCTCTCTCTCTCTCTCTCTCTCTTTCACTCAATTTCATTAACTCTGAATCTTTCTCCATGATTTTGCTCTCACTCTATCTCATTAACTCTTTCTATATCTTTTGCTTTAGCTCTCTCTCTCTCACTCACTCACACACACACACACACACAATACGTCAATAAGTATGTTTCTTTCTCTTTCGTTTGCTCTCACTTTCGATGGTTTTCCCTCTTACTCCCTCTCACTCTCTCTCTACCTCACTATTCACTCACTCACTCACTCGTTCATTAACTCACTCACTCTCTCTCTCTCTCTCTCTCTCACTCATTCACTCACTCACCCTCTCTCCCTCATTCATTCACTCACTCACTCACTCACTCTCTCTCTCTCTCTCACTCACCCACTCACTCACTAACACACTCACTCTCACTCACCCACTCACTAACACACTCACTCTCACTCACTAACACACTCACTCTCTCTTACTCACTCACCCTCTCTCCCTCACTCACTCTCTCTTTCTCTCTCTCTCTCCCTCCCTCACTCACTCACCCCTCACTCGTTCATTCTCTCTCTCATTCACTCACTCACCCTCTCTCCCTCACTCATTCACTCACTCACTCACTCACTCTCTCTCCCTCCCTCACTCATTCACTTACTCTCTCTCTCTCTCACTCACTCTCTCTCTCTTTCCCATTCTATCTCATTAACTCTCTTCCTTTCTATTTCTTTTGCTTTCGCTTTCTCTCTCTCTCTCTCTCTCTCTTTTTATCTCTATAGTTTTATCTCTTTTCCTCTCTCCCCTATCTATCACTTACACAAAACCTATATACTTCCTCTATCTATTTTTATATCTATTTTCATTCCCTACTTCGTCGCTCCAGATCACATTATTCCCTGCCATTCTTTCACAATTTTATTTCAAAATACATGCGCTAATGAAACGTCGAAATTCCACTGAAAAATATGATTCTCCGGCTTACAGCACGGGCCGTGGAAATGACTCACGGGCCAGTAGAAAGTCATTCTTATTACGACGGGCCTGGTTTTCAATCCTGCCAGGAATGACTTTATCTTGAGCAGAAACCCTTTACGCTCTGATCAATTGAAAATGTTTTTTTACATAAATCAAAGTGACCATTTTAAATATTATAGTTCTATTTTGTCGTTGACGATTTACTTGAACAAGGAGTAAAAAGGGTTAAAAAATTATTTTGAACCATCCCCTCTGGTCTGTTAAATATCCCGAGCATATAGATTACGATCAGTTAGTTCTGAACTGGGGGTTTCCATTCGACCCGTTCTCGATAAATACTGACTCAAATTCTTCCGAATCAAAATATTTGAGAAACTAATAAACATTCGGACTTTGATAAATATTTGTTTGATAGTCGTAAACATATGGAAGACGTGGCATGTTCAAAAAATGTTATCTTTATGGTTAATCAATAATAAACAAGAATGAAGAACAAAGATATGTGTTAGTATTCTCCTAAGTTTTAATAATTGTTCTCAACGTTATTTTTAACCGTTATTCAACTAAGTAAACGAAACTGGTGATAAAGCCAATTTTGGCGCCTCATTTGATATTTTAAACAATAGACCACTCTGGAAATAATCTCAGTTTGAATCACTTTCTCGTCGGCTGCGGTTTACGACTAACAATGAAGGAACGATTTGTTCTTTTATTACACGATTTTTACATCCGTTTATTCTAGAAGGTTGTTTACTTAAAATTATCTATTTAATCGGTAAAACTATCGTTAAAATTATTTATGGCATTTATTCATATTTTCTGTTCCTTCTGATTAATTTGAAGAACAGACGCGTGGCATTTATTTATTTTTAGTCAATCCTTTATATAGTCTATTGTGCTCACCTAACTGAACACCCCAATACATCATCACCACCTACGCTGACGATATTTGTACGATTTTGTCCTCTAAATCGAATACTATTCAAGCTACCTCCAACTTCCTTGAACGCCTTGAGCTTATCGAAGATGGGATCCGAAAGTGGAGGACAAGAGAGAAAAACAGTCCACAAGGTCCACAAACAACAACAAAGTGATATCGACTTCTATTCAAGTCAAGTACTTATTCTTGTAACCCCCAAACAAGAGTTAAGTGACAAATTGAATTAATTAAAAACAGTTCCTTCGCCTTCCTTTTTCAGAGGTTTAGGTTTAGCTTGCATCATATTTAATCCAGTGTTTGAGTTTTTCTTTTCCAAACTATTTTTCCAGTTCCAACCTAACCACATTAGTCAAGTTGGACACTTAGTTGAGGTCTCTGGTCCTATACCTGAAAGGGCGGCTCGTTTTTGCCTAGTTCATCAGGCTGTTCATTGCCTTCTGGACCTTCATGTCCTGCATCTCAATCGCTGTGTTTTCCTAGAGTCATTAGTCAATTTGAGCACTCCCAGACAAGTTCAGAATTGAAAGAATACTCATTTATAGTACTTTTATAGCTGCCTTACTGTATGGGAGTAAACCTGTGCCCGTTACATATTTTCTTTACGTCCTGTGCACAGAGTTGTATTTCATGGGCCTCGGGTTGGAATATTCTTGGGTTTTAGTCTTTACTAGGGGTTTTACGAGGATATAGTTCAGCCCTTTTACCCCTACGCCTATTCCCTGTTCTTCGATCCATCTCTATACCATATTAGCGCTCCTTCATGCAACTTTGAGCTAAATTTCTTCCAAAAGACTTTTTTAAATCGATGACCTTTCGAAAGGTCTGTCAAATTTGAGTTATAATCGTTATAGCCATCTAATTTATTTTGATTCAACTAGGAATTTGGTGGTTTGTCAGTAGATTTGGTTTTTCTTGGCGGAAGGAGTCTGTTGGCACTGTCAAAAGCAACATTTTGTACATGTGTAAGGATGGAAGGTAGAGTGAGGTTTCAACTTAAATTAAAACATTAGAATTAATTTAGGTTTTTAATTGTGATAAATAAGTCAATGGCAAGAGCGGGATTCGAACCCACGATCTTCGGCTAGATACGCCGCATCAACAAATCACTTAAAACGGAAGAGAATCGATTATCAGAATGACAGGCTGACAAAACAAAAATCCGGACTTCGTCATAAACGACGACGAACTTAAAACCGACCCACTCCATTCGTCCAGAACGGAGTAAACACAAAACAATTACGCCACCACTGATGATGGGGTCAAAACGTGTTTGACAGATCAAAACAGACGAAATGATCGGAAACGACTATGTTTCAAATTCATCGCTACCGTCAAGAAGAAATCGCTAAAACGTATAATTAGTGTCTTAAGAGCGAAAGTCCAGGGTGATTCATTCAGAATCATAAATAATAAATAGGAAAGCAAAGAAAAATAAATCGGACGTTATGTGGAGAAGCCGAAAAGATCGGAAGAAGCTTCAAGTTCATATCCCTGAGGAAGAAATCTCACTTTTAAACATATAATTAGCGTCATCACATGCGAGAAGTCAATGCCATCCAGGAGGGACCACCCGAATTGTTCTCGCTTTGAATCATTCAGGCTGAAAAGAAATCTTGGTGGGCGGTATTAATTGCGTTCCGGAAGTTGGACTCGATCGGATGCCTTTGTCCTGGTTATCGTGAGTAAAACAATTATCATGTCCGATACGAGCTTTCTGAATATTGTGACTACATTCGCCCAACTAAAGCAGTCTATTAATAAACATGCCGATCGAGCGTGCGACCAGTCACGTATCGGGACTCAAGTTATGTCGGTAAAGTACCTAAACAACTGACATAGGAGATCAATAACGGCTCGATTCCATTCAGGCTAAGATTTTTAAAATTTTCCGCCCCTGGTGATGTTGTGAACGGCAGAATAAACAACAGGTGAAGAGCGTCAATGTTCGTGTGATGAACTTAAGACCATTATATTTGGTGGTCTAAGTAACTTATTTCAATTAGTTAATCTTTCTATGTAAAGTATTAGTAATGAAAAAGTTCAAAAAAGGGATTCGAAGCCTAAGGTCGTGGCTCCGAATCCTGTTCGTGACACTAACTTTTTCATTTCAACCAATACATTAAATTTAAAACAATTCTTTAAGACGTTATTTAGACGCAAATTAGTCCATTTGTCACACACTGGCAAGTTCCTCTTGGAAATTTAATTGGAATAATACATAAAATGTGGTGCAAGGAGATTTGACCTCTCGTCCGCGACACCCACCGAGTGCAGGAGTTAACTTTAAAATGAAAATAGAGTACAGTTTTGATATATACATAGAATTGGTCTGTGAAGTCGGTGAACTCATAACGAACCAGCATAACATCAATTATTTTGTCCGTCTTCACTCGCAGGTTTGTTGAGTTAATCATACAAGTTTCGGCGTTGCGCCATCTTCAGGGAGGACAGTAGTACAATTATCCCATACCGAAACGCGTCTCAGGAATTCGCCATTGTCATAAATTGTCATAACGGACCCCATGCCGGTTCAGCATAGTTGTTACAAAGGGAAGAAAAACAAGACACAAAAAGTAAAAATCTTTAATTTCACGTTATTGTCATCTGTTGAATGAGCCTGGTTGTGTGATCCGCTAGTTGTTGAATTTACCCATTGGGACCGCATTTACATACACAGGAAGAGGCATACAACCTGACTGATCTATTTAACAAATTACGTATTGAAAACGGCAAACACTATACGAGAATCCTTTTTCAAGCAGAACAGCGACAGGATACGGATGACCAGAGCGACAAACGCAATGGAAAGACCTGAGAGACAATGTCAAAAAATATAATAAATATTCATAAACATTACAAAACAAACAAAAAACAGATAGACTCTGAACTCCGAATAATATCAAACGGCGAAGTAATAAACTCTTAAAACACAAAGGTACCTCTTTGACTCGTCCCAGAAGGAAAGAACAGGACAAACTCACGAGAAGCCGCACAGGCACAACCACCAAGGTTCAATGCTCAAACATCTCCATTTCAGATATTGTGATGTAATTCCAATGGGTGTTGCTGGACGGTTTAGACAATTAATTTTAAAATTACACCGGATTTGTAGGCTGTTGGTGTTGGGTCTTGGATTTTGGAAAAAAGTGTAGGTTCTGTTTTATGGTTTTTTAAAAGCTACTACTCTGAAAAGAGATTTTTGCTTAATTTTTGTGACAATGTGTGGACGAATGGAATGGACTGTATATTGGTATGATCTTTGTTAAGTTGATGATGTGTTGTACACTGTGTATTGGGTTACTTTGGAAAAATATGTATGTACTATTTTATGGATTTTTAAAAGCTATTTTAATGCGTACTGAGAAGCGAATTTTACTTAAAACACAAACACACACTTTTGGAAAAATTGCCCTAAAATAGTTTTAAAATAATAATAGTAATAATAATATATCTGTTGATCCTGTAAATTCAAAACACTTTAATTTACCTCCTACCTAAATATAACCGTAATCGTTCCAATCCTAACCTAACCCATCCCTAACCTTAACCTAGCCTATCCCAACCATGTGAGGAAAGTAGGCTTGAAAGGAAGTAGCATGGTTTTAAAAATAATAATAGGCTTAGAGCACGCATTTTCAAATTGAAATGCTTACCATGAACGCCATGACCTTGTTTTAAAAAGAAATCGGCCAGTTCGATCGGATCGGTTTAAATAAAAGACGAAACATAGAAATTAGTACATTCCGCTACAGACCTGTGGGAAGAAAATGCCCAAGTACCATCCATTCTCACCCACATCAACAGCCTACAGCTTTTCAATTAAGGTTCGATGAACGAGGAGGAGGTGACCGTTGAAAATAACACAACAAAATACAATTCCTGGCAATAGAAGCTGAAGCAGAAAAAGAGACGTGACACGAAGGATCTTCGGCACACGTTTGGCATTTCAAGATGGTACACCGTTACACGACTGTCTTGCACGCTAATACTAAGCCAGGCTAAAAATGTACAGAGGAAAATATTTTTAATCTTGCGCAATATTTAAATTTCACAACAACAAAAAAAAACAGTTAACAGGATGCCACATCCCAATCGTTTCCCCCTTGTATAGCGGAAAGATAAGAAATTTTAGATAAGACATTTAGAGATTATCACGAAAATAAATGCAGTGACAAAATCATCACGGCTTGTAAAACAAAAGCCCGGTTCGTCTGATCAAATGATTTCTGAATTATTTAACAGTTTTCCCGTTAATTTGTACTCAACTTCTGACTATGTAATCTCTACTATTGCTACAGCTTCACGAAATGAATGATCACTCAAAAACAATTTGTGTATTCAGACTCAAAAACATATCCATATTAATTCAACATTAGTAGTTTAAATTTGTTAATAGTTTTTGCTTTTTCTTAATCTGTTAAGAACAAGGAGCTACTATTTCCTTTTATCCCCAGCTTTCTTTTGACTAATCACACTTAAAACATTTGTCCAATTTGTGTTGTTTCTTCGGTTTTTGTCATTTAATTTATTCATTTTACTAAAGTCTGGCCGATGACTAAATTAGTTGTAGGACACATTGTAGTATAAACATTACAAAATTAGTGGTACAAAACAGCCTTAAAGGATTCTTTGAATTGAAAACTTCAAGATCTTTTGATCAGAATTAGTATCAACGGCAAAGGTTTTCAAATTTTACTTATGTACAATATATGACGTGTAACCACATACTAGACACCAGAATCGGTGTAGATACTGCTTGAAATTAGTGCAATTTGTAAGTAAAGGGGATCACTCGATGAAAAATAAATCAGTAATAACCCTACCTAACCTAACCTCTCCCTAGCCAAGAACCTACGCCAGTCCCAAACCCCTCTACCTACCCTAAGCTGGCCCAAACCCTAACCCTACTTAATCTATCCTGACTATTTCTAACTTAACCAAGCCCGCCCCAAACCAAATCAATATAATAATTTTACGCAAAGACGGTTGAGATGAAATATTAATGCCACGAGCGACAAGAACCCACAATTTTCGGATAAATACTCCGATGCTGTGATGACGTTCGGCCCACCAACTCAAACAAGTTTTTAAATCCTATATTATTTCCGGTAATATTACTTAAACCTACTTAATCTGAACTAACCCAACCCATAACGCGAAATCGATGACGCGAAAATGGTGACACAAAAAATTGTGTGCCCAACCCAGCATCATATCGATTTCATTAACGTTCAAATTGTTTTGACCACGGCCATAGGCAGTTGTGAAAAAATTACCGTTACCTAGTTTGAAAAAAGAAGAAGGTAGGGCAAGGGCTTCTATTCAAACTGATAATAATTTTTTCTGATCGTTCGGTTTTCTGGCCAAATCCTGTCTCAAGTGAGACGGGTTGCGGGTTAACGACTTCATCTGGTGGTGGAAGTGGGGTTTCTTGTTTGTCTTTTTGTACCATTTCCATTATTGCAGCAATCTGGGCCTGTTCGGCCAAGCGTCGACGGGCAAAAGAATTCACCAGCCCTGAAATTCGTTCTACTACATTTTTTAACACAATCCTATTGAAAGGTATTCAATTGAATCTAATATGATAACTACAAGAAAACACAACAAAGAATTAAGAAAATAACACTTGTAGAAAACTATTTTGGTGATTCTTCTCTAACAAACCACGAAAAGTTGTCCAAAGTCCCAAGAAATTTATCCATTTTAGTGAATTTACAGGTTTTATTATATCCAAACATATATGTTAATATGTTAATAGAAAACGAGACTGAAGAGACTAGGTGGGTGCCACAAAAATCAATTTTTTATACACAAATAGCGCAACAGGACGAATTTTAATGGTCAAAAAGCAATGAAAACCTACCTCACAGAAAAATATTTAACGATAGATGTGTAGCCTAACCATGTTTAAACAAACCTAACCAAACCCGCCTCTAAGCTTTACCTAACCTTACCCAACCCAGGTAACGCAAAATCCTATAACCTTAAACTAACTAACTACCCATCGTCCATAACTCCAACGATAACCCGACCTAAACTAACCAAACCCGCCCCTAACCTTAACATTTTTTTAGTACACTAATTTTATGCAAAGAAGGTTGAGATGAAAGATTACTGCCACGAGCGACACGCGAACCCACGATTTGGGAATAAATACTCCGATACACTACCATTGAGCTATCGTAAAATCCTAAACAAGTTTTTAAATCCTCTACTACTTCCGCTAATATTATTCAACCTGGACTAACCCAACCTATGTTTACTCCTAGGTAAGGCGGAATTGATGAGGCTAAAATGGTCACGCAAACAATTATGTATCCAGCCCAAAACCATATCGATGTCAACATTTGCCTTGCAACCAGATGCTTGGACAGCAGAAAACAACGTCTCATATACAACCTGAAATAAAAGGAAACGTTTTACGATGAATTTAGTAATTTTAACCTAACCAAATCTGTCCCTAACACTTCCTAGCCTAACCTAACCATCCATAACACTATTCCTACCCAACCTAACCTTAACTAGGGTTAACCTAACGTAACCTGTTTTTAAATGGTCACCACCCAAAATCATATCGATGCGAAGAACAACTAAATTGTTTTGACCATGACCCTAGCTCTTGCGAAGAAGTATCATTAAGTGCAAGTCATTGTGTGTGGTTTTTTAAAAATAAATCGATAAATTTAATACGTATTTAAGTCTCAAGAAGAAAAAATAATGTTTTCGATGTCGTATCCAGATTGGTTGTCTCAAGCGTGAAAGCACTCAGAATTGAGAACAACCGCAAAAGTAAAACGGTATTACAACTACAACATTGTATATAACATATTAAAATTCTCTCAAAGTTACTCACAGAATAAACGAGTTCGACTCTCAATTCTCAGTGGTTTTTAGCCTGTGAATAGAGAGGATAGGCAAAAATTAGGAAAATATCACATTTTAAATTAATAGTTTTTGCTGCTGCATATAGAAAATAAAGGTTAGGATTATCTTCACTGTCCGTTATAACCTCGTGAACGAAACAATCCTTGTCTCAACATTTACTCCTTTCCATTGTGTGGCAGTGTCAAAGACCTTTCATTGTGTTTGACTACAGTCTGACACTGTTAAGATGGTACCGACAGTTAGCCTAGAGATCAGGCAAATTTATTTAACTATTTTTTATTTATTGTTAATGTGAATTGGATAAAATCCACATATATTTTCCTAAAAAGCTCTTCCTTGTTAGGTCGATATCCACTATATGATTAGCATTAGCCCGATATGGGCTTTCGAGGAAGTGGATTTTTTTCCACTCGATGGCCGATCGTGATTGAGTTCCAATCCTTCGTTCAATTAGGCCAATGCTCTAAAACAAAGTCAAGGACGCCGTCTGGAAATTTAAAAGGTTCCCCGACCATATATCCGCTATTGAATGACGAGTGGCAGAGAGTTTATTTGGAAAAAAATAAAAGGAAGTCCTGACTAAGGAACCGGTTTCAAACTCTGCGAAGAGCTCGACGATATTCCGACGCATCTTTCACAAGCCTACTGGCACAAAATAATGTGGGGTGCATCAGTTAAATTAACGAATGATGAATTTTATGTTAGTTATATTTAAATGAAAACAATAACTATGTATGGCATAAGTGGAACGTAATGTCAAATCCAATTAACCCTCGGCTATGGATGGATTTTGAAGTTTTAACGCGACCGCACTATTGGCCAAAGGAAGCGATCGAAATTGGATTTCTCCACTCGTCAACGGCTTGAATTCTTGAATTAATTTCAACTATGTGTCGCAACTCTTCCCTTACATGAAAACAATAGTTTATAAGTAACGTTTTAATTAATCGCTTAGATTTGCAGGTTAATTCTAGATTAAATTCAAGTCCGTAATTTTTAAAACTGGCAGTCAAAAATTGGCAATTTTTAAAAATTTGTCAGCCGTCGGCCTTTGCCCGTTCTACGTTTCAGTCAGACGTTCCAATGTGCTGACGTACATTCAAAATTCCACTCTTCACCACACTAAATATTATATAAACTATTTTTTCTCTTCACAATTTCGATATTTTCCAAACTAAACTCTGCCATTGTTAACCTAACCTCACCTGCCTTAAACCCTGACCATTTCTGACCTAACCTAACCGATTACGTCCCAAAAAGCAAAAGAAATTGTTTATTAACCCAAAATAATATGCATTGCCAAGTATGGCCGATAACCCATGACCCATTGTAGTATAAACGTTACAAAATTAGTAGCATCACAAATAAAATATTGGAGGAATCGGTGAATTGAAGACTTCAAGATCTTTTGACTACATCAGAATTACTGTGAATAGCAAAGGTGATCAAATCTTACTAAGGCTTAATATAGCCCTTTTAACCACATATCAGGTCCCCTAACTAGAATTTTGTTGTTACATAGAATCGTTCTATAAAGAAGGAATTATTGGTACATGTAATAATCCGCAAGGGTCTCATCTCGTACCGGGTTTTGTTTCTCTTATTTATTAATGATGTCCATCTTGCTCTCCCTTCTGCTGGGGTTTTTATTATTTGCTGACCCTCTGACAAACTATTCCAAAATTGTTTTTTATATTGGATTTCGATCCGTAATTAAATAAATAGTAACCGTTCCTACTCTAACTCACCTGATCTAACCTGTCCTTAACCATAATCGTACAGCCGAAGAACATTTCCAATTTAATATAGTATGACCGATGTCGGTTTGGCAAATGTGTCCTATGTGAACACTACAACAATTAATAAACAATACAAGGCAAAACGTGACCATAAAGGATTCTCTGAATTGAAGATCTTTTGACTAAATCAGAATCAATATGGGTGGCGAAGGTTCGTGGCACCTTGCCCTCCAAGTAAACAGTAAAACCAGGGGCAGTAAATATTTTTACACAGTAAATACAATATTGTTGTGGTGAAAATAGTAAAAATCGTTTTACAGTTTAGGCTACTACTCTTGCGACATTACATCGTAAGCAGTATAAGTGGGCTCTTAAAGCGGGACCAGGTCGGCCGTGTCTTTCGAATTTTACTCTTACAAACTACTACGCTGAAGGTAACAACCAATATTATGTTGGTTTTAATAAGGGCAGGGGGTGTCGCCGCAACGGAGGCGTTGACATGGCGTTCATCACTGTAACGTTTAAGTCCCGGGTTCGAATCCAGCGGCCCTGCATTTGAATCCGGCATATTTACAAATGGGCTTTTTTTCAAAAACAACGGCATCCCGAGGGTCGATATAACCTCTGCTCTTGCGAACCCTAGTAAAAAAAAAAAAAAAAAAAAAAAATAGGGCAGGGCTACAGTAGTCGAATATCTAAAACCCGTTTGAGTTATTTTCTTGGTTTAACAATCAAACCTTGAATTATATTCTTATTTTATTCCATCCTTGGAAATGTATGCTGCACGGCTTGTAGCGGCATAGCCTGATATGGCTTCTAAGATAAAGGAAAAAAGCGTTCCTTTTTGTAAATAACACAGTGGAATAAACATTTTGGTGATCCTTTGTTGCGAAAATATCAACAGCACGGGATGTATCTCAACCTCGGGTGTTTGGCACGACCTGCTACTACTGATTCGGTTCAACAATAACAACTCTGTTTTGATGTACTATTATTCTTTATTTTGAAACGATAGGTAGGAAAATTCCTATTTTTGACAATTTCCCGCGAAGGGCTTAATTAAAAGATTTCCATTACTAAAATAAACTATTAAAGCCAGGCCTTGAAAATGTCTGAATATCAATGTGTAATTCTAGATGTTTGTAACAACATATTATTGGCATGTATGTTCATTAAATGTGTTTCCTAATGGATACTAAAACGATAATTATGCATGTTATAAAGGCGCTAAATTCGTTTACTATTAGCTCGGAACTAGTCTAGAATGCCATCAATACTTCGATGTAGGACATAAAGGTATAGAAGAATATAAGCTGACTGACTGGGCAAAAAAAGATGCATGGGGCTGGAACCACAACCAGGCACACCATAAAGTATAATGTTGGAACTTGGTTTCGTCAGGCTAGAAAGGGTAGAGGAAAAAAGTGAAAATATGTATGTACTATCAAACGGGGTTTTACATCCCTTAACCCATTGAGGAGGGGGGGGTATTGTTTCTCCGAGGAAAAATATTGAAACTAGAAATCAAGCCTTTTGGGTTGTAAAAGAAAAACTACAACACCGGAAAAACACGTAGTTTCGTAGTTCTCCAAATTTTCTGTAAGTAGTCTCCTGCCCTAAGTACACCTGACACATTTTCGTCAGTCATACTGATGTCTTTGATAAGCGCAATGTCTTCTTGGATGTTGGAGGTTACTACGAAGAATTCGATTTGTAAGAAAACTTTATCAATCGAGTAAATGGTGAGTCAGCAGTATAAAGAATGGTACCAAAAATATTCCTGAATGCCGGCCCATATTATTCTGATATCTCGGTATTCGTTGCCGTCCCTCACTCTGAAGCAGCGTTAAAAAAATTCCAAGGTAAGTTAATAAGGAGTGGGTAGGAAGCGATTAAGTTTATAAAGGATGCCTGAGTTCCAGATCCTGTTAAAAGCTTGAGTTCAATCCAAACAATACTTTTTTCTCTAGAGCAGGGAAATTATGTCAATAACTCTGGGACTAAGGATCCTAGGACAAAGTCGAATTGGTGAGAAGGTATTCTATGTAAACCTAGGATGGTATTGAAACGTTTTAATGAGGTTTTTTAAAGGCACCAAAGGAAGAAGGGTGATAAGTCCCTACAACAATAGTATATGATGTTCTAACCTACATTTTACATTGGATGGCATATCAGTCTGCTGTCTTGGTATATTCAGGGGTATTGAAACGTTTTAATGAGGTCTTTTGAAAGCACTAAAGGAAGAAGGCTGGTAAGTCCCTACAACATTGGTATATGATGTAACCTACATGATACATAGGATGGCATATCAGTCTGCTATCTTGGTATAGTCAGGGGTATATGACCCAAATAGAAGTCGGTAGCACCGTGTTGATGATGTACAATGGAAGGAAAGACTACATACAGCATTTTCCCTCATTCTTTCACTTTTTGCACCATGCTCTAACACATAAAGAAGAAGAGCAAAACGAATGATTGCAGTACTTTTTAATGTGGGTCTTGTTTATAGGGGTATAAAAGGGATTTGATTTTATGTATTTTTCCGAGGAAAGATTTTTATTTTTTGAGTTGATAATGGGTGTTGGTCTGCGAGTAGGTGAACTCACGCTGTACCGGCCAACATAACATAATGCCAGTTATTAGGACGTTCTTTACTCGCGGGTTTACTGTGAGTTCCTCGCTCAAGATGGCAATGCCGAACGCGTTTGGGTAATTCAACAAGCCCGCGATTGAAAACAGACCCAACAAGATATTCATTTGTATATTCATACAGGTGTACATTCTTCAATTCAATTCATACATACATTCATACAAATATTCATTTCAGACAATATGTTCATTTGTAATTTGTCTTAAAATTTTATGAAAAAATCTTTCGTCAAACTAGAAAGGGTAGAGTAACAAAGTGAAAGTATGTATTTCCTATCAAACGGGGTTTTACATCCCTTACCCATTTGGAAAGTATTTTAAGTGGAATTCGGCACACAAATTTGGTAGGTCAAGTTTGTCCAAGGAAAAGACGTATGGAACATGAATTTTTAAAACGCTTGGAAATGCCAGGCGACGTCTGTTAACGTCGGCGATTTAAAACGGTTTAACATCCGACGAACACAATGGAGAAGCACGTCTACAAATTTAGAACTACTCGGAAGTATGGTTATTCATTTTGATTGATACCCTAGGCCTAGGCAGAAAGCTTTTTTTAGCTTTGCAACATTGATTCAACACAGGAACAAATTCAACACATAGCGTTAACATTGTGAAAATTGTCGTCAATATTAAAATATTTTTTCTTAAATAGTTTTATAAAGATTTAGGACGTAGTTTGACCTGCAGTTTGATGGACAGTGTGTAACTATATTTAAACATGTTCACTTTGTTTATCCATACTGCAGAAAAGAGTCGCCCAGATCAACAATGCCCGGGGATTAAATTTTGCTACTTTGCCATCCGCAGAACACACAGAACCATCGAAATTCGCCCGAAGGTCGTTTGAGAAATATTAACCTACTCAAACAATGTTGAAATTATTGTCTAATCCAGTCCAATTAGCTTGTGGGGAATAATGATTTTTCCAAAGAGAAACGCTTGGAAAAAGTGGACGGGCTAAATGGAACGTTTGCCCTTATGTTTAAAAAACCTTCACCTAGCACTTTCTATTAATCTTCCCTCGAAATGAGCCCGGGTACATACTGTTTTGTCATCATCATCCTCCACCTCTTTAGCCACGGAACAAAGCCAGTAAGGTAAGGAACGAACGGCAAGGACAATATCGCCAGCAGAATGAAAGGGGAAGTTTTGGGATGATCAGAGATGTCAGAAAACATAGAAAAGTATTAGGACCTATGCCAGAAGAGGATCGATGGGTGAGTGGAAAGAACAATAGTAGAAACAAGGTAGGACAAAGGATTTTAATGCTATGGTGCTTTTTATTAATTGTTTTATACTATACTGAATAGAAGGTCATGGTTAAAAGAGTTTTGTTTATGAAAGAAATATTCCTCTCCTTGAGTTTGACCAAGGTTTTATTTCTTTTATTTCTTGCGTGATTGATTTGAACCGTCCAGTAAAAGTCATTATAACATGAAGTCTCTTGAGTGGCCGAAGTTACAAAATCAGATGGTCGCGAGACCACCTGCGCTTCAGTCTTCAATGAGCACTGGAAAAAAGGTTTAACCTATACATGTAGCGAATTAATGGGTGAACATGAAAAACAGAAGATAGTTGGTAGCAGTACATAGTTAGTAGCGTGAATGGGCCAAGTTTGGGACGTAAGGTATGTTGAGATAGGAATGGATAGTATATGATTGGTAGAATGGAGCATCATTGTGCGAAGGATTTTGGATTGTAGATGCTGTAGATTGTAGGATTGCTGATGATCTTTGAATGTGAAGATGGTGGTTTAAAGATTAATTTTTCGTTAGGATTCAAATAGTATTCTCCCTTGGTACGTCAGATCAGGCTGGGGGTCCAAAGACAAGATGGATGGGTGAGTGGGAAGAACTGTTAGGTAACGGCAAGGATGAAGGATGGTAAAATTGAAAATGAGTGTTCTAAGACACAAAATTAGGTCAATTTAAAGATTTGTAGTTAGAAGACAAATAGACTTCTATTTTTGGACGTTCGTAATTAGGTCGTCATCATATCTTGACTGGTTTTAAGATCATCTCTGACTGCTGATCCTTGAACAACCAAGGAAACATGCAGGTGTATCATAAGTTTCTCACAGTCATGAAAGCATGAACCGATGCTCGCTTTAAGATTTTTCGTCAGGAGTCGAACAGTCTTCTGGGTATGACCAAAAGTCTATTCACCTTTCGATAATGAAAATTTCTGGATTTTTTCTCACTCTGGTAAGCTTCAAAAGCATCCTTTACAACGCAAGCCACGCACTGGATTGAAATATCTGAAACTTTTCTGGTTTTTGGTCAACACAAAAGAAAAAACCGTCCAAATAGATTAGTTGCTTAATAAGATTGTATTTCTTAATTATTTAGAGTTAAAAATGAGCTATTATGAGAGAACCTGCACACTAGGATGCGATATAATTAGGCACTAATTAATTAGAAGAGGTGATATATTTGATCCAATGATGTCTCCGTTCATCAGAATATCACTTCTGCACCTGTTCTAACGTGCTGAACGTCTTCGAGTTATTTCAATGATGAGAGACCACCTACTGGAAATAGTGTGTTTGTTCACAAGTGGCGTCTTGACTTTTAATCGGGCTCGTGTTGGCGAATGAAGGAGAGCTGTAAAAACATTCCGATGAGTTCGACCTAATTCGAGCGGAACGATTTTCACGCCTGACGAAAAAGACAATATGAGGCGTTTCGATTGTTTGAAGATGAGCATTTCGGTGGTATCTTTGATCTGATTCTTCTTCCGGCATTGTTTGTCAGGGGTTGTAAACAAAAACGTGACTAGACGAAGAACCCACGGCGAATGGCGAGGACAGACGGACTTTATTAAAGTCTTTTTAGACTCATTGAATCAATTATAATAGAAACATAAAATATCAGGCCGCAACGGTTTAGGCGCTGACACGGCGCTCATCACTTTAAGGTAAAAGATATACTTAAAAATGGGCTTTTTTTTAAACACCGGCACCCCGAGGATTGTTATGACCTCTGTTGTTGCGAATCCTCGCAAAAAAAGATGAAGGTCAGGTATGTGCGACCTTCTGTAAATATGCATGCCCAAATCCTACCACAACTTCAATAGCAATACCTTCCTCGGAGTAAAAATATAGCGGGGATATATCGGGCTTCTAATCTTCTTTGAGCCCTCCCTTGGCCGAGAAAAGATTTCAAATAGATGTAGCGGTCGTGGTTCGATCCCCGGTCCACTCTACAATTTATTTCCTCCTTAAATATCAATCACGATACACTACCTAATATGAAAAAGGCAGAAGGGCATTGAAAAAATGTTGATCACGTTTGTAACATTTTTCCGTACTTAATCGACCCGGATTTCGAGCCATTCGGTTGTTTTTAACTTCACGCCGATTCCGACTTCATTCTGAAAATGTTGATCCAATTTTATCAAAAAGAAACCCGTGAAATGGGAATTTCTTGAGAATTCGTGCCGGGTATTCGTCATTTATAAACCTAGAGTAGTTTGATAATTTATTTTTTCGATTACAGCTATTAAATTAATTGAAATTGATAATTAATTAATAAATTTAAATGAATCATCAATCAATTTACTGGGTGAATTAATTCATAATCGTAAAACTTTCTATTTTTTCTGGGCTATGTTCAAAAATATAAAACTTCAAGTCTGGACATAGAACGAATGTCGAATAACGTCAATTTACTGTTTTTTTAATGATTATTCCAAAAATCGTGAGATGCGGTCTGGTGTGACGTAGGTTTCAGGGCTCAAAGTGTTTGTCTTCTGTGTAATTGTGCCATTCTTGCGTGTCCTGTCGAGAGTGACCGATAACATAGGAAACCGGTTAGTTTTCAGCTTTGTTTTCTTAATTTCAATTTTTAAACTGCCGTTTAGTGAAGAGGATGTTGCGTGAGGTGTGCCACTTATTGATGATGGGCATTCCATTGCCATCGGAGATGCCTGTAATACTCTGCGAGACGCCGTTATACGTCCTACCATAGAAGGCTTGGTTCTGGGGGCCCTAGCGTAAAAGAACCACAGGATGACCGTTTCTTGGAGAATATTTGCGAAACCGGCACCTTACTGATATTCGAGCGATTCATCAGCTCCAGGAAGTTCGAGGTGTCCAAATTTCTGAACGTACTCCTCGAAGAAGAATACATCAGTATGGACTGATGGCTTTTCGTCCCGTAAAAGGACCAGAATTGACCAGATCACACAGAGTTGTGCGGCTCTCATTCGCTCGAGAACAAATCCATTGGTCTTTCACAACAAAAGGTTGAACCAGAGTCATTTGCCACAAATAAATGAGCAAACATTGTTAAACCAGATTTAAATTGTGTCGTTTTCTAAAACCACACAAGCAGCTAAGCTAACATACGGAAGTGTAATCTTTATGCATTTACGCGATAACAGTCGGCGTTCTATACTCACGATGTTGTAATATTTGAGCGCAATGAATCATCTCCGTTTACACCTAGTCAATGTTTTATCGTGGACGTCTGTAGTTAGGGTGGAGGACTGTAACTATTATTATCTGTTATTGCTACAACTATCTTAACACTTTGCTATCGAGAGGTGAATAGCCTGATTTTGGTCATACCCAGGGAGAACATTTGTCATCTGACACCGGAATCTTCAACTTTACAAATGAGCAGCCACAACTGCTCTTAAAAATTCGCTATCGACAGGTGAACAGCCCGAACCTCATCATAATCAGGGAAAACCTATTTTCCCCTGGCATCTGCAGCTACACTTTCACAGAGCAGCAGCCACAACTGCTCTTAACACTGCAGGTGCTGGTATAATGATTTGACTCCTGACTAAAAGTCTTTGAACCTGAATCTTCACAGACTACTCAGCATAATTTAAAGAATTAATAATAATCGCAGTAATTGTATGCACCATAGCACACGTTACTACTGGGTACTTGACTAAGCTTGATCTCGGTAGAAAATTATTTCATTCCTGACTAAAAGTCCTTAAACGAGCATCTTCACTGACAAGGATCAGCAGCCACTACTCACAAAACTCCGTTGTTGAGAGGTGAGCAGACTGACCTTGGTCACATCAAGGTAGAACTATTAACTTCAAATCCATATTACAATTACATATTGGTCCACGATTTATCCTAGGTAAGTACAAGTTCCATAACTCTAAAAAAGTAATTTGCCCAAGTTTAACTCACGTCAAGAAGTCATGTGTATTATTAAGTATAGTAAGTTATTAGCCAATAAGCCAGCATCAGTTCTTCAGAAAATGAATCTTTTGTCAATTTCATGACCAGTATCAACTGATCGCGCAGTTGTACAGTGGTTATATTTATGGAGGGCTTGTAAACTGTTAGTTGACAAATTCAATTAGCACAACTATTGCAAAATTTGAAATTAACAACACAACATGTCTACATGTCGCGAACTCAGAGCACGTCCTGCACGAGCGTTGTCTATTTTCGACTGATGTTGTTGCTACGTTCCAACAATTATGTTCCTTTATTTTTTGTTGCTAAACATTCAATTTAATTTTTGACAATGCAGCACAATTGTATTTACTTCTTTAGGTGACAAAATTTCCGTTTATCAAGGGATGATGATGGTGATGACGAAGCAAAAGAAGTATTAGGTCGTTAACTGTCATTGCTGCGAGTGTGTTCGCTGGGTGTTCTTCGTATCCTAGGTCATATCTCCATTGAAAGGTTGCTTCTCATTCGAAGATGGGTGGCAGTTTCCTCCTCATTGCATAACCTACGAATTTGGGCATTGTTGAATAGGCCCATGTGCAGATATTGTCTTAGATGTCAGGGACCGGTGGCCGGATCACTCTCCTGAGGATTACACTCTCTAGTTGTAGCAATCTATTTGCCAGGTTTAGCGAGGGTTCTTCAAACATTACTTTACTATGTAGTAGTTCTTTACAGCTTTTCCTTTTGCCTTTTTTATTCCACTCTGGAGGATTCTGAGTATGTTTTTGTCATCTCAAGTATAGGTTCATTCGTATATGGTCTGGCAGATCGTCTGGCCAGTTTATCTGTTTTACCCGAAATTCATTTTATAATTCTATGTAAACTTTAAAGTCCTTTCATGGTTTTTGGGTATTTAACGACGTAGGTCCAGGAACCCTTCTGTCAAATTTCAAACTGCCCCAAAAAAGTAGCAATGATCGAATTGACAGACTGAATAAATGAAATTTTTTTCATAAGATCAGAAGCCAAACGGCCCTACAGGCATTGCGTGTAAAGACGTCACATCCGAAAACTCCAAAACTTGTGAAAACATAACAACCTGATAATATCTTGGATGTCAGGGCACACAGTAAGACATAAGAAGTCGGATAAAATGATCTAACATTCTCCATCTCAGACTCCGCGTAAAACCAAAGGAAAGTGGTTGAACCCGTAGTAAAAAGAACTCGTCAAACCTGGCAAACACATTATGTCGATAGGGTGAAACTGATGGGAGAGTGATTAGCACCTGAATAAACACCTATAGAACATTCTAGTCTATTAAGTCATAAACCCATTTGTAGGTTTTGCGATAAGCAAGAAACTGCCACTCATGTGAAGCAACCTTTCAATATAAACATAACCTAGGATACCAAAAATATCCGGGGATGATAATTACACAACCAATAAGATAATTTCTTAAAAGAAGGATTGAGTCAATGGAATTAAATTATGGAACTAGGAAAACTATAAATTGTTGGAATTCCAAACAGCTAGTCTCTCATCATAATCATCACATAGACGCATACATTAACCTGGGGCGTAGGTGACCGCCTAGGTTCAGGCGTTGACACGGCGCTCTTCACTGGAAGGTATAGACCCTAGGTTCGAAATCAGCGGCAGTGCAAATGAGCTTTTTTTTCAACAAATACCGACACCCCTAGGGTTCATATAACCTCGTAGTTGCACCAATGACAATCAATACGTTGCTTCTTTTTAAAAGAAGGATCGAGTCATTTGAACTGAACTAAACCACTAAAAACGTTCAAAATAATGCAGTGCTTTTTCAATACCAAAGTAGCAATATTCAATACCAAATATTATCCTAGCACCCTCATCGTCGTCAATAGAATATAACATAATTTATTTTGTATAATTTAAAAAAAATTGTTGTAAATGCAATGGGAACATTTGTAGCCGAATTCCATTTCCAGTCAATTTTGTTATCGCAAATTTACTGCGGTATAAATATTGTGATAAGATAACCTTTTTTTTATCGTCGACTGGCGACAGTTTTCGGCCGAAAACGTCCCATTTCGAACCATTGGCCCAATTTTCTCTCAGGCTTTTCCCACTGGAAAATTAATTTTTCTTCCAGCAAGGTTGCCGAAACTGTTTGTCTGCTTATTTTAAGGCTTTGAACGGCCTTCGGTCCTTTGTAACCGATGGCGAAACAACCGTTTGAACTGCGTACATTATCTCCTGGGGGCAGTTAAAAATATTTGCAAACCGCTTCAGAATCTCTTAGGATACATTTTTATCGACTAATAACGGGCGGGGTCGAAATTATATTTATTACATTCACCCTAGAAATGCATAATTATTTGGTTATTAATAATATATGGCAAATCCTAACTCAACTGTTTATCATATAAAACTTATCTTAAATATTTACTCGGCACATAAAATACTACTTTTTATAATCCAATCTCTAACTGTCAACATTTATAGAAAGATATGTCACAGTTGAGTTATTGATTCGTTAGTGATCTGTAGAGATTTAAAATTTTGAAATGTCACATTAACGAACTATCCGGCTTTGGTCCTGTCATCACACCTGACATTAACATAAAAAATCAGTTCCGGGAATAATTTCCGTTCTTGGCTTTTAATCATGACTAGGTTCGTCATCGTTCAGGGCAACGTAGGTCAGATGGGACGTCATCTTGAATCTGTCTGATGTTCAACGCCGACTTCATAATTGTGGAGGATTTTTTTTTTCGGAATCCTCAGCATAGAGGTTAAAACAATGCTCTTGAAATGTTTAAAATAATTTAGCATGAAAAACTTTTGAATATAAGTGAACCCCAAAACTTAACTTCAAGAGATAAACATTTTTTTCGACTAAGAAGAACCGGTAAATTTTTATTGGACTAGTTCGGGTAAAGAATCATTAATTTGTTACAATTATGTTTCTTTAAACATAAATCATGTTAATAAAATGTTGTACAGTTTGTTCTTGGGGTCTACGGATAAACGTATAGTTCGAATGTTTCCGATCATATGGTATTTTAATCATCGCATCAATGAGTTTCGATATAGGACAAGCCAAACCCACCGCTGATGATGGCGAGAAGTCAAAACGCTTCCGATTCTCCGGTGGAATGAAAGACCCCGGAATCATTACTAAAAACCATTTTACTGGCAACCAAACCACCATCGCATTCTCGACGGAGAAAGAAATCAATTGTTGTGTAAACATCATTTCATTCTAAAATGAAGCATTACTGTGCCGGTGATGTAATTGTTTAACAGACTACAAAGAAGAAAAATAGATGAAGAAATCGAATACAATTACGTATATGGTATACTGAGAGGGGAAACCCAAAATAACAAACACATTGAGCAAGTCCACCTCTGTTTTAAGAAACATGTATGCTTTCGGTGTTTGTGCCATGGAATATCTTAAAAGAGTTTGCACCGACAAATGAATCTTCATAATATCAGATTGGCAAAACGCACTAAAAAAGTGACATCGATCATTGTCAAACCTGGTAAAACAAACTGGCAATATTATGGGACCAGTAATAAATACAGTTCTGGGTAATGAAAAAACAGATAAACTGGCTAAAGGATGATCTGCAAGAACTGTACACCTAGAAACGGTCAAGCAAAGATTTTTCTCTATCACAATGAATCCTCAAAGAACAATGTGAAAAATGGATGAACCCCAGAAGAGTCAGACACAGTAAGATTATGATAAAAAAAATACTCTCAGCAAAACTGGAAAATCACGCCGGCTGAATTTCTCTTGAACCAATTGAAAGCGACGACACATCTACGCAGAAAACACACATATTAAGCCCAAAAGTGAAAACACCAGGATGAGCGTTTATATCGTAATATTTATTTAATAATTCGGGTTGTTCGGGAAAATTTTCAACCGTCAATACTAGTCATCGTATTTACGCAGCGATACACTGCTTTGGCAAATAGAAAGGATCAAACACAACGCTGAAAGCCGGGTCAAAGTTTTCCATGTTGGTAGAGTAAATGGCAAAACGTTAAATAACATTTTGCAAAAACTTCAACCCCGAAGATATCAGGCATTTAAAAAAAAATTATTTGCTTATTTTTCCTAGCTGAACGTATTTAAAAACAACGTTTAAAAATTGAACAAAAACCATCTCATTCATAAACTAATTTTCAAAAAGCAAGGTATTTCCTTCGCGATGATTGTGATGACGCATCATAACTTTAAAATTGAGTCATAGTCCTTTCCGATGTCAATATTTATGCACACTGTTGAAAATGATTTAGTCTAAAGTATAAAAAAACAAATCAACTGACGATAGTGAAGTAACAGATAGCAGCATTCCTATACAATTCTATTTCAAAAGAACTAGGACAGAATAAAACGACTACAACTTTTATGCCAAGCCCGGAGTCTTCACAGTCATTCTTGGTAAAACCAGCCATTATTCCATATTTGAGGTTTTATCAGTCTGAAAGTATCGCACTAAGTGGTAAACCGAAGAAGAGAGAATTTCTAGTTCATTAGGTTTTCAGGTAGTTGTGATCGTTCTTTGTCACAGTGAAGAATGCTTTTGCGTATTTTTCGGTCGGAGGTGTGCACCAGAAACAGGAACTTTTAAAAAGTCAGTTAAGTAGTCCCTGTCATACCGGAAGGCTTGACGTCCAACTACCCGTTGGGTGTGGCGGACACTAAAGGTCAGAACCACTTTGTATCATTTGGGGTGTGATTTGTACTCCACCCTTTAAGAGCTATTTTATCTTGACATAACCTCCTTTTTCTAAATCCTTAAATAAAATTCCAACAGATATGCTTACCAAGAGGTATAATTTTTGTAAATTGGTCTGGTTCCTTAGACAATCCTCAGTAGACAGCTCATTTTACGATTGTCGAAACAAAAACATAGTCCCAACTCATCGTAAATTAGGGTATACAATTTAGTATGATGTAATTGACCTGAACTACCTTGGAGGGATCAACAGCTACAACTGCTCTTAAGATTTATCAAGTGGTGGCAACCTGATCATGGAAACCAAAAGGTAGAAGAATTTGTCCTCTAACCAAAAATCTTTAAACTTCAAAAAGAGTTAATTCATGAAAAACAAATGAGTACTTATCAAAAAATATCAAATATATTAATAATAATTAAAATATAATTTAAAACCTAAATAATTTTTTTGAGTGAAATTGTTTCTAAGAAATTACCATTGGTGTGTGCCCTTCACTTATGACAGATTATAAGTTCAATTCATTTTTCTTTTTATCTAAGGTCTTGGTTGAGTGAAGAGAAAGTCACGAGCGGGATCCGAACCGACGACCTTCGGCTCGATACGCCGCTGCTCTACCACTTGATCAATAGTGACTTCGATCCACACAGACAACTCCTCATCTCCGCCGTTTCGAATTTTCCCTCATTTTTTTAAATTTTTAAATGTTTTGACTTATGAAGTGGCCACATTAACTTTTTCATCTCAACCAAGACCTTAGATAAAAAACGAAACAATTAACTGAAATAATTAATATGGTAAATTATGACCGCGTTAAACATGCATGAATTAATATGATTATAAGGTGCACTTGTTGGCGTTATTTATTTGTCAATGCCTTTTGTTGGATTAAAACCATGTTTTTTTTTATCGTTCCTTTTCATTTTTGAAAATGAAAAATGAAGTGTTACATTGTAACTCGCTGATTTTCATAGAAATTTTAACATAATGGGAAGCAAATACTACTAAATTATATAAAAGTTTAAACAATAGATCAGGCTAATTAACAATACATATTTCTCGTGGGATAAGATGGTTTTCCAGCGGTTTTATTCTCCAGACAGATTAAAAAACAAATTTATGATAATTATGTTGCCAAAGAGTGTATTTTGTAAAAAAATATTTATATCTGTAGCATGTCGTGGATTAATTTGCTGTCAGACGGACTTTTTTTCCAAGAGAGCAGACCGCCGAATCCCTGAAGACGGCGAGAAGCTGAAAAGCGTCTGACAGACCAAAATTATCGCAACTGACAAAAATACACCTTTAGTTTGGTGCTGGTTGCTCTGTCAAACAGAATTTGTCCTATTGTTCAATTGCATTAGGGACGATCCTAGTCGAATGTTTAAAACACCTTTTTGATAATAATAAAAACCGATTGTTATTCAAATTAAATTATTGTGAAAAATATTTACAGCACGAATGATTGTGTCATATATAGAGTCCAACACATCTTCAGGTACGGAAAGAAACTTTACCGTTTCTCCTTAAATTATTCAATATTGAATTGTCTGTTTTTATATAGGTTTATGCTAAGAATAAGAATGATTTAAGACAATAATTCAGCCGGAATCTGCGTTATATTTCCCAGGTCCGTGTCAGAAAAAGTAAACACCTTTTAAAAGGAGCGACGTTATCGAATAGTGACTGCATTCGTAATGGGCGATTGAGGCGGAGGCCAGTGATGATGTGAACGAGAAGAAAACTTGGCAACAACGCTAGCGCACCTGACTCACCTTCGGCCCGTTGGGGGGGCAGGGATTAAAAAGGAGGAGAAGAAAATGTAAACGAGACCTGATAACATTTCAGGGGTCCGATGTTTTTCGATGTCCGATTGGAAAAAGGGGTCGGTTGAGGGAAGGGTGCGAAAGGGATTTTCCAAGGGTCATCGAGGGGGTGAGCGCCACCCGGCCGAAATGGTGGAGGTGACTAGTCGCCCGTTAGGGGTGTCAGCGGGATTTTTCGCGGTTCGTATGGGGAAATACACTGAGAAGAAAAAAGTAGTCCTCATTTTTTAAAGAAAAAACATGTAATCGTTATAAATTTCAATTTTTGGTGGCTACTTATTATTTAAAAGAAAACTATATGAAATAGCTAAATATAAGAAAGTATTCAATACAATACGGGTTATTTAGTATCTCTTCTTGCTCATCATGATCATCGCTTGCATTCGACGTGGCATTGATTTTATTTTGCATACAGTGCAGTGGAATATTTTCATACTCCTGCACTATTCTTAAATCCTACAAATTCTCTGGCAGCACTGGGAACGTTTTATCCTCTTTGACAATTCGTCCCGAAAGTGTTCGATAGGGTTTAAATCCAGACTAAAAGCTGGCCATTCCAAACAGTAAATTGAAGCCCATTCCAAGTAGCACCAACCATCTTTTGCTGTGTGGGGCATAGCACTGTCATGCGTAAATATAAACTAAAACCGTCACCATTTAGTGCCATATAAGGAACAACTTCTTATAAAAAAGTACAAACTTATAAACAAACTTATAAACATGTACCATGTAGCTGTTACAGAACTCTCGATGAAGGTCAACGTTGTACGACCTTCCATAGAAATGCCTCCCAACCCCTAAGACCACAACCAGAACTCTTAGTATGGCCACTAGCACTGAACCAGGAGAGACAGGACAATCTTCAAAGTTTACATTCGTTCCCGGACTCATAGTCACAGTATGACAAGAGGATCTTTAACGTCCGTACCTAGGCTATATAGAGCCCTTACCGGACATCCCGATTCTCAAAATGGGAGCTGACGCATCTCCGCCTGAGCGTTGATGTAGAGGCCCCGCACCCCTAAGGGCATGTCGCATGCAAAGGACTAGCGAGTCGAAATACATCGGCCCGCTCGCCCGCATACTCCCTAGATAGAGAAGGCGAACTCTATCTCTCTGAGTGTAATTGCTTCCCTAGCGTAGAAACTTCCGGGAACGCCTCGACAACGGTTTCGGATTTAAGTGAGATTGCTACCCACCCCCTAGGTGAGCACTGCCTATGGTCATAAGGTTTCATATCGTGCTTAGCCTTCAAAGTTTACAACGACATTGAATTGAAGCCCGTTCCATGTATTCTCCAACGATCTTAGCTATGGGGCCAGCAATGTCATGCATAAAAATAATACCGCCGCCATTAAGTGCCATATACGGAACAACTTCTTATAACAAATGTACCACGCAGCTGTACGACCTTCCATAGAAATGCCTCCCAAACCGTAACAGCACAACCTCCACAGGTTCTCCGAACTGAAAATGTTGCTGGGATTCATCGTTCTCCTGTCCTTCTCCTAACACTCTCTCAGACTTGAAAGCCTCAAACAAAACCTTGACTCATCTGAAAACAATATTTTAGTCTAGTCTTGCCCAGACCACTTGCTGTGAATTCTAGTGAAACTTAACCGAGCTGTTCTGTACTTTCTCATAAGTTCAGGACAAGTGGTAGGACTTCCGCGCGTAATCCAGCTTCTGTTAGTTTTCGCCTTAAAGTGCGTGAAATTGCATTAACATTTCTAACTTGCTTCATCTCAAAACCGGTATAAAGTCGATTATAGAGTACATTAGAAACAATCTCTCTGTGATGTGACAAGATGGCGGCCTGATCCATGTCTTCTTGAGTACCTCCACTATCTTGGTAGTGATGGAAGACCCAACGGGCAGCGTTGTTCGTGTTAAAGTTCCAGTTGTTCGTGGAATGTTAGCCATCCTGGCGCGACAAATGCTTGACGTCTTCCATTTTCAGCAATGCTAGGCTTCCACCCGAATCTTTATCGCTTAAAGCCACCACTCAATGGTACAACTTAAAAAATTAGAACGATAGAAAGGAGCTTGCAGAAAAACCCACAAAGAAGAGATGGAGAATATTCATAGATTTATGTACGAAATTCAACTGTAAGACAATCAAAGGAGGATTGTCTAAGAGATAATTAAAACTATTAACGGTGGCCATTTTTTTTCTGTTTCATGTTATTTCAGTTGAAAGAAATGAAAACAAACCGAACCCGGAAGAAATAAACGAACACTTATCGAACATTAGAAAAAGTTCGTTAAAAACTATTCAGAATAGATATCGAACAAAATAAATTAATCTAGAATTTACTCCTACATTTATTTGAGATTGCATTGGTTGATCTACTGGAAAATGTGTAGCTTTACTTGGACGGTTTCCGATCATTTGCCTTGCTAACGTGGCGTATCAAACTCTTTCGGCTTCCCGTCGTCTTCAGTTTTTCGCCTGTCGTCTGACAAAGCTAAATCATCAGAAACAACCATAATTTTTTTTTTTTTTTTTTGCAAAATTACTTCTTTGGTAATACAATTATTATAAATGATAGGAAATATAAAGCAATTTTTTAATCCGTCTGGAGATAAATCCACTGGAAAAAAGTGACCTCTGCTTCCCATTATTTTAAAATTTGTATCAAATTAACAAGATAGACTGTAACACTTCAGTTTTCAGTTTGCAAAATACGGAACAACCAAAAGCATACTCCGACAAAGGCATCGAAAAACAAATTATATTAATCTTCTAGAGAGGGAAAATATTTTTGAAAAACATTTATCAAAACATCTCCAAATTGTGATGAAGAATATTACCATGTCCTAAACAAGGTTGTCAATGGCATATTTTGACTTGCTATCAAACATAAAATGTTCTTATTTTGATTAGCAGCCATTCCGAAGTCCTGGTACCAGTTCAGGGGATGAGAAGCCATAGAACCATAGAGAAAAAGGACGCTACGAGGGAGGACAAATTTTCTACAATATTTTCCATCTTGCCGATGTAAACAGCTCGGTGATCTACAAGTTTGCTTGTAGTTTTATGCCAACTTTTTGAGGAAATGTTACACAAGACAGAACTTCCGTCAACCCTCCTCCATCTCTCAATCAACATCGACATAGCTTAACATTTATTTTTATTTTTAATGTCATCAGCAAGCAATATTAAATCACTAGCAGGCAGGTCATTAATAGCGAATAGAAAACAAATCGAACCCGTAGCAGAACATTACGGTACACCGCGATCGTCGGGGTGTGGTTAAACAAGCCCGTTCCTTTCACGCTAATAAATTACATTCATTCTACTAAATTAACATAAACACAACACCCGATACAAACAAAAGACTGGCCACACTCCCAGAGTACTCGATATTCCTCGGGGAGAGGTTAAACGTGCCCCTTCCTTTCACGCTAATAAATTACATTCATTCCAATAAATTAACATAAACTCAACACAAAAACACTAAACGCGTTTCCCTATTATAATATTAAAAGGCCATATCGATATAATAATGATAAAAAAAACATATTAATTAATGAGAAGAGTAAATATTTTTCCAGGTAAAGAGGAAAAAAAATAGATTTTCGTTAGCCATATCATGTAAGTCTCGTTTAGAAGAAATTATCATCAATATCATCCGAAGATCAGGTTTCTTCCAGTTATTTTATTATTACTCGCTTGCAGTCGAAAATTGGGCAATTTAACGACTAGCTTAAATTACACACCAAAGATCAATCCATTAGAAAATTAGGTGTTAATTAAGCCGGGCGTTTCACCTTTTTCTCCGAATAAAGTTTATAAATAATTGTCACATGTTCGCTATTAATTAATTTAATCTGAGAGCTCGTTGCCGAGAAAGCGAAATGGAGAGAACAATTGCGAGAAATTCAACAATACGATAATTTAAAAAAAACATATCTAAGGATTATTTAGATAAATCTCGATCAGACCCGAGGATAAAAAGTGACAACAATTTATATAAATTTTTCGCTTATTGTTAGTACAATCGTCTAAGAGTTATGACAAATATCAAGGTTAGTGCCGATTATTATTTTTTATTTTTTGACGATTAGAAAAATAGTTATTAGTGCGATTCAATTCGATTCTGATCAAAATTGTTGGTTTCTTATTCAGAGTCATTCAGGTAATGATTATTTTCTTATCTTATCATTTTTCAAACATTTTCCCATGCATTGATGGCTTTGTTCGGATTTTGAAGAATGAATTTGATTTATATCATTTATTATTCAGTGTGACTTTTTTTGTTGATAACTAGATCGAAAAATATTCCGCCGTTCTACTTAAAGAAAATCTTAATATGGATTTTATCAGAATTCAATGTTATAACGACCGGTAACAAGTTCTCGGAGGTCAAATATACAAGCCGGCGTCCCACAAGGGGTCATTCTCGGCCCTTTCCTTTATACAATTTATATACGACAGATCTACCTGCTCACCCAATACCATCACCACCAGGTACGCGGAAGAAAACGCCATATTGTTCTCGAATCCTATCCGAGATACATCCAACTTCCAAAAATACCTTGAGCTTATCAAAGACTGGCCCAACAAAAAAAGTGGACGACGAGTTGAATGAAGTAAAATGTACTAAGTGTACGTTCCCTTGAAAAAACAGTCCTTCACCGTACACACAACAAAGTGGTATCAACTTCCATTCAAGACAAATATTTAGTACTGTTCCTAAACAGCCGACTGTCGCGGAATCCCCACGGACTTTAGAACAACTTAACTAGACGACTTGGGCAACTACTATGACTTTTCGAACCGAAATCCGGCTTCACCGTCAACACTATACCAACCTTGTGCAAGACTTTGGTGAGACTACTTTTGACATACGGAGTGAAACTGGCCTGTTCTGCCAAGCCGTCAAACATTCATTGAATCAATTCTTCCAATCAAAAGTCTTTAAACAAATTTTCTTTACGATGTAACTTCACAAACTCCTTCAACATTCTTTTAATGAACGAACTGATCCTTTCCAGATTGGAAAAGTTTCACAACCTCTCAGTCCGTCCTAACCCCACAGCTCGAGTCTTAATCGACGATGGCCTCGAGACCTCCATGTCCCTTAATCCCTGACACTGCGCACCAGCGTTGATTAGTTTATCATGGCATGTGTCCACCGGTTGCAGCGGTGTTATGAGTGATAATGTAATATGTACTATGTGTATGTACAAATTAAATAATTAAAAAAACGAAACAAGGTTCAGATTTTATGTCATAAGTGAGAAAAGTAAAGATGAAATTGGCATAACTATTGGGTTGTCCGGAAAATAATGCAGGATTTTAAGTTTTCATTTAAAAAAATCTATATAAAATATTCTGTT
>CM077100.1:22196701-22213542 GCA_039619505.1 Cimex hemipterus | reverse complement strand
AGCAATATAGTTGAATGGATATAAAAAATATTTCGCATTGTATGCTACATCACACCAGACCGCATCTCACGATTTCTGGTTAATCTTCGACTAATGGTCACTCATCACCACACCGTGTGTTTTAAGAAAAAAATGATTTCCCAATCTGGATATTTATCAGTTTTATATATTCTATGTTGTTTTTTTTTTTTATACATTCTATGTTTTGAAGTACATTTCGTTCGTTTTGAGCTAGGTTTTTATGATTTCCCGGTTATAGCGCTGTTTTGCCTTGGACCTAAGAAAAGCGTTAAAACAAAGTTTTACGGTATATTTCATGCGAGTAAAATCTAATTCTATACTATTATATATCAAGTATGAAAATAAAGGCCTTAAAATATAAAAATAATGGTAAATCGTGGTGGTCGGGACGAAATTAGCCACATTTCTTCGTTGGAACGGTGCACAGGGGTGGTTTTTGGTTTTGAGGGGGTGGCGGGCTACACAGCGCTCTGCCCCAATGATCCAGACCGGCGCACTATTTCATACAAAGATTTTATATACGTATTCAGATTATTTCCGTTTCGCAATGTCAAATATTTGATATTTGAATATTCTTCTAAATGTCAAAACATAAATTTTGTCTTAATAATCCCGTGTAAAAGTCGGTTCACACTCAGGGGGCTACCGAGTCGTTTTTACAAGCTTAATCTCAAAACTGACTGCAATAAATCTGTTCGCATAAACCATTAAATTTATAATATATATATTATATATTATTATTATATTTTTCACCCCGGTGAAGCTCAATAGTAAAGAGTTTAGAAAATCGACTGTGTAAATCGATACGAGTCGGCTGTTGGAAGGGGGATGGTAGCAGTGGCCTTAGGTATGCCCTAGCAGCTCGACCCCGAAGGCACGGACACTTCAGCTCATAACTTCACTTCTCTATACATTGAAGATCAAGACGAGACGAAAGGGAGAAATCGACGAGATTAGGCCCAGAAGGAAAAAGTCATCAACAGGGTGAGCTCAAGCCTGTGTAAGTACAACCCCCTACGCTGCCTCTTTAACTATTGATTCTCCTTCGAGTTTAGACGTTTTTCATTTTTCAATAATTTTTTTACTGATTATCTTATAATCGTTTTGTCTATATACATTATTTTCCTAGATGGTTTTTATTTTAGTTTTACGTCTGTTTACATTTTAGTCTCGATTCTTTCTAATCAATGAAGAAAGTGAAAGGAAACTGGAGTCATAGACCCCCCTTTTTTCATATTTTGCTTTGATCGAGATTTTCCTTACTTTCCCCCCCTCAAAAATACAAGGAGATAATTTGATATATTGTACGTTTTGTCAGTCATTGATTATTATATCGTACGTGTTTAATTATTTTATTATCCAGAATAAAACTGGACATTTTTGTTTTGAAACGTTTTCTTCTGTGAGAGGATTAGTTAATGTCGTGTTAATTGTTATAAACATAGAAGAAGAAAACGCCAAAACAATTTTTTTTCAGGGGTAAATTTTGATTTGATCGGTTCGAATGGTAAACAAACGGAGTTTAGGTCAGAATTTAACTGAAGTGTCGCATGAGCTCAAGAGAGTAATCGTTCTTCAGTAAAACACGAAATAAATTTGAAATACATAAAGTATAGACAGAATCGATCGAACGGTTTTATTTTAGAAAAATCGTAAATGTTGATTATTTCAAATTTTATTTGGTTGTACTGTACCAGAAGAAAAAATAAATAAAAACGACGTTGTGTGAATTTAATTCAATTTTAAATTGACAACTCAAATTTTTAAATAAAGTTTGAGATATATATGAAATTTGTACGTTTCAGATAGGAAAGAAATTAGGTTACTGAATTGATCATTTTAGGTCAGCCTGCAATTAGAAGGGGGGGACTGATTTAACGATCTTTAAGCTCTTCGTATATTCGTGATGGAAATATTTTATGTAATTTATATATTTGAACCATTGTACCATTTCATAGTTTTGCCCAGTGTACACGGGATTTACAAGTGATGAGTCCACTTAGTCGGTGATCTCATCGACCGCTCACTACTCTTCATCCCCACTCTCAACCCCCGAAACTCTTTCCACCCCACCCCCTTCTACCTTATAACTCACCCCCCTGTGTATGTGCGTTCCGCGTTGAATTTCGCTGGGAAATGTCCGTTTACAAATGGCACGGGAAGGGGCAGACCTATCAACCATGAATTCGAGCCGGAAAAATATATCGAGAGAAGAAAAAGCCAAGTGGAAAAAAAACACCGGGTATGAGGGAAGTTTTATAAATCTCTCAAAAAGGCAACCTCCTTACTCTCAATAGACAAAATTTTGTGCAAAGAATACTAGCCCTTTAGGTATGGCAACTTCAGTAAGGCAATTCTCACTCCAAGAAAAGTTCGCGTACTCACACCTAAGAAAATGTTTAGTTTGAGGAAAAAGAGCACAGTACGGTCATTACCATAGGGGTTTGGCAATATACTTATGATCATGACTGAAGAATCACCAAGTCACTTTTACTAGTTTGTTAGTTTAAGTTTAGTAGACTCGATCCTGCTCCTACAAGTACTAGTCATTTATTGCCGTCGCTACAATTCATTTACGTTAGTTTTCTTTGTCTCAATTGAGCAGTTACTTCACATTTACAGATCACGTGGGTGGCTGTTTCTTCCTTCTCATTGCATAATCTTCAAATCGGATAATCATCGAATGTACCCATGTTGTTTAGTCGTTTTCTCAATTGATAGTGACGGATTAATAATCCTATCACTCCTCTGAATTTGGCTATCTAACTTTAGCAATGAGTCGGCCAGTTATGGTGACGGTTCTATTTACGAAGGATTTTTAGGAGATTAGGGATCAAGGATTATTAACAAACGAAGGAACTGGATCGGGCATTTACTGTACAAGCCCAAAATATGAGCAACCAAACTCATTAGGGAAGTATACCTTGGTCTTTCAAGCACAAATGCATGCCATCAATGCTTGTGCACTGGAAAATCTTAAAAGAGGTTACACTGACAAAAAATCTTCATAAGATCAGACAGCCAAGCAGCTATTAAAGCATTGGCATGCAAAAGAACTACATCAAAACTAGTCAGTGAATGCATCCAAAATCTCCAAAACCTGGGGGAACGTAACAACCTGACGGTATCCTGGGTGCCAGGGCACAGGGGAAGTTTGGGTAAAGAAGAAGCAGACAGATTGACCAGAGGAGGATCCGCAAGACCATACATAGGCCCCGAGCCTATCCTTGTGATAACAAAAACAAACATAGAATCCTCCATCGCAGTATGGATCCAAACAAAACAAAGAGAAAAGTGGATAAACTCTAGCAGTACTAGATACAGTAAACTTATGATGAAACAACTCTCACCAAAACTAGCAAAAACACTATTACAATTGTAGAGGGTAAAACTCAGAGGAGTGGTAGGACTACTAACCGGCCGCTGGCATGTAAGAAAACATCTGTACAAGATGGGCATATACAATGATGATCCCATTTGCAGACTATGTAATGAGGAGGAGGAAACAGTCACTCATATCATCTTCGAATGCGAAGCAACGGTTCAATGGAAGTTCAACGTAACGTATGAACCACATTGCAGCAATAACAGTCAATGACTTGATACTTCTGAGAAAAAGGATTGAGTCTATTGACTAAACTAAGGAACTAGGAAGGTACAATAAGCCAGAAGGCTGCAGTGCCTGGGGAGTACAAACCCCGCTTCCTAGTATCCTTTTTCACCATACCATACCATACAATAAGCTTGCCGGCACCTCTTGAGCTTATCCACTCTCCTTCTGTCACGTTTGGATCCATTCTGAGATAGATGATTATATGTTTGTTCATCCCAAGAATAGGCTCAGGATCTATACATGTTCTTGTAGATCGTCTTGCAAGTTTGTCTGTCTTTTCATTATTCAAAAAATCCTTTGTGTCCTGTACCCAAGATGTCAGGTTGATGCGTTTCCCCGGGTTTTGGAGATTTTGGATGCATTCACTGACTAATTTTGGTTTAATTTTTTCATATGTTAATGCTGTAACAGTTTTGAGAAGAAAAGCGCACAGTGCAGTCATTATCATAGGGGTTTCGCAATATGCCTATGGACGTATGATGACAGAAGACTAAGAAGCGGGGTTTTGTATTCCCCTAGCATTTAAGTTCAGTTTAATTGAATCGATCCTTCTTTTTAGATAGGTGTAGAAGATTGACTGTTGCTACAATTCTTTTCCCTGAGTCTTCAATGAAAAGTTCTCATTCGAAAATGGGTGGCCGTTTATTCCCCTATGCGTAACCTAAAAATTTGGTCATTGTGTATGCTCATGGTAGGTGTTTTCTCAAATATCATGCGACTGGTAGTCCTTGAGTTTGACCCCATCGAATTAGCGTGTTTGCCAGTTTTGGCGAAGGTTAACATGAGTTTACTACTATTATGATGGGGGATTCTATAATTGTCCCTTGTTATTCCAGGTGTAGGTACAGCGCATGTTTTCTCATAGAGGTCCTTTGGTCTCCTCTGTCCCTCTGACCAGTTTGTACGCTTGTTCATTACCCGTAACTCTTTTTGTCCTAGCACCCAATATATCAGGTTGTGTTTTCCCAGGTTTTCATTCATAGGTGATTCAAACCGAGGAGAAAGGTTGAAGTTGTTACTTACCCAAAAAGGAACTGAAGTAACATGAGAAAATGAGAATTTTGTGGTTCCTCCGATTAGCTGAATAGCTAAAATAAAACAATAGTAATATAACAATACATAATAACAATCAAGAAAACAGGCCTGGTGACGTTACACACAAAATAAGCTGTAAGTCTTTAAAAAAACAGGGTGAACGTAAGTGTTTTAAGAATTATCCTGGAAGTTTTGGCTTATTGCGCGTCTGACAGGCCAAAAGGTTCGGCAAGGACTACAGTTCCGTCACAATCTTACGATTAAAGTCCAGCTAAAATTCCCCAGTAGAATTTGGAATAGACAAAGCCACACTAGCGTACGAAAATTGTTTGTATAAGACGGAGGTTGGGGTAAAAACTTCAAGGATCAATTATCCAAATTGAACATAGCCGTGTGATTCCTTCGTGAGGCATCTTCCCTGTTTTGGCCTGTCCATTATTTGGCCAAAACGCCCACCCCTAATGATGGCGAAATACATAAAACCGTCTACTTAGGTCTTCTAATTAATAATTTAAATTAATAACATCAAAATGAACATGGTTAAACCATTTACCTGCATAATTAAATCCTTTGACTTTCGGCTTTTTCAATTTAATTAATTAAATTAATCAATAAAAGACTGTTTATTCCTTCTCACCTAGTACACTTTCATAAATCTTCCCCCTGAAGATGATGGAACGACCAACCTGCAAATCTTTTTTACAAGCACAAAAAATATATCTTCATTTATCCGGCTCAAGTCCTTTTAGAATGAAATTTATATTTTATATTATATAATTATCACATTGAACAGCGATAAAGTTAACAACTAAAATTAACAAAAGGACTCGGCTCATGTTTCTATGACCAGGAATGTTTACCGTGTTTTATTTTAACTTGAATTTTTGTCATTTAGAGATTGTCAAAATCTTAAAAAAATTTAATCTATCCATTTTTCATCTGTTCAGTAGAAGGAATTAGTTTAATATGGGAGTTAAGGCCAAAAAATGGTACATCTAGCTATTTTATTTCTTTATAAATTGCATAAAACTGAACAATTTTATTTATTTGTTTAATATGTATTTATTGAAATTTGCATGTATTTTCTAGCCCCTATTTCCCAGCTTATGTTAGTGTCTACCTATTGATAAGTTAATTAGATAGATAAATGCTCACTGAAGCCGTCATCGCAAGGATATCCCCTTGAACCACGACCACAGCCATTACCACAGCATCTTTTTCGGGCATATTCCGTACCTTTACTTAAACGTGAAAGAACCGTAATATGTTATGCAAGCAGATCGATGATCGAGTACGGAGTAGTTGTTGGGGTAAAAGGCCCGACGTATACCACGTCGCTTGCAAAGCACCTGGATTAATCGAAACAATTTTCCAAGCCGAAGTCCATGCAGTATCTGTGCACAGGTAATACAAAAATATGAGTGGCGCACAGACTTCGTCTCAGTCAGCCAAGCAGCCATGAAGGCACTAAATGCGTATTCTTTTAACTACAAACATTTCTGGTAGTGGACTCTGGGTAGTTGACAGGCTAAAAAAATGGGCATCCCTCTCATCCGTGGGATGAGAGCCACAACTAAGTGCTCCGGACTGTGTGCTAAAACTTGGGATTGGAAAAATGGTTTGTTTGGTAGAAAAACTCAAACACTGAACAAAAGCAACAGCAATTAAGAGCAAGCTAAGAAATTAATAAATCTCTTAAAAAGGAAGGCCACCATTTGGCGAATCGATTATTTTCCCTTTATTTATGCAAGAGGATAAAAATGATCCTACTAAATACTGAGGTATTTCATGTCTGAATGTTGTGGCCAAGATTTTGTTCTATACTTGCTGTTTAGAAGGGTAGAAATTTATGTTGATGCCAACGGTTTACAAGGTGAAAGTCAAATGGAGTTTAGAAAAGGATTTTTCTAGTGATAATCTGTAAGTATTGGCCAATGTAGTCAATTTAAGACTGTTGAAACCAAAAGAGAAGTCGTATTGTTTCTTTGTGGATTTGAGAGCTGCTTTTGATGGTGTAGATCGTCGGGGATTGCTTTTAAAACTCAGTGACTTAGGATTTTCCTCTAAGACGGTCAACACTTAAAAATCCTTGTTTTCCGAGATTTCTGCCAGTGTGCGTGGTAAGGGGTTGCCAGTTAATAAGGAGCCGTGGATGTCCTCTCTCTCAGCAGACAGGATTTGAGTTGAATTATATTCGTTTGTCCCGGCCAATGCCCTCTTAACTAACACATTAAAGAAGAAGCATGTCGACTTTGTCAGGAGGAACCAGAGACTTTGGGCACCTGCCCTTTGTGAATGTGAAGCATTAGCTCGGTTGCGGTACGGCACTAGGCAATTCTTAAGCCAAAAGTCCGCGAAGTTGCACCAAGGAAATTTTCTTATAGGAAAAATTGCTTTCTAAATCAAACCCCCCCACTGAAAAAAATGAAATCGTAATGCACTTTCACTATGGAACATAAAATTACGATGCGTCTCCATATACTGGCAATTTGAGGGCTTTAGAATAGTTTAAACAGCTTATTTATAAGTACTTGAGGATTTTGCCTCATTCTGGCAAATATAGTTTTTTCTTCCTTATTCCTGCGCACTATAGCAGACTGGCCTCTCTAGAGGCAGGGTATCCTGCCAACTAAATGAATGTAGGGCAGACATGAGCTAGCTGGAAAAGAGAACCGACGGCGGATACCCGGCCCTCCACAGAGAACGGGAGGCAGAGGACGCTATCGAACTTCCATGCTTTCTTAACGATTCATGCAAACGACCATCCAGAATGCGCCCAACCCTTGGTTAGCTTTATCCATTTCAGTTATAAAATTTTGCTTCAATGAGAGTTGCCAAGTTATGTCCACACCAATGTACACTTATTCGTCAACCCCCTGATTATACCTCCCAACGATCACTTTTCACTTCTGTCTTCCTCCATTGCAAATTTTGCTTAAATTCACCTTTAGGTCCCATATTTCCATATAATCGTTAATCCGGTTAATCATACGCTAGAGAGAAGTTCTACATAAAATTTGTTTGATTTATTTTTATATGAAACTTTTTTAAAAATATTTATAATCCTTTCCATTTACTTTTGATTTTTCCCCTTTCCCATTTCTTTATGTGTTTTATTTTAAATAATTACATAATATGAAAAAATAGAGGTCATTTTTTAAACAAAATATCGTTCTACTTGTTTATCGAGAAAAGCACAGGAAATTTAGTCAATCATTACAAAAACAAGTTCGAAAATGCCTAGAGACGAACTTTTTAAAATTTAAATAACAATATTTAAGTATAAAATTAACTTTGGCAATGGACGCTTTTGCAGAAAAAAGTTTAACATCTACGATAGCGCATTTGCGTCTTACCACTGACCACAATGTTATTAATAATTACGTTAATCAATAATATTGACCCTTTTATAATGTAATTATCCATTTTTAATCACTTTAATTACACAATTATCTATTAAATGTAGATATTTACAGCACGTGAATTATTATGATTTTATCATGTATCAGCTTTACACCCTTGTGATTTCCAATTGAAATTGGCTCATTATTGAATGTCTGAAACACGGAAAATATGAATCCAGCACGCCCCGTATAGCTGAAGAAATTAGATTTAAATAATTAATTTTTTTCTTGCCCGTTTGCAGAACCATCCCTAACTTCTTTTCCTGCTCGGTACGATTTCTTTTTGGCAAAGTAGTATATATAGTTGTGTTTTGCAAGTCGGAAACGTGTTTTTTGTGGCTTTATCATTAAGATATCCTGCCGATTAAATGAATGTAGGGTGTACATCAGGTAGCTGGAAAGGAGAACCGACGGCGGATACCTGGACATCCACGAGGCCCTCCACACCGAACGGGAAGCAGAAGTGGAGGCTACTCCTTTTTAAGTTTAACTTGGCCTACATCTTATGTCAACGATGTGCACGTGCTGCCTCCATTTAAATCCCTCCAGACGGGAATTCAATTCAACCCAAATGTCAGAAATTAAAAAAAAAGGACAGTTAAAATGTGTGTCAGATTTTTTATTATCGTTTCAATCTCGCGTATTTCCATCTCTTGCCTTAATTACAACTCGACAACGCCTCGACATACTTTCTACCAGTGTTTCTCTCTTTGCTGGAGGTTATCCCATTCTACAAGAAGAGTCCTTTCAAGATCGTGGATTGTATCAGGACGTGATGGAGGTTATCCCATAAATGTTCGATGGGGGTTCAAAATTCAGAAAACGGGCTGCCAGTCTAAGACCCTGATGTTATGTGGATGAAGGGACGTTTGTACTATGCGAGCGACACGTGGACGAGAGTATTGTCGCTGATTTCATCGCGGATAGGGATTATGTTCCAAAATTTCATACACATAGCGAGTGGGCGTCAAAGTCCTTGCTCGAACAAGAACCAACTCTATGCGACTCTCCATTGAAATTCTCGCCCACACCGTCACTGAGCTGCGTTGAAAAGGTCGGCTCTGGGAAAAATTACATGCTTTCATACCTCTCATTTCATCTTCTCCACACTCTTCCACGCCCATCTGGGATGGTAGAGAAAATCTACACTCATCTGTAAAAAGTACAGCAGACCAATCGTCCAAAGACCAATGGATGTGTTCTCGAGCAAATGACAGCCGCGTAACTCCATATGTTCTGGTCAATTCCGGTCCTCTTACGTGGCGAAAAGTCCATACTGATTAATTCTTCTTCGACTAGTGCCTTCAGAAATTTGGAAACCTCGAACTACCTGGAGCTGATGAATCTCCTGAACAGCAGTAAGATGCCGGTTTCGCAAAATTCTCAATGTCAAAAAACTATGATCCTGTGGTTCTATTACCCTAACGGGTCCAGAACCGGACCTTCTATGGTATATTATGCAGGCTGGCGACCAAGACCCGAGGGGTTAAATGCCTGACTAGACTCGTACCCTATCTCTAAAAGGTCCGGGACTTGGTCGGCGCACGTGTCCTGCATAAACCTCTTTGACGGGTTCACAAAACCCACGATTTTGGACCATTTTATCTCGGGGAGTGATTTGGTGATTCCTCTCCTTCAAAAATTTCAAATCTAGACCTAGCATACCTATCACACTCTGCGAGGTAGTGCTTGGCCGTTTCTTCTTTTAGTTCACAGAAGCGGTAAAAGGGATCTGGTAAGGATACCCATTATGAAGAGGTGTCGTCTCAGTGTGCAGTGGCTAGTCTATCCCCCTCCCTTGAGATAGAGAATAGCCATTTCGATTCTGCTGGTGGCGTCTTAGCATAGTTTCGTACTGATCTCCGATGGCAAGAGCCGCATACCTGATGATAGAACGTCCATCAACAATACGTGCCACACCTCATGCAACATCCTCTGCACTAAATGATATTTTTAAGTTTAAAAATTGAAATTAATAAAAAAAAAAAAAATGAAAACGAAACAGTTATTGCTTCGAGGATTAAGTTGATCCTCCGAATCCGAAAGATTGATATATCCAATTTAAAATATAGCGCAAACAAATGTTTATTGATAAAAGCAGATAAATTAAGGGGAGAATTTTGTTTTATCGAGTAAATGAAATACATCAATTAGGTCGAATTTTTTACCAGTGTATAAATATGTCTGAATCACGGATTGTGAGGAGCGATTCTATATTTCCCAAGCAGACGACGTTTTGTCCACACGGACTATTTCTTTTTGGACGGATTAGAGCCATAAACTTGCGTCGATGGCTTTTTACCGTGGAAACAGATGAGTTGGGTAGAGCAATCGTCATCCTTTTCCTGCAGAAAATCAGACTCTAAATTTATTTATTACATAAAACCGAAGCATAAGAAGACTCCGGAAATTTAATTTTTTTTTCCTGGAGGCCTTTGATTACCTCGCATTCTTTATCATTCCCGAGATGATTTGCCGAACAAGCTCCTCTCCGCCCTTATGACAACTATGTTCCATGGTATTGGGCAGACGAATGGGAAAAGAGGGGGATTTGAGGATGAACCTGGCAGTAGCTACTGTAAATCATGATGTAATCTGTCATACTGACCTGAAAAACCACACAGGTTTGAAATGGTGTGATTTGAACTCGATAGCCGTTAGTTACGCACTTTTTCTACTGAAAATACTGGAACGACAGAGTACAAATCAGTTAGAATTTCATCCCCTAATAACTTTTAATTAATAACTCATACTGTTTTGACTAGGAAGTCTGGAATTTGCACAAATAATTCTTCTTTCCTTGTCTGTCATGTTCAGGTAATTCGCGGTTTCTTTATTACGTGTTGTTATTTTAATACTGTTTTCCTGCGATCCTTAGTTGGAGGATATTGTGTTAGTTTCCTGTCTTTAAATAGCCACCTGCCAAACAACATGAGGTGGGCGTTACCCCATGTTTTTAACTTCGTCATTAACAGAAGTTCAAATTTTTCTCTATAAAGGTCTTTTTGGAATTTCGTCCTTGGAACAAGATTGATTCCCTCTAGCGTTGATATCGGAAACATTCTTTCTCATCGCCGTAGTATAGAAACTGTTTTCCTCTTAACATTATTCGACACAGTATGATTATTATTTGTTTAAACTGAAGCACGCTTTATGTTTTGGCTATAAATTATTTAATCAATAAATTTCAATACTGCGAAGTGGCAAGTGAAACCGATTAATTTTAAATTATTATTATTTTGATAACGTGGCTAATTAAATTCCAATCAATTCATACAGGGTGATAATGTCTTTTTTTATTGCTTCCACGTCTAGCACTTCATAAATAACTTTTCCATCCCGGCGATATATTTTACAGCGTGAGAAAGGCATATCAGTTTTACAGCGCGTTTAATAAAACACACGCACGCACACTCCATTTAAACGACCAATATATCTCAAGAGTACCGAAAGTTTAACTGAAAATTTTAACATGTGAATGGACATTAAACACGGCCCGCTCTAAACCCGTTACTCGTTTCTTTATTTTTAAATGACGTCGATGAGTATTCGTGTGCGTGGATGTGTGTGTGTGTGTGGTGCGCCTAGCGGGATTATGATGGACATGGATTGGGCCAGTAGGTTGTTGTGAGTAGGAAGTTGGGAACTTGGAAAATTCGGTGAGGATTTACTTGTTTACAAAGGGTGGTTGAGGTCGTTTTAGAGATTGGTATTGGAGCGTTGACTATTGATTCTGAAGACTTTGGCTTAGAAGGACCGAATTCGTTGGAGATTCGTAGGTTTCCGTAGTGTTTTGTAGATTGCCCAAGTAGTTTATAGAGGTTCGAAGCATTTGGCCAGTTCCTGTCGCCGAAGCGATGCCCAGAGATCTCGCCCGTGTCTGAAGTCGGTCGCATATAGTTCAGTACATGAGATTAGAGTCGAACTCAAAGTGTATTAATTTATCCCTATATAAAAGAGTTGTAAAATTCTGGCTTCAAGTGTCCGTAAACAGATTGAAGAAATCTGCTTTCTAAACAGATTGATTATGTACAAAATCAAAATTTAAAAAAAACAAACAGTGGTCTGGAAAACATAGATGAAATTTTCTTCATTTTGGCTTGCAAAAGCGGGCTTTTCGTCAGACAGTTGATACAATACGAAAATAACAATAATCTGGAAACGTGCCAGTCGATTTGGGAAACAGGTGAAGTGTGCTTCGGGGAATGTTAGAGGGATTTCATTAAGCCTATTACCGTGTCTGCCTTCCATCAACAGCCCTACTTAATACGTTTATTTTACCGATACCGCCTCTGCCTCTTTCAACATTTTATATAATTTTCAAGCACATAAATAACATCGTATTCAATTATCATAATCGGTTTCGTATCTATTTTCATCCCTTTTCTTAGTATAACAATATATTTTCAACCTCAAACCTCGCCATCGGTTAAATTTTATTGACTCTTATCAAGAATTTGTCACGTCCGTTTGCTTTTATTTTTAATATATCAGCGTTCTCACTATCAAAAAGAATATATATATCGTGTCCAATTTTTAAGATAACTGTCGACACGTGTACACTGAAATTCAAGCAATTGAAGGAGTTCAAATTAAATCTGAACAAAAGTAGCCAAGCGACTAGAACACTAATCACGAGCTCAGTATTGGTTCTAAATTGTAAAACTCAGCTAAATATGAAGCTGCAAAGTATTGTAAAACTAATACTCTACACCTGTGTTCCCCAACTTGTGGGGGGGGATTTTGAAAACAACTCGTTTAGTTTGATGTTGAGGTTGTAAAGTTAATTGATTATTATTAGTTTACATTCACCAACTATATGAGTTTTTATTTTGCAGTTACTTATGGAGTTTTTGATTTAAAAAAGAACAAATATAGAAATGAAATTATAACTAAACAATCGGTTTATTATTGAGGGGAAAAATTTACATGAACAATATAATTCCTTACGATAATTATCAGTATTAAAGTATTAAATTTAAATAAATTAAAAAAATTATTTTCTTTTTTTATAACCTCCTAATTGTTGATTTTGTAAATTCAAAACTAAAGATTTCCTTTTTTACAATAAACGTTTTAATCAAAAATAAAAATTAACTTGCAATCAAAATAGAATTATGAATCAAAAATTAATTTTCTCCCTCAATGAACAAACAAAATAGATCCTCTTCTGCCGAATGAGTATTTTTTTATGGCTCACCGTTGATAAATATGTTCCCTTATTTTGGCCGATGTTCACGGTACTGCGTTCAGCGTAGGACTCCTTTCCTCTTCTGTTTTTCTCTTGATCCTGTAGGTCCAGTAGGGCAGCGTTGGTTGACCTTGTTGTTAGGTAACAAGATTTTTAGTTAACTAATGTCCGATTTATCAATTAGTCGAAAAATCATGGAATAAAATAGCATCCATCTACGAGTCGGAACTACCTACAAGGGTCTGTAGACCCTAATAGACGCGACTCCACGGACGACACAGCAATCCACTGCTCACACTCCGACCTTATCGTTGCAGCAGAAGCAACCCAGGAACAGCCTGACCTCACTACAGACTTGTGAACTCGGTGGTGCATTAAGCTAAAAGGACAAAATCCAACGATAGCTCAACTGGTACGGCAACGGCGTATTTAGCCTAAGGTCGTGGGTTCGAACCCCGCTTGTGACACTGGCGTTTTTATCTCAGCCAATACCTTAATTAAAATATTAATTAATTGATTAATATCAGATTATTAAAAATTTGTCATGTCCTTTGCTTTTTTTGTTATATCAACCTCCTAACAACAAATGCTACCTTGTCCAATTTTAAGGTAGCAATCTTCTCAGTTATAAACACCAAATTGTGATCGGGAATCAGAGGATAACACAAATATGTCGTCAGCAGAGGATGGATGGATGGTGGAGGTCGTGGTATCTGCCGTGCACTCCCGCTCCCGGAGGACAATAGTCTAGACGTTGGCCGAACCTTGGCGGACTAAGACTCCTTTGAAAGAGAGTATTTGTAAAGATGCACTTTTGTTTGTATTGGAAACGCGGTCAAACGTTTGTTCCACGCCCAAGAAAGGTACACAGCATTCTTCCTGCTCGAGAGATGATTTGTTAGTACTCTCTGTGGTTTTTTAACGACACTCTCTTATTCTTCTACATCTTTATAACGTACAGAAGAATTTTTTTAACAATTTATAACAGTTGGTAATATGGCGCATTTGTCAGATAAGATAGTACATTCTGAAAGCAACAATCCTCACCGCCTCACCAACGAAATAATAGGCAGAGGTTGTCATGGAGCAAAACGACTCAATTTATATTCACTAAAGCAGTCCGCTTTTCCTCCTATTGCTGCATTTAGCCGGTCGAGCCGGGAATAGTATTTAAAGTAATTGATCGTTCTCGGTCATGCATCCCACAAAATGCAAAGCACGATCTTATTTCGGCCAAGTCCTCCCTCCTCCCCCCAGAACACTTAGTCTCATAATTGGAGGTTTATTTCCCTTTTACTTTTTATAATTAGAATGAATTGGAATTGGGCAACAATTCAGTTAAATGATTTATAAATAAACGTGACGGCCGCTGTGAAGAACTCTTTGGGAATTTTAATACATATTGTCGCTAATAAAACGATTAATAAAAAGATCACTTCCGTAGTTTTATTGATTGAACCAACTTCTACCACCCATAACTTATTTTTACTACACTATATTATAATTCTGCACCTTAGAGGCAATAATGTAAAAAAAAAACTCTTCCTTTTCAGAATTCCTATTTTATTTACTCGAACTTGCTATTCAGTCGTAGCCCAGACCTCAACCAGAGCGGACCTTTGTTTTCGAGCTGTCGAGGTTATCTCAGTATAACAACACGCGATAAGTGAACACGCTAGTGCTTGTACTATGCACAGGTTCATTACGACGTATATTTACAATTTATAGAAAAGGCTCCAGATTTGACGAACCAATTGAAAGATTCCCACAATTATACATAATTACACATTGTACCTTCGGGCGCGATCTCGTAAGAGGTGTAATGCCTATAAATAGCGACGGCGATCCCCCCGATTCAAAGACCACCAGATTTGTGAAATGAACAAAGTTAGTTTTCAGAACTTATTTAGAAGCAGTGAAACAAATGAAAATCACAAGGAAAGGAAAGTAGATTATGGGCTACATCACATACAACAAGACAATTATTAAAGATAAAGCCGATCTAAAATGTGAACGAGAACGAAGGCAAAATGAATTCAGAATCAAATAAATGCGAAACCGTTTTGGAAAGGAAGACGAAGCAAAAACGATTCATTACATACATCTTTTACAAACAGCATACACATTGTAGGAAAACAAAAGAAGTAACGAACTACCTAACACAAAGCCTTAAGCGGGAAAAAATAATGTTGTACATACCTGAGTTCCTCCTAACAAAAAATCAGATACGTTGATAAGAGCCTGAGGATGAGATTTTGCGAAACGTAAATTCTACTTGCATCCCACCGGTGACAGTAAAACACCTAATGAAGCCGAAAACCTAAACGAGAAAGTTAGTTTAGGTTAGGCCCTACAAACCTGCACATTAAAATTTATTTATTTGCATTATTTATCCAAATATTTATTAAGTAAAAACATCTAAGTACAGCAGGAACAGACCCTAGTCATGGCTGTTAGGCATTCCCTAAAGCAAAGAAGGCCTACTATTTTCTCGAGTATGGACTTAAGATCTAAACCCAAAAAGTAAGATTATATAATATTTGGTTATTGTGATATACTACGCCCTTTGACAACTACTGCATCGGTCAAGGTGGGCAACACGTCGCCCTACGGCACAGCTTGCTTCATAGGGAGTCAGTCGCGGTTCATCAACGCCGGGGACATGAGGACGAATTTTCTGGGTACTAGGGAGGCCATGGGATAGCGATCCAGCGGAGTGTAGGAAATGTGGTCCTGGCGTGGAATCGCTCTCTTTTATACTCTCGGCTTGCCTATATGATAAATATGAATAAATAAAATCAAAAGTTGAATGACTCGAAGCTCTCATCGCCGGCCTCCGCGGTTCGGGGTCCTGGCCGAAACCACTATAACCCTACCTGACGAAACCCAGGCTTAGACGGGATGTTGTGGTGCCGTAGACCGGGTGGCGGGCAGGAAAGCGGCAAAGTAGCGGTATGGATGAAGCCCTTTGGAGTGGACGATGTTGTCATGGGGGCTAGAGACTTATTCCTGAGCGTCAAATCAGATGCTAAACTCTGAACAATACAACTGCTACTCAATCTCTTTGCCCTGTCCTTAAGCCCTCCGTTCGTCACTGGAGCGTGACAATATCGGACTATAAGACCAACGGCTAAGAAGGACACTCGATTGGCGTGATGAGCTGGCGAAAGTTAAGGCTTGGTTATTCGTACCATTTTGGATTTTAAGGGTACTGAGGTATTTCCGAAAAGAAATTATTTAACTAATTGAAAAAATATATAAAAAATAGAAGACACCTCTCAAACGTAGTTAACCATGTCTGTCCTTTACTAAGAGGTTTCACTATGCCACATATGTCTTTTTCCTTTTCTCCTGTGTAGTACCATTTTTAGAAATGGATGTCTGATTTTGTTAGCTATTCTTCTTTGCCAGAAATGTTAGCCCTCATTCAATTTATTTGGTTTTGGAGTGCGTATGAGTTTTTCATAGCTTTTCCTTGTACATATTTCCAATGGTGGTTGGTTTAATTGTGTTTCAAAGACAGCTGATGGGCTTAGACTCCCCTTACAATTATATATATATATATATATATATATAT
>CM077100.1:22184025-22196301 GCA_039619505.1 Cimex hemipterus | reverse complement strand
CTATTATATATATATATATATATATATATATATATAATAGTTATATAGTTATTGCCCCTGGCAACATACCGTTAGGGGATAACCTATAAAGGAAAACCTTGCCCGTACTACAGTGCCATAGCGCCTTTGTCGAGAGGCCAGTGACAGGGAAAGCTAAATTAATCTCTTTATAAAGTGTTTTTTATAAGTGCCCGACCGTTGTCCTTTTCCCACGACAACTGTTTTTAAAACATATTCCCCGTTTTTATTTTAAGCCTATTACTGAGTCGACGTTTGACCTCCATTTTTCTGCTATGGCAAAACTTGAGAGTTGTTATGGAGTTGGAGCCAGCAAATACGACTTTTATTTTGTATCGCTGTTTGCCGTAGGGATGTGGGTTGCAAAATAACACAAACAACTAAGCCGATCATTTCGTCAGTTAAGTAACCGTAACTTGGTTGAGCAATCTTTCCCAAAAAAATCCTCACAAAACCAACTTTTCAAAATGACAAGAGACTATTGAATAGTTGCGCAACAAATCCCTTAAGCTTCATAGCTTTATCTTCGGTCCGATCAATTTGCTCGGGAAAGAGAATGATACTTAACGCGATACTGTGCTAATAGTGTTAAGTATGTTAAAGTCGAACATTTTGTCCAAGAGACGAAAATTTACCGTTGCCTAATGTACTTATGTATTTATATAATAATTTACATACCCATGGGAAAAACCGCTCGTTTTCAGATTTATCTTATCTGTTGTCGGGTTTTTCGAATGTCAGTCATCACCAAGCGTAAAGCTTGATTGTCTGAAGTACAGGATTGTTGTATGAAAGAAATGACAAACTGTTCAACCTTATTCTACGAGAAGTAAGATGTAATATTCGGGGCGTGTAATGTACCCCTGCGCCCTTTGAGAGCTATTCTTTCCCCCGTTCTGTACCTACAGCACACCGGTTAGTCCTAGCTCTTCAAGAAATTTGGTTAGTAGGTCCAGTTAGGAAACGGTTGAATTTACTCTGTTGTTCTTATTATTGTACATCCCTAAACACTTCCTCCAGCGGGAAAATGTGGCGCCGATTGTTAGAAGGTTGGTGTCTGCTCTGCTTCCTTACCGAGATTCGCAGTTTTTCCCTGCTTCTTTGATGAATTCTGTTGTTTCTTTTCTTCCAAAACGTGCGAGAAGGTTCTTGGATTGTTTGTATCCAATGAAAGGATTGTACTCTTTCCTCATTTTCATTTTCTCCTTTTCTCTAAGGTACGCATTGATAGTGAAATTCCCTATGCCAACTCAAGACCTATCAGCGGTGCTACAGCCCCTTTCATTTCAACGGTATCCGTTCACCCGATGCTCTCTATTCCCACATGTCCTGTCGAAAGAGGGACGACTTTATTTTGCATACCTAGTCTATTTAGTTTAAATTTGCAATTCAGCACCATCTTTGACCTAATGATGTTTGAGCTTAGTTCTTTGATGGCCACTTGGCTACCTGACAGAATATGTTCTTGTTGTTGTACTCTTCGTTCAGATTGAACTGGGTTCATCTCTCAATTATATGATCCTCAGCCTAGAATATACTGAAGTATTTTTTTATGGGTCCTGAGTATTTGGTTTCCTGTCTCCGTACCTTCGTACCTTCTAGATCGGTCAGTGTCTCATTACATTGCGCCGTCCTCAACGAAGGCGTTTCCCTCTTTCCAATTCTTTTTTGGTACTTAGATTTATTCGTAAATTTTGTTTGAATTCAAACCAGCTGTTCACCTCGTCCCTTGCGGCCATGAGTATCGGATGCCCCTTCATTAGGGTGTTATTGTATCTCGATTTAAGTTTTACCCCATGTTTCAGATTACTCTTTGACAGTGGTGGAGGTTAACTGCGGTGTGCGCTGGTCGAGGTTGAGGGTAATCTAGGATCAGTATTAGTATTTTCTCCATACCAGCTACTGGGCGTCGTTATACGTATGCTATTCTCTGTATTTTTATGAGTTCTTTCTGTTCGACGGCTAGTGCAGGGAGTGTCTGCAAACGTGGTGAAGTCACTTGTCACGTTACATAGTAAAATTACATTAAGATCAAATGCAAAATTAAGCGGCAATCGCTGAAGAGTTGGTGTCGAAGTCGTGCGGATGTAAAGAGCTACCGCTGTTTTTTAAAGAATCTCGAACGAGTAAAGAAGCTCGAACAGGAAATTTTGAACAGCTCGCGAGCCGCATCAATCATCACTGTAAAATAAGTATTTCATGCCATTCAGTTTTTACGTGGAAATACGCACCCAATTATATTACAAGTTCCAGGGCGAAGGGAAAAAAATAACTTAGTAACATTCTTTTCTGAGTACTTTCATTTTCTCCATTTATCAGCCTTCTTGCCCTGGGCCGAGGCCAGTTCCGCATTAAGCACCTGTTGATGAAACCGGCATGGGGTTTGGAATGTGACGGCTGACAGATTTGAACCGGAATCTTTTCCCGTGGTTTCTTTGATATGATTTCAGAAAAACATACCCCTCCGTTACGAGGCGTGTCGGCCTTTTTCAAATATAAATATACGTTCATTTATTGACCCTTGTGATGTCAGTTTATTCATTTATGCTTTCCTATGGGTTGTTTTTTCGCGCACTGTAGATCTAACTACCTACCAGAATCAACTTTTACAATAATTCATCACATTTCGCGGTCCGATTGACCAAATAACTTCTTTCGATTAATTACTCTATATGTAAGGTATTGGTTGAAATGAAAAATCTAGTGTCCCGAGCGGGATTAGAACCAACGACCTGCTCTAACCACTTGAGCTATCGTGCCTTCGATCCACTCGGACAACTCCCCATCTCAAACTACCTATCGAATTTTCCTTCCTTTTTTAACATTTTTCGATTGTCGTTTAATCAGGATTCGATCCTCAGCGACCCATGAAAAGGCCACTGAGCGCTCTTAGCGAAGATATCGTTTTTTTTTATATTAAATCCTGGCCCGATTGACCAAATGATCTCTTTCAATTAATTAATCTTTATTTAAGTTATTGGTTGAAATGAAAAAAGCTAGTGTCACGAGAGGGATTCGATCCCACAAATTTACGAATGTTATAGAAAAATGCAGAGTCGATGGAATCAAAGCATGCGGCTAAAACATCAATGTAACATGGTTTTGCCAATTTATAAGGCTTAACATTAAAAAAACGCGTCTTTTTAATAACGGGCGCAATGTTTACTGGGAAATCAATATATCAAAGGAAATAGGGACAAAACGTCGTTTTATGAATGTCACTCGGCTCCTAGCTGATATCCTATTTGTAATATATGATTTCAACAAATACGGATTTATATTTCACTTTTGCTTTCATCATTCCTTTGAAGTATTTCTCTTTTATCTCTCGTTTTCCATTCAATCCGTTCTATAGAAAGAGCTCAACTCCTATCAGATTAGATTTCTATTTGTTTATATTTTATAAATAAATTATTTCTATTTTTTTTTAATTCAGGATCAACAGACAACGCTGTATTTCTGAATAGAACGGAAGTTCCTGCAAGCGAAGAGAAAAATCCAAATCGGAAGATACCAATTGTGTCTGAGTCGGTCTTGGCGGTGATGTTGGACCGAAACTTGCTTTTACCCTACATACGATTAAGTGAAAAACAAAACAGTGGCTCTCTAAGCATTTTTCGTTCCGCTATTTGTCAGTCCAGCCTGTCGGCCAATAAACTAACTTCTCCTGTAGATGGTGTCAGGCGATACTCCCCCTATCCGTGCCTCTCCTGGTATCTCACATGCAGGACTAATGTCGCCATGTGATGTATTGTCTGTTGATAGGGATAAAAGAGATTACCACAAAGTACAACACAAACCTACTGACTATAACTGTAAACTACTTTATTTTTATAACCCACTGGCCAGCTTGAGGCTACTATTGAACCTCCACAGCAGTATAGTGTAGGATCTTGCTTGCAGGTTTTCCTCTCCTAGGTCAAAAAATTTAAACCTACGTAGACCCTCTGAAAAAACATAAAATGTATTCTATGGTCTCCCCTTTTTCCTGGCAGTATCTGAACAGTGTTTCTTCCCATCCGGTGCATGCGCCTTCTTAGGCGGCATTGCTCCCTCAGAAAGCCAGAATCTTTGTTCTCTTGCGCTTACTTTCCAGTAATTCTTTTGTAATTGTGAGCCCTCCGCTTAACTTTCGGAGAGACCTCGACTAATTAGAGTGAGCTCTCCCGCTTAGCCTTCCGAAAGAGTTCCACTGTTATGGCTAATTAAAATTGAAAATCAGAATCATAGGGTTAATTAAAATTAATTCACTGTTTTCGTGGTCCGTTCGACCAATTAATATATCACAATTAATTTCGGTTTTTAGTTGAGATGAAAACGGTGAAATGGTCGAACGGACCACGAAAACAGTGAATTAATGATTTAAAATGAAGTACACTTCACTAAAGCTCTCCGTCGCCATTTCAATTGTAGTCGAGAATCCAAACAGATTACACGACATTTGAAATAGGCAAAAGGAGGCAAAACTCGTAAGGTGAGGTTGAAATGGGGAGTTGATGTTCGAGAGGATCGAAGTCACCACAGCGCAGGTGGTAGAGCAGCGGCGTATCTAGCCGAAGGTCGTGAGTTCGAATCCATCTCGTGCCATTAACTTTTTTTCATCTCAACTAAAAACCGAAATTAATTGTGTTAATTAAAATAATGAAATAATAAATTGATAAATAAACTAAAACGATTTACTTTCAAAACTACCTACACCGAAACAATAGTTAAAAAGAATATATTCCTACAAAATTTAATATATTAATTAGTGATAATTCTTGGAAAATGGTGACGTACAATTTATAATGAAGTTAATAATTATATGAAAGTGCCGTCTTCCCTCGCCCCGATTCACCTGAAGGGCATTCGTCGGATCTACTGAACCCGGCTTTGTTGGGAACCTTATGATTTCGGCAACCGGACAGCGAAATAATTTTTACCGATGGTCCTTCTATGAATCTCTTCGTGTGCCTCACACCTGTAGTATTGTTGCACAAAGTTTTGAACTCACCAAAGATCCATGCTACGAAGTGTCCTCTTTTGTGGCAGGCTGTTTAGGCCACAGAAGTGTTCTTGGCCCAGATAGTCCATATTGGCTCCCTTTTTGGCCAACATGTCAACCTTTGCGTTGCCTCTGTGCACCGAATGCCCGGGTCGTTAGTATCGCTGACTTCCGTTCATGCAGTTCCAAACACCCTTTTCCTTTGCATGAGACTTGGGCCCTGGCTGTCAGAGAAAATGGCTATCCTCCGGGAATGTATTCCTAGCCTTTTTATTTCTCTGGAGCATGCTATGATTTCAGACAGGAAAACTGTAGCATGCTTGCCTAGGTTTACCGTCAGTTCGGTCTTGGGGGCTGAAGACTCCCCAGCTCCCATACTCTTGTCGATTTTAGGGCCATATATCATATAGTATACCAGTAAGAATTTGTCTTTACTTGTGTTCCTTTGGCCCATCGTTCTCGTTCTTGTGTCAGTACTCTCTACATTTTGGTAAAGTTGTACTTTAGAGTAGTGGCATCAATTGGCATGCCTAGAATGGCATCTGCCTATATCTCCTCCCTCAGTGTCCATTGTTTATTTACATAGCCTATCCTAGCAGATGTCCGTTTATGAGCCTGTGGACTGTTGCTCTGGCTTCTCCTTGGATTAAAATGCGACGTGGTGGAAGAAATAACAATCTTGTCTTTGGGTGCGGTTGGCCCTTCCTTGAAGCTCTTCCCTTTCTTAATAATACCTGGGGTATTGTTCCACCAAATTTTGGACTCATTAAGGATCCATTTTTGGGAGCATCTTTTTATGTGGCAAGGTGCTAACACAGTAGGGGCCTCGGGAATTCATATCGACTCATTTTTTGGACATCATTTCCATCGCTTCCATTGCCCCGAATGCTCATGGATTGATGCCAGGGTCAGGTCGTTGACGTCACTGACATCTGCCAGTGATTGATTCCATACAATTCTATACGTTTTTTCTACCTCGCATAGCCTGAGGCCTTAAGTCCTGACTGACTGTCAAAGAAAATTGCTATCTCCCTGGAACGTGATTCTAGCCGTTTTATTTCTCTGGTCCAGGTTTCAATTGCTAAAATTTCAGAGTGGAAAATAGTAGCTTGGCACCTAAGTTTGAAGCAAGTTCAGTCTCTTATCCGAGAATTCCATATCCCATGCCTTTATCCGTTTTTGAGCTGTCAATGTATCAATAGGCCTTGAGAGGTATACATTTGGCCCTACTCTTCCGTTCATGGTAAAAGTACAATGTAAATATTTGTTGGTGGAATAGTATTTGCGAATAGTGCCATTCATTGGGATGACTAGCACGATAAATGCATCTATCTTCTCCTTCGGTTGCCTATCCTTGCAGATGGTTGTCCATTTATGACCCTACGAACCGCTGCTCTGGCCTCTCCCTCGATTAAAATATGGAACTGTGGAAGGTTTAGAAGCTGTTTTGGTGAGTATGGTTCCTGAGATCTGGGTGCCCTGATTAATGTTTCTAGGAATATGTTAAACAGGAGGCAGGCTAGAGTCACCTTGTCTGCATCTACCTGAATCAGGACTACACATATCGTATCCATCATTGTCATTTTCATCAACCTAATGAGCTTGGATACCACACCATTGTTTTGAACCTGATTTCTGTGTTCTTAGAGATTTGAGCGAGAGAAAAAAATAAATAAACTAATTCCTGTCATACAGGAGGGCTCAACGTCCATACCCCATTGGGTGTCAAACCACTTTGCAATATATTTTTCATACTACCAATTGATATGCGATGATTCTAACGGGATTCGATCTCAGAACCGCTATCGTGACAAATACTAGTCGACCGTACTCAATTGAAATCCTGTATAAATAGACGTTACTTTTTTTAAATAAAATTCTTAAAAAATTGATATTAGTCTACATTAAGAGAAAGTTTATTATCCACAAGCGTCAAACATATTGAAATCATTTAGCAACGCTTAGCCGTAAATGGGAACTTTTGTCATTATGTTTTTGATACGTGGCAGTCAGCTTTAGTGAGACCTCAATTTTAAGGCCAACTTCCACTTTTTTATACTTCATTGACGAGAAACCATCCAACGAAGCTGTACAACACTTAAAATGGGAAAATGCCGACTTCCCTCAGGGCGAAATAAAGATAATGGAACACACTCTTGTATTCTTGTGTTTCGGGTAGAAGAGTGATTTTATAGAAGGAAATAATAGCCGTTGAAAGCAAACCCAGACCCCAAAACAGACGACGGACATGGTGAAAACGCGCCATTTTTCGTCCAATTATTTCAAGGTGGGGATTCTAAATGAGAACATGTGACAATATCCGCTAACAAGGGACTTTCTAGTGGACCGTTTCCATTCGCCAAGGATGCACTTAGGTTTATTTCCGACTCATCCACTTTTTCTCTAATTGCACTGGTTCCATTACAGAGAGGAGAAAAAGGAGGAGAGCCTAGCACACATATTTTTGTCAATTAAAATTGCTCTTAATAGCCCTACCTTTTATAATGATAATAAATATTATATATTTGGTCGTTAGTGACCGTTAATCGATAATTATTCCGAAATCGTGAGATGCGGTCTGGTGTGATGCAGGTGACTGGCACAATTCCACAGAAGACAACACTTTGAGTGAGCAGAAATACTTTGATTGAATGTATAAAAATAATAAATTTTGCATTGTATAAATTCACTTTTCCACATCCAAAATGTATTTGTTAAATGTAAACAATGTTTGTAAATCCCAGGCCCTGAAGATGAACTCAATAAAGATCGTAACGTTGGCACGACAAAGAAAATGTTTTTCTGACATCTTCATCACACTAGACCGCACCTGTTTTAGTCCGAATGAAGCATTATGTAGTTAAATTTGTTTAATTGAATTTTAATATTTCTCCAGTGATGAAGTCATGTCCTGGAGTGTTTTTAACAGGTAATGTAAGGCATCATCGGTGCGTCGGTGGCCGCAAAGTTTAGTCTTTGACATGGCACTCATTACTGTAAGGTAAAAGTCCCGGGCCTGCATTCCCCGACATACTTACAAATGGGATTTTTTTTTCTTTTTTTTCTGACCTCTGCTGTTGCGAACCCTCGTAAAAAAATAGGCATCTAAGAAATTTCACTACAGTTAATCTAAAATATGTCCTTTTAGGTCTAATTTGTTCCTGCATTTTTAAAATTTGTGATGTTGATCTGTTAACACGCCCGAGGGATAATACTTAAAAGTACACTTAAAGGATGACGTAGAAAATGATCACTTATGCCAACATGATAAGACCTCCATGATCATTTCTTGCTGATGCGTCCCCCGCGCATTTCCTCTCTTAACTCTCGACCAAAATAAAAAAAATAAAATAAAATAAATAAAAAATAAAAAAAAATAAAAAAAATATAAAAAAAAGATGAATAATAAAGACGCTGGGGTGGAATTTTTGTTTCTACAGAATGTAAGCTTCTTGCTAAAAGTGTAGGAGTTTATTATCCAGTCGTTTTTAGAAAATTTGTCACCCTCTCATGGCTCTTTCTTCCATCAATGGGGGAATTTTCAAATGTATTCTTCATTATCTGACTGTAGATCATCATTCTCTAAACGGGTGGAAATCGTATTCCAACACGTTCAATTCAGGGAAATGAATAAAAGATTGCAAAAAATCTTTTCGACTTAACGTTAATATTCAGCGGCTCCCTCGCCGATTTTCATCAAATTCAATAGACATTCGTCGTTATGAGAAATGCGAAGTAATGACATTTTATTGAAATCCTAACAATTCGGCTGAAATTATCCAATGCAGTTACATTGTATATTATATCCATTTCAGGGTGTCTTTTAATCAGTGCTAATCACCAAGCCTATTTTTTTTAAAAAATCAGAACTTCCTAGGTAATATAAACTTAAATACTTCCCTCGAGACACCTAACATTGACGAAGTTGTTCAACATTTTAAAAAAACGTCTGCCTTTCTGACATAATCTACAACGCCGAACTAGGGGTAAAAGAGGTGGACACAAGGCCTTCGACCTGAGATCTATTGTGCTCTTCTACTTTTACAAATCACTGGCTGGCCAGCTTCAGAACACTCAACCTCCATTGCCTTGCTAGCAGCTCCTAAGTGTAGGATCTTGCGACTTTTCTCTCCTAGTTGTAAGTATCTAAACCTACACAGGCCGTGAAAAAAAAATATGCAAGGAAAATAAAAATGTATTCTGTCGTCTCCTCTTTTTCCTGGCAGTATCTATCTGCACAGTGTTTCTTCTGTCTACTCCTATCCGGGCAGTGCCAACCAGAATCCAGGTTCGGTTGCGGTTACCTTCCAATAATCCCTTTCGTGTGCCCAACGCCTGGGTATTGTTCCACCAGGTTTTTTACTTGATAAGCGTTCATTTTTGGATGTAAGCTTTTTGTGGTATGGTACGATGCCACAGTAGGGTTCAAACACTAGAGAATTCATGTTGGTTTCTTTTTTAGTCATCATGTTCACTTCCTCTTTTCCGCTGTCACGAATGCCCGGAGACCCATGGGCCACTGACCTCTGCCAGGGATTCCATACGCTCTTTGCCTTTAACTCCCATGAAGCTAAGGCAATTGCAGGAATTGACATTCAGAGGTTTAGTCCACTCTTTCCTTTCTGGTACACCACACACAGTACAGAACATTCACTTGTTGGTGGAGCGCATATAACGTATATACTTCCCAATATAGCGGAAATATTCCGTAATTAAAATTATTACAAAATCCAACGAACCTACCCAGAGGTTTCTACCGCCCTGTTTGCTTCCTACCTGTCCTAGGCAACATCCTTGAAAAGCTCTCCTGATGAGATTTGGATCATAGCTGAAACTGCTAATATCCTACGTCACCACTGTTACGGTCTTTAATTTGTGTTTGTAAAAGTTTTGTGTTCCAAAAGTAAACAGGATACATAAAATGGAGTCTTACCTTTCTTTCTCCAGAGCCTTTCTACGACGACGCTACGCCGTTCGCCCAGGCCTGAGGTTTGGTGCTACCTATGAAATTATCTTGTCTCTTCGTGGTGGTTTTAAGAGGAATAACAGAGAGAGTTCAATATTCCCTTGGCACTTTACGATTTAAGGGTAACAAAAAGAGAACGTACATTCACGACGGAGGTGGGAGACATGCAGCTTACCGATTGCTTTATGAATGAACCATAACAGAGCCTTCAAGAACGAACCTTAACCGTTTTAATGGGATTACAGGCGTAAACAACCACCAATTTCGTTTCTGATCGTTTCACTTACGACGAACTTTGTCGTATTATTGAGAAACTCAAAACTAAATTACGGCCTAAATTTCGTGGATCCCGTCCGAAGAATACTGACAAGGAATTAAAAAAATGATGTGGGGTTACAATTGAAGGTAAAGAGACTTTTAATAAAATATAATAAGGAACAACAACAAAAGAATAGCGGCTCTGCCGTGCTTCAGCACATCATTATTTTAACTAAAACACCAAACGCATTCATTAATAAAAAATAAAAAAATAAAAAAAATTAAATTAATAAAATGTCTCACTGGCGTTGAAAAAAAAAAAAGATATGATGCGACGTCGACAACGACGATGTATTCAGTCAAGGCTCAAGTCCGCAAATTTTCCTCAAATTAAGAATCTTCTGACCTCCGGAAGCATCTAAGAGAGACTGCCGTGGTTCTCTCAATTCCCGACGTGTTCGGCGCTTCACCCAATCAGATCATTGGATTATAACTCCACTATACAACAGCGCGTTGTGATTCTTGAGCAGAAACAGTATTGCACGGGTTTTTACTCGTTACGGCTCAAGTGTGCGATAGAGCATGGCACTCTGTTATGCTGTTGAAGCGGTTTCTTTCCTTTCACGTACCTTTTTATATAATCCTATCTGACAGGCCGGTATTGCATCGCTCTGAGGGCTGTCTTTTTTTATATCCCCTTTAAAGCGGGTGTCCCTCAGGTCAGCATCATAAGACCCTTCCTATTACCAATACGCCGACATTCCAGTTTTCCCTATACTATGCTCTTTTTCTGACGATACAATCATCCTGAAACTTCCCGACCTAGTCATAACATCCACGCTACATTTATACTGTGAAAATCAGCTTGTACTACAGGCTATTTCATTGGAACACTTTTTTGTTTTTTTTTAAGGAAAACAAATACTTAAATAATATGCACCCTAACAATACATTATTGCTCGTTGCTTAAAAACCGTTGAAAATGTAGTCAATATCAGAACCAGACAACCATTGTACAACGACCTATTCCCGGCAAGATTAGGGAGGTCTCACTAGTTTCAACCCCAAGGGGGTTGGGTGGTCATAAAACCTTCCTCAGCGGAGCTCTCTCCGTCCGATAAGAACCGGGCATTTTTTGTCGAGCTGATGCAAATCGTGCATGGGACTTGTGTTTATTCATCGCATTTCCAGCATCGGATTCGAAGCTGTACTGATTTCCATCTCACTGATGAAGTCCAATGTTAAGTGGGATTTTCGCGGTGGTGGAACGACCGTTTGCGAGGGAGACAGAGCGGAACAACCTTCAGGGTTCCATACAATTGCGTCGAGCATTGTTTCTAGAGTTGATACACGTGTTCCGGGTGACTCTTTGTCTGGAATGACAGCTGTAACCGGTCCAATCCTCCTGGCACTCCGGCCGACGAACGTAAGACACTTGAACGAATATAAGCAAAACGCTAATTGTTTGGACAAATTTGCACTGTTCAATATAAATTTATTTTAAAAACGTACTTTACTACAGAAAAACTTTAAAGCTTTATACAATTAATTTGAAACACCGTTCCAACGGATAAAAAAAGTCCATTTTCAAACCTTCGAAAACAAAAAAATTAGCAATATGTTTGTATAATATATTATATTGTGTTGAAGATTGGGGTGCTCGACTTTCTCGCACAACCACCCCTCCGTTTCACCAATCCCCTCAGGTCTTCTACACTATTTTATTCTCTGCACCTTAACCAAAATTTTTATTTTATCAGAGTATTATTTACCTTTGGCTGTTTGCTCTGCTTGACGGTCTCTCCTTCTCCTGAGCGTCTGTCATGGTTATACCATGTCTGGGATGGGCCTCTTGGTGGTGTTCAATTGGGCATGAGAATGATATTTTCCTTTCTTTGTTTTCTCTTAGTTTTTGGAAATCACAAGTCAAAATTCATGCTTTTTATGTACAATGATAGATACTAAATAAATAAATAGATAAGTAAATAAACACACACACACACACACACACACACACACATATATATATATATATATATATATATATATA
>CM077100.1:22162589-22183625 GCA_039619505.1 Cimex hemipterus | reverse complement strand
CACACATATATATATATATATATATATATATATATATAGTTATAGTTATATAATTTATTTATATAATAATTTTAAATAAATTATATAACTATAAATATAAATATAATGGGATGATGCAAAACCTCCGAATTTATTCAAGAAAGGATCCTTGGAAGGAACAAAGAAACAAAATGACTTGGAAAAAAGGATCTTCGTCATAACAGAACGACAATTATATCGTCATCATCAGAGCCTATTTATTTTAGGAAAATATCGCAGACATATTATATCATTTTAAAAAAAATTAAAAAACAATTATTTTTCTTAATTTAACTCTTCTTTCTTAATTTATTTAAAATTGGGTGAAGCTCAGTATCAAAACAATAACAGTGTGGAATTAATTAAAAAACAACGTAATATAGCAAGTAAAAAAAATGAACCAACAGGTCATTAAAAAACACACATACTAAACTAACTTTATTATACGAGACTTTACAGCGACCACTTCGGGCGTACCCCTAGGCACCGGAGTAGATGGCAGGATTGCCTAGGCCCATAGGGACGGTTACCCTATGGGCGTGTTTTCACACTCACCCACCCACACACACACCACCACTTAGACTCTCAACAACTGAGAAGTCCAGATTTTAAAATTTCCATAAAAATCTCACGATCCATCCTAAATCTACTGCACGATCCCTCTCCTCACATTCCCAACAACCCGCAGACGTTTCTTTTATGGACGACGGCCTCGAGACCTATTGGCCGTTAATCCCTTACACCGAGTGCCGGCATTGATTGGCTTCCTAAGGCATGTGTCCACCCAGTGCAGCGCTAGAATTCGTGTTCATGTCTATGACCGTGTGAAAAAAAAGTACTGTGGTCACATTTGTAATACGGATAGGGTACAAATAAATTTTTAAAAAAGTTTTGAAACAATTACAGATAGTCTCTTGAGTAGTGGTAATTATTTCAATATCAGACCCTATTGAAATCATGGTGCCAGTTGATAATGGCAGATTCTAAAATATTAAAATCGATAGCCTCGAGGTCAAAATAATATATTATTATAATGAAAGGTTTGACCGAAATTTCCCCGCCTTTCCCAAGCTTCTTTCTAATTTAAAATTTTATCTTTTTTCGCATCATTATAATCACTGAATAACTTCTCAACTCTTACCTCCAGTCTGGAACGGGTGATCGTTCGAGATTGAAAGGCAGGGGTTAATTTTAGGGCGGTTCCAGGTTCTTGTCACGGCCAATCTGCAATGCAAATTCAAAGAGTCGCTCTCGTCATGGCCTCTAACTCAAACCGAGTAAAACGAGAGGTATTAATTTAAATTAGGACCCGGCCATTTTTCCTGATCCTTTGCTCTCACCGCTGGAAAATTCAATCAGAGAGAAAACAAACAAACGATTTGTAGGATTCAGAATAAATTAGAGGGAATGGGGAAAAAGGCCGTTTGTCTCAATCGAGTAGCGGAAAACATCACAGCAATCCGATGAACTGGAGACAAATCATCTGAAGACAATTACATCCAAACACGGCCATCGCTAGTTGAACGCGGTTCCCTTGGATTTACTTAGAAAATAAAAATTTTGATATCCTCGAGTAAAGATATAAAAATATATAAAAAGTGAAACCACTTGAAATATAATTTATTTTCGAAGGCGCATAAACTCCTCGACCCTTTTATATAGAAGTATTTCAAATCCAAAACACACAGAACTTACAAAATTCGCTTTCACTACATTTCCAAAAAGTATGGAATTACCTAAGCCTTTGCCGTTCCGATGTATTTCTATTTTTACTACACAGGGCAACAAATTCTGGAAACAAAAGTTTTAAACTTATGGTCCTCCTGTATAAAATAGGTTATTTCCCCATAATGAACAAACATTAAACTTTTCTTTTAACAAAATCCATATCAAAGTAAGACTTAGAGGGAAATTGGAAGGATGTTAATAAAAATTTAAAAAGATATAATGAATTTGGTGGTCCTTCCATTAGACTATGTACCGGGCGGCCACCAAAACTGAATGTCCTTGACAAATCGTGGACTAGAGCTCCATTGCTGAGAACTTGTCACGTGAAATAAAGATTTTTATTCAACATAACATAAAAAGAAATGAAAACGTATTGTTGTTTAACTTGCAGAGCTGTAAGCATTGTGATTCTTCTAACTGGGTATAACATGTAAATAAATACAAGCTAGGATAATTCTCAATCAATTAATTATCACCAGCAGTATTCGAACCCACGACCTTCAGTACACCGCTGCTCTAACTACGCTGTCATGACTTAGATACCCCCGGCCATCATAAACAACCAAAAAACATTTGGTTTTTATCTTAACCAACAATGAAATTAGTACACCAAAAATAATATTTTTGTAATCTCTGAATAACAATTGATGATCATTTAATTGCGACTGGAATTAGATTTGGAAAAAAAGCCTCATTTCTGTAAATTAAAAGCTCTGCAACCAGTTTATGTTACCCTGTCTCCTGTTACCTACCACCGTAATTGGTGGAGTAGAGGGGGTAGTGCACACGGTTAAAGGAAAAGAAAGAAAATATAAAAAATAATACTCGGTTACTGTAGAAGTTATTATAATGGAAATTTAAATATTGATAATTCCTCCACGAATTTAAAAAAAAAAAAAAAAACAATATTAGCTAAATTCTTTAAAGATGATAAAACGAACTTTCGTATTAGTTTCAACAAAAAAAATTATGACCTAATTTACTAGAAACATTTTTGGCTTTTAGATATTTGTTGGTTTTTTTAATAACTTTGATAGCTTTTTCTATATTTTTATTTCAATTTACATGAAAATAGTTTTAAAATGATACTTTCATACAGTTTGATTTGAATAAATATTAAAAAACAGAAAATTTCAACTTTAATTTTTTTACAGTTAATTAAGTATTAAGGATTAATTGAGATAAAAAAAACAATGGCACGAGCGGGATTCGAACCACACGATCTTCGGCTAGATACGCCGCTGCTCTACCACTTGAGCTACGTGTCCTCGATCCACTCGGACACCAACTTCCCATCTCAGCCCCACGTTTTGAATTCCCCACCCTTTTTGCCATTTTTCAAATGTCGTGTAATCGGTTTGGATTTTCGGCGACAAATGGAGTGGCCACGGAGAGCTTTAGTGAAGTATACTTCATTTAAATTCATTGAATCCACTAATTTCGTGGTCCGCTTGGCCAATTAATTTTACTGTATTAATTGGTCAAGCGGGCCACGAAATTAGTGAATTTAATTTTTTTCTTTTTTTTTGCGAAACCTAATCCTATTCTCAATATATACCTGTCCGATACTTTGTTGTGCGTTGAATCACCAAAAAAGGTTTGAAATAAATCCGTGACACACCAACCTGGTCGTCCCCTTGTGAGATATCATTTGTGACTCCAATGGACGCTTAACTTGAATATTAGCTAAAGAAGGAGTCGTAAAACATATGCGTGTTTTTTTTAAGCGGGGGGTGTATGGTAGAAAATTCCAAGGGGGATGGTAGAAATCGAACCCAAGACGGTGTTTACGAGTCTAGAATCTATCACGCTGCCGCTACCGCGATCCCCAAGTTGATGTTTTGCCTTCTAAAAATGGTTTTACTGTGGTCCACACTATTAAAAAAATATATACACTGCTTTTCTCAATATAATGTCAACATTCGAAACTGATATGTCACTTTCGGCAAAAGAAAATAATCCGATCCTTCGAAATCCAAATAACATGAAAAGACTCGTATGATGTGCAATCAAAGGAATTGAAAAGAGTTGATCGGGTTGTTATTTGCCGAGCGAAAAAGTTGAGAAGCCTATAAAAAAAGCCCTTTTCAAAACCCAAACGAATCCGATTTTTATTATTATAGTTGATGTTGTATTCGAATAAAACGTAAAAGGTGTACAGAGATGTGATATTGGACTAACCTAATTCCAGCATCGTTCAACAGATCATCACCCCTATTCTATCCACGTTCTTTTCATCTTTCTTAAAAAAGGGCCATCACGAAGAGACTTCTCCTCTTCTTTTATGACAGGCGCAATTTATATGAAAAGCTGAGCCATTACTTCTTTCTTTTCCTCACGATTATACTTATAAGGGTCGTTTGTATTATTATTTTATTCGAGTCAAAGGTTTAATTTTGCAAATGATAGAAAAATATTTTAGTTTTAAGATGTTATTAAGTAATGTGGACATTACAAAATTTTACAAATCAACAGAATGTTTAAACAAGAGCAAACGTGTGAATGTTTGAACTTTTGAACTGGTTGACAACTTTTTGCTCTTCCTGATTTATTTCTGTTAATTAATGTTTCAGTTTCATTAGTTAGCATTAATTATTTAATTTTCAAGTGCACGTCTATGAAGCAATGTGTTTAGGAATCATTGGATAATTTTAAATTCTGCTCATTTGTTTTCTCTAATGGGTATACTAAAAGTTCCTTTGGAAAAAAATTGTTGTTGGTCGGCTCGTGAGTTCATGAATTTTTTTATGCGCATTCCTAATACGATGCAGAGTTCTAGGTTGGCATTCTAATATAATAGGGATATTCACGATCTTTGTGTTAACCCTGTTAACTCTGTTAGATCGAGAAAAATGATGACGTAGACTTGTAAAAATCGGCTTTTTAATATTGCTCGATCTAACAGGCCAGGGCCAATGTTAGGTATTAGATCGAAATTGTAGTCATATTGCCATCCGTTAGGGTGTAGGTAACCAAAATGACAGCCATGAATTTAACAGCTGTTTTTTTGTTTAATTTATTATTACGTATTTTTATTCTTAATTCCGCATTACTTAAATCAGACCAATACGTTTCTTTTGTTATTTTCTGACCTGCCCTTATACTCTCATTCATAATAGATACATCCCCTATCCTGTAAAGTTGTAGGATGTTAGAGGTTAGGATACAAGTTAGGTATGTCGGTAGGAAAACTTGTCGTTTATTAGTGCTTTTCGAGTGAATGAAAAAGTTTTCCTTTTTTACTGACTTCTGGCATCTTACAATGTAACATAAAACAAAACAAAACAAGCTACAACAAGCCTTCAAGGACTGATATAGCTTTATTTTTGGTTCTACCAACCAGGGAAAATTAATGTTTAACATTCTAAGAAAAGAGGGGGGGTGTTCACGATCTTACCGGACACGAGTTAACATCTAACAAATATCGTGAATACCGCAAACATTTAAAATACGGTTTGGATTTGGGCCAAACCGAGTTTAAAAGTTACAGGAAGAATCTAGTATAAAAACGGTACCAAAAATGCCAAAATTCAATAAAGAGAGGCGTTGCTAGGAGGGTGTGAAGTTACGCAAACCGCGCAGTTGTGCAGGAGAAAAAATGGCACAAATTTTGATTGAATTTTTTTCTTTCATCGCCTATAACTCTACGACCCCCAGTCGATTTGGCTGAAAACAATTCCAACCGTCATTATAGGATTCTTTACCACCCTGCCAAATTTCATTGCTTTTAGATCAAAAATTCGGCCGTTAGAGAGAACTAGATTTTTGCAAATCTATATAAAATTCAACATCAGCTTGCACGTTTCTTTTTATCACAACGAATGTTCGAAGTATCGAACCGGGAGAAAACAAAGCCAAAGCGTGACAAGTTAAGAAGAAACTGATTTAATTTTGGGAAGGTTTATCAGAGGTAACAGATCACGGTTTTATAATTGTGAAATATAAGCCTCTTCGCTTAATTAAGGCTAAACTAAGACATATTACATGTAACACACAACATCTTCACTTGGCTCCAGGGCGTGGGCGGGGTAATTCCCCCTTTTCACCCCCCCCCTTAGATACGCCATTGAAAACAGTACCGAAACAACCAAACGGCTCCTCAACCGCTCTGGAAACTTTATTGGTCAATATTTCATGTAGGATGTACAATATCTTTGAATCATGTTCCGTGGGTGGGCGGAGAGTCAAAGTAAGGTTCTTGACAGCATCGGGTGGGGGTGTCGACCTAAACAGGGCGGGTGGGACAGGACAAATTACACAACTTTTCGATGCCTGAATTTTCTTTATTACTTCCTCCAAACGCCTGATTTGGAAACTTGCACCGCCGACATTCTTAATCCATGTCGTTACAATTAAATTCTTTGATTTCAGGTCATAACATCCAATCAGAGTTGGCGACAATTTCAGCCGGTGAGTCTCAAATATTATTAATTTTTCATGTATTATTAGACTTGTAAAATTGTCCAATAAGTAATTTGGAATTGAAATTTATTTAATAGATAATATTATAAACATGTTGTAAATAAGTGAATGAAAGGTGAAATGTAGGACATTATAGGGACATTAAACATCCTTGTGGCAGAGGACATAAATAAGTTTACATTTTTTGCTAATGTGGCCTAAAGAACAGAGTGAAAAATTGTCATAAAAACTAATTGCAGTAAGATTAAATAAATCATAAGTACAAAAGGCTTCGGACACAGTACCTTTGTTTGACCAGAATTGTATATTATACATATAGGGAATAGGGGGATATGGATAAAAGAGGCGGCCACAAGGCCTGATGTACTTCAACCTGAGTAGATCGGTTGGGCTCCCTTGTTTTTTATAACTTACTAGCCAGATTCAGGCTATTAACCAGCCTCTAGAGCTTTACCAGCGGCTCCTTGGTTTATGATCTTACTTCTGGTTTTTCTTGTCCTAGTTGCAAGAACCTGCACCAACTGCAGACCTTCACAGAAATGTGTTCTGAGGTCTTCTCATTTTCCTGGCATTTCTGCACAGTGTTTTTTCTGTCTGTACTATCCGGTGCATGTGCTTTCTTAATTGGCTGTATCCTGGTTCGGTTGCGGTTGCCTTCCGGTAATTGTTTTGTCAGTTTTGCGGATGTTCCTTCTATGAATCTCATCGCGGGCCTCATACCTGCGGAATTGTTCCACCAGGTTTTGGACTCATTAAGGATCCATGTTACGATGTGTCCTCTTTTATGGCAGGCTGCTTAGGCCACAGTAGGGTTGTGGGCCCAGATAGTCCATGTTAGCTCCCTTTTTGACCAACATGTCAACTGTTCGTTGCCTCTTTGCCCCGAATGTCCCGGGACCCATGCCAGGGCCAGGCCGTTAGTGTCGCTGACTTCCATTAGAGGCATCCATACAGTATCAAACACTCTTTGCCTTCGCATCGCTTGAGTCTAAGGTCTTAAGAGCCACCTGGCTCTCAGTTATATTTACAATTCTTCCTAATTTGGCCTATAGAAATAAAAAACATTGTTGAAAAATTATTATAAAAACCTAATCCAGTAAGATAAATGAATATTAAGTACAATAGGCTTAGGACACAGTGCGGAGTTAATAAATAGGCAATTTACTAATAATTACATATATTATAACTCAGTGACTAGACATTACAATAGACAACTTCTATATAACTTTAGTTAAGCACCTTTCTCTTTTATGTCCTTGATGTCCAAGACGGTTTCCATATCAGATTATCTCGATATAATAGATATCAGCCTTTAATATTCTAATTTTATAAGCAAAATCAGGGTTCAAATTCTTCATCAACCTTTCTTTCAGCCATGTGTGCATGAAGCAAGTGACTTTGATGCGACTTGGTTCACCTCTGATAACAAATCGTCGTGCTGTTCTGAACTATATTTACGTTTACGAATTGCTGATTAATTAAGCATAGTTAATATTTATATCGTTGCTTAATGTGCTGAAACAGTTTTCATTGATTTATCTCCTGATATATATGGCCGTTTTCTTGTAAGCCGAAGGTGTACTGAATATAGGTGCATGGCAGAGAAAATTCTCTCCCCTGCCTAAAAAATATTGTGTGTCTGAGAACTCCAAAGACGCTTGCGAGCTGATCAAAAGAGTTAACTCAGTTTACTGAGCGAGCGGTGAACCGTTCTGATGAAAAAAGGGGAAGATATAACCGTCCACCCTTCAGTGATTCCCGGTCGATTTTAAAGTATGCTTAACCACTGCTTTCGTGGTTGTGTTGTGACGACCTTTTGCCGTCTGAAGACGATCAAGGCGCAAGATGAAACATAAAATTACTACTATTTATTTATACATCTATATTATACATAGCATTTTTTTTATTTATTGAAGCAGGTAGTTGAAATTTGACGGTTCTGTTAGTGGATAGCTTTTTTTATCAGTTACGAACTCAGATATACGCGCTTCTAAACTATAAACTAGTTGAAAATTTTAAAGCTGGTCATTATATTGCGTACATTTCCCTTTTGTGCGTTTTTCTATCTCCATTTTGGTCCCATTCCGAAACTACCACGAGAAAAAATAAGGAAACCACATAATTGCATTGAAAAGAGAAACAGTGGCAAGAGGACATCGCATGGTGAATATTAAAAAAGAAAAACGCATTTGAAAAATATGTCTTCTCATCCATAGAGACCCATAGCGGTTCATTTTTCACTTGTACTTGAAGGATCTGCTCATAAAAATACGGATTCGGATGGCGAGGGTTCGAGTGGTTCGGGATATTTAGAAGAAGCCATTTCTCTATTGTTTATTAAGAGCTTTAATACTACAAAAGGAAAGGAGAGTTTAAAAGGAAGCAGGGTTTGTACTCCCCAGGTACTGCAGCCTTCTGGCTTATTGTACCTCCTAGTTCCTTAATTCAGTGCAATAGACACTATCCTTCTCCTTAAAAGTACCAAGTCATTGACTGTCGCTGCTACATTTCATTCCCTAAGTTTTTTTTTTCATATGTTAGGTTGAATCTCCATTGAGCTGTTGCTTCGCAGTCGAAGATGATATGGATTCTCCCCTTAATTCCATAATCTGTCGATGGGATTTTCGTGGAATAGGCCCATGTTGTGTAGATATTTTCTCAGATGCCAGTAACCGTTAGTTGTTCTATCACTCTCCTATCCTCTTAGTTTAGCCCTCTCCAGTTGCAGCAGTGATTTTGCCAGTCTTGTTGAGGTTGTTTCATCATATGTTTACTGTGTTTAGCACCGCTGGAGTTTATCCACTTCTCCTATTGTTTTGTTTGGATCCATTCTGCGATGGAGGATTCTACATTTGCTTTTGTTCTCCCAAGAATAGGTTCGGGACCCATGTTTGGTCTTGCAGATCCTTCTCTGGCGAGTCTGTCTACTTTCCCGTTACCCAAAATTCCTCTGTGCACTGGCACCCAAGGTATCATCAAGTTGTTGTGTTTCCCCAGGTTTTGGAGATTTTGGGTGCATTCACTGACAAATTTTGATGTGATTCTTTCCATTCTATAATTCCGGACGACAAATTTTGGGCACCATCTACCAGTGGCAATGAATGTTTTGTTTGGGTGCTTGTTGTATTTATTAGTATGAGTGTGGAGGGGCTGATGGTGGCCCTGATTGGAGCCTAACTCCGTTTGTTGGGAATCGACCGCGAATTTAGCTTAAGGGTACTATCAATTCAGCCGCATGACGGGGTAGGTGAATTCCCGTGAGGCATGGACTCCCTAGGGTCTGCACATCGGGGAATGACAACCCTTCGGGTTGAAAGCCCATAGTAGCGCTTCAAATGCTCTTCCAATTAGTAGAATTTACCAATCCGCCAGTCTCTTAAGCGACCAACGTGACCTCGACTGCTTCCATGTGTGACTACTTATCTTCAAATATGTTCTTAATAATAACAACTTGAAGAAAGTTTATTTTATAAGAAATGCTGTATATGCTTGGGAGGAATAATCTGTTTTCCAATTAAAATCGCTGTAGATAAATAGCTATAAGTTTAAAATATATATAAAGTACTAAAACATCGATTAAAGGCTGATTGTTCATAAGTTAACATAAAGTGTATGTTTATCTCATAATTTTCTTTTGTAAAAAGGCTATTTTAAATGCGCGATAATTTTAAATACTGTGCATGCAGTCGTTAGCATAATCAAGTTGACCCCAAGAGGGGAAAAAGCTCAGAAAAAAGTCCACACGATTATAAATTCATTCCTGCGCCCAAGGGATGAAAAAATAATTGACGTCAGTGTGCGTTTTAAAACGCACATTTTAAAAGATAAGACCGACAATCAAAACCCATTCATATTGTTTCCAAACAAATCTTTAAACAGTAAGGGTTTACTTTATTTCACTTTCACAAATGAGGTTTTTACAAGAATTCGAATAATAGAAATATACCCATTTTCTCATTCGAATATTTGGCTGAATAGGTGCTTCTCTATTTGTATAACTGTAATTACACTTAAAACTTAAGCGGATAGTGGTAACCGCGTTAGTCGGTGCAGACCAGGTTCACCAGACCCACTCGAAGTTCGCGCCCATCGAATTCGGCTGTGTAGACGCTACATGCGATGGGAGTGACCATTAAGTGGATGCTCGTCGCTGGTCTTAAGCCATCCGTGAAGAAGAGGCGAATACCGGCGACCTTATTTATGAAGGTTATATATATCACAATATAATTTTATGCTTTTGGTACTTATTTAATTTATAAACGCAAACATTTATGATCTTATTGATCTTCTCTATATTGCTCCATCACTTGGGAACTCAATATTCTGCCTTCACTCCTGACACACTACACCTTCATGGTAATAAATACATTCCTTCTCAACACACGCTAGGGTCACTACATACAATAGAACAACCGTTTCCTCCAAGAATAGAACCGAGCACCCAGCCACACCTTGCCGTACTCATATTGGGTGTCATTCTTATGCTTTTTATGGAGAAAAGGAATTGCACCCTTCAATTAAGTTGGCCACACCGAGCAGCCATTCTTGACATGCTGGACGCTTAGGCGCACTTCGGCCCAAAAGTGTGCCGAAAATGACAAGATTTCCCATGTAATTTGAACAGTTTAAACCGAAGTGTTAAATTTACTCGAATAGGATTACGAGACATTTAGCCGGATCGAATTATTACGTTGTTTCCCTTTGTCTTTATAAAAAGCCTGTCTTTTAATTCCAGTGATAAGGTCAAGGATCAGATCGATCGTTATTTAGCGACAATAGAATTCCTCGAATTTTTCCGAAGCGTTCATTCCGTTTTCCCTTAATTATGCCACCCTTATTTCTGTTATTTGTACCGTCGAAGAACGAGTATTTCCACAACCAATAACAATATAAGTTTCGGACACCGCCGTGTAATATTGAATAAACGGGTAACTAAAGTTGGCGGACCCTGCAACTACCATTAGCCGATACTGAACAGAGTGTAGGAGGATACGGTAATTTGCACACTAACAGTATTACCTTACCCTACCTTGCAGTATACTGAAACCCCCACCGCAAGATGTATTGTTCGCTTGACCTATTTTGACAAAGAAATGATCCATCCAATCTGCCGACTTCGATTACTGCGACGCTCCTTTTCATAGCTCTCTCTTCTCCGCCTCCCGTCACCCTCGTAGAAGTTCGTCTTTTTTTTAAGAACAAAAACGTTTCATCTACTTCAAAGACTCAAAGAATTTAATAATTTCCGCTTGGAATTCCTGTCAGATATTCTATACTTATCAGACTTCAAGTGCCCTTCACAGTTCCTCTGAATGGGTGTACAATTACCCTGAACTCCAGTTCTTTAAGTACTTACCCTACGATGAGAACTGGCGTCAAATAAGAAGTCCCAACTTTTCTCCACTGCGACTTAGGCTACGGTTACTATGGATGAGAATTCTGACGAAATTTTGATCTGACGAGTACGTCCGAAATTCTCGACAGGACAAGGTGGTTACAATGTGCGCATTTTAAGATTGTACGTTTCTGCTTCCCAAAATGGACGAACTTAGTGAGTTTTATTTTCTTGAAAGTCTGTTGATTAAGCTATTATTGATAGGTGGTGAGAAAACGTAGCATGTTGGTACAACCTTCTCGTCTCGTTTTTACGAGACGGTGGACAAGAAGGTGCTGTACAAGTAAATTACGGATTATTAATTAAATTGTTAAATATAAAAGTAATTTTATATTGGAAAGAAATTATTATAAATTGTGGGAAACAAATATTTATAAAGGATGCCTTCTTTTGTTTTACTTTTATTACCCTGCACTTAACTGGGTCTCCTCTGCAGCAAGTCTTTTTCCGACAATGTCCTTGGCGCATCTAACGCTAATTGGCCTATTGCGGCGGAGTCCTTTCCAGCTGAAAAAGGGGGACACTCCCCCACTTCCACGGTCGCCCTGTCGCGCGATCTCCTGAGTCGTGACAATGTTAACCACTTATTTTCCACAATAGACGAGAAGGGAGAGTTTCAAACTTATTGTTAGACCTTATAAAACTGTACATTAAACCGTGCACGTTTAGTGGTCATAATTGACCATATGAATTTAAATGAAATCTGCAAAATAACAAAAAGAGGGATAATTGGAACGGCATAGCGTATTGTAACGCAGTTCATACTGCGCTCAATAAGTGGCCACGTGTTTTTTTCTTTGTGGTATTAGATGTATAGCGTCTACCATGGGCCAACGTTTGATACAAACCGCCAACCCCAGACAAGCTCAGCCCATGAATACCACGACTTCTCCGTCACTAAAATTCTCTTATCTGACATGAAGAGGGCTGACTATTTATGAAGGATTTGCATGTGTGTCCACACCCTTCCTCCGATAGGGGTAAAACACAACCCATAGTGCCGATTCGTCACCGGCAAAGCTCCCCTCGTAAAGAGACCCCCCCCCCAACCAGGTACACGGCGCGACGCATGCCGCCTCACCCACTGACAACCGACTCCAGTCAATATTCATTTTCATCTTTTCTAAACGGTATAGACTGATAGGCATAAAATTCCATCCAATTTTTTTAAATTAAAAATTAAAATTATTTATAATTAATTTGTCTTATTGGTTTTACCAGTAAATGTTTATTTATGCTATTTTTTAAATTGGAATTATCAATTAGACGTGAACGTTTTGACGGAGGAACTCTGTCCTCCGCAGTCCATGGTCATTTTATTTACCAGGACCGAAAATGAAAACGATAAAAAATTTAATTTTTAAATAATATAGAAATAAAATAAGAAAGGGCGTCGGTGGCCGCAACGGTTTTAGCGTTACAAAGCGCTTATCACGAACGAAGGTCATCACAACTGTGTCTATTTATTTTTAAATTTGATAAGTTTATACAAGTGAGTAATAATTTAAAATTGGGATGTTCTTTAAGTTTATTAAACGTGGAAACATGAATAATTTTGCAATAAAATTCAAGTTAGTGAAAGTTATCAGATCTCGATTCTTTAATCCTTTCATCCTTGATTTCTTCTCGCCTCCATTCTCTGCTAAATGCACGATAAGGTCCTTTTTTACCACTCCAACCTCCCGCGGGGTACATAACGGATCGGAAATATTTAAAATTTTGGATATCAAGAATCCTAGAGTTCTAGAATACAATCGTTGAATTTTTGAATTTTTTGAATTGAAATTTAGTTAACTGTAACTTAACTAGAAATTTAGCCTTTCATCCAAAAAATGGCGAACATCAAAAACCACGATAAGAACAAATAAAAGGCAAGAGGTTGATGTAGAAAGAAGATGATCGATCGTGTCTACAACGAGTTACTTTGATATATCCTATTCGTAAACGAGCCATAATAACAAGCTCTCTTGTGATCCTTTTCCTAAGCCAGTAAGGTACTTCGCGTTTAATTTCCTTCTTGTAATCTCTCAACCCTTCTTTGTGGATTTTTTATCTTTAGACATAAATCACTTGATTATTGGTTGTCTTTGAAAAGAACTCCGCGTCTTTTTCCTCTGGGCTCCCTTTGTGACTTTCATATTTAATATGTACAGATTGGAGATGGTTTTTTTTTTCTTTTCTTTTTTTTAAATTGCATCCCAATAATATTTATAGTTGGTCAAACATTATATAACAACTCGGAACAAATCGTTGCTCCGGGATGGTTTAAAAGTTAGAACTTTTCTGCCAATAGTACTTGAATTATTCAAACGGCTGCACACCCTGAACAAGAAAAATCATTTCGTATGGCCAATTTTTGAAAAAAAATCAGATTCATTCACACATTCAAGGTCTCCTTCTCACAATGACAAAAAATAGTATAATAATAATAATAATAATAATAAGAGACTTTATTTGAAACATAAAATTAAAATTTTAACAAAAAGTGTAATTAGACATAGAATTAAAAGGACATTTCAGGTCAAAACCATGACCTATACAACTTAACAAATTTTATAATAGTAAAGAAAGATATAAATATAAATCCATTATATTTCGTGGTCCGATTGACCCAATAACCTTTTTTTACGAGGGTTCGCAACAGCAGAGGTGATATAAACCCTCAGGGTGCCGGTGTTTGTGGTAAAAAATGTAACGAATATCTACACTGCATGCAGATACTTCTGTACATGGATATGTCTTATGATGGCTATTTAAACACACTCGCAAATTAATCGCGTCGCGTCACAGGCGTCATAAGCGTCGCGTCATAAGAATCAACCGCGTCGCGACTTTAAAAACACCTGCCCACCAATTCGCTCTCGCGTAACCTTGGTAAACAGTGCACACACGCACGGTCGTGGTAACACGCATACGCACGGGCGTGGTAATATTTTCCGTGTTAAACTTTCGGACTGACCCCCAGCCATAAGACAATCCATGTAAAAAGCCCATTTGTAAGTATGTCTGGTTCGAATGCAGGGCCGCTGGATTCGAACCCGGGACTTTACCGTAAGGACAGTGATGAGCGCCGTGCCAAAGACTGAACTTTGCGACCACCAACGCCCCTTTTTTTTAATTAAATAAAAATTTTAAGTAAGATTTCGGTTGGAATGAAAAAGTTAGCGTCAAAAGCGGGATTCGAGCACCCGACCTTCGGCTCAATACGCCTCTGATCTAACTACTTCAGTTATCGTGACTTCGACTCAAATGGCAGAGCAGCGGCGTAGTTAGCCGAAGTTCGTGGGTTCTTATCCCGCTCGCTACACTAGCGTTTTCATTTGAATCTTTGCATAACCCTTGCAGTTTTTGAACATTTGATAGTAATGCTACAAGTGAAGTTTTTGGCGGAGAAAGACACCAAGATACTTGGCATTCTTGGCCCAGGGTTGAGTATTGCTATTGATTTTGACAAAATTATCAACATCAGGTTCCTTCTGGAAAAAGGTATCTTCGGTTTTAACTTTGGACGAATTTTTCATTTATTAAAATAACTGAAATATTTACTTGCTACTTCACTCAAATCGTTAACTATAGTGTCAATTCTGTAAGAGGATTTTATGAATGCCGTACCATCAGCGAATAGTGCAAGATGAACTTTATTTTTAATGTTCAAATATCCGCAATGAATGTATTAAAAAGTGTAGGGCCGAGCACGGAACCTTGTCGAACACTGAAATGTTTAGTTGCTATTGATGTATGATATATTCACCGACACTTTGACCATAATACTGATCAAACATCAGATTAACTATTGGACACTGTTAAAAGGCTTAAAAGATTTTTTGAGAAAGTGAATGATATCTCCATAAATGTATTCGATCATGATGGGAAACAATTATGTTTATCCTCTCAAAATTGTCGATTGTTTCTTAAAAGACCACAAGGATGCGTTGATGGGTATTGGTCACGGTCACTTACTGGGTCTGTCTCCATTCGCGGTTTTTTTGGTTATTCAAACGCGTTTCGGCACTGCGCCATCTTCAGTGAAGAATTGTCTGTTACATTGTCAGAGTAGGATATATATATATATATATCATTGGGTGAAAGGTTTGGTTAGTGAGACGTAATGTGCCGGGTCAACATGAATTTCAACGAGGCTGTATTTCCCCGTCATTGGGATACGCCTCATTTGAACTCTTTAACAGTAGTCGGAATGTTTTGCGTTCTTAACGTAGATACTTATCTCGGTCATTTGTGGTTTTGAAACATAACGGATTGTCGAACATCAGCTGTAATTTTTTTCATACTTGAATTTGATCGATCGACATTGACATAAAAATACGAAATTCGTTAAGTAGTCGCCTAGGAGATGTATGAGATATTTAGGAAAGCTGCTTAGTGACATAAAAATAGATCGCCAAATATGTGACCTCGTTTTTCCGAGAGAAATTCCTGCAATGATTAAGTCCCGCAGAAACTATAACTCACATGGCTCTTTAACATTTTTCTTCAAAATCTACGATAAAAAGTCGACCTTACCCCGACTGTTATACTCGTTTTGAAACCTAGACCAAACAGTTAAAGACCTATTCACCTTACTTCAGTCAGCAGGTTATTACTTGAACGTGTTGGGTTCTCTTAATGAAATGAGCATCATTATGCCAGAGCAGGTTGTTTGACCATTAGGCCAGGGTAATAGATAATTTCATCATAGCGTATATATGGCAACATGGTATCGACATGTTGTAGGTTGAAGAAATTTACCTTGTTACATCATAAAAATATTCATCTCTTATTAAGACGATTGTGAATTTACTTTCTATCATATCTTTCCCAATCAGCTGCTGGTGTTGTCCAAGGCTATATGCCTTGGACCCATCCGGTTTGCCCCTCCTGGAGTCTCACATGCAAAACTAATATCGCCAGGTTGTTACATGGCGATATTAGTTCTTCAAGGCTCGATCCTAGGACCCATCCTGTACTTTGTGAATTTTAACCCTGTTTCGTAGACTCCGGCGGGAGTAAGTATTGGGTATCTATTCTCCAAGTCCGGCGCTACCAGGGATAGTTGTCGGCTGTTGGGTAAATGATTTAATGGATAAAAAATTGAATAATTCGTTTAATAGTTGATTTTATTAATTGACAATTTATGATAAAAATACGGAAACTAAAATCTGGCCGGAAACCAACGACAAACAACAAACACGAAACGAACAAAAACGAACAAGGTTAACGAGAAGAATTATGGATATATAGAAAGAGATAAGTTGGTATACAGAATGACAATGTTGAGAAGAAACGAATGACGTTCGTACGTCCTGTTGTCGACTTACGACAGTATTTATCTTTATTATAGTCTGGGAGCCATCAGTCAAAGGTGCGTTGTTCCTTAATACCCGTCGGAAACCAGAGAGCGACTGACTGAAGAAAGCGTTACGTACATTCGTGGGTACAGGTCAAAGACCAGGCAGAGACTCATAGCAGACAGCTGATGTACGTTCGTGCGTACAGGTCAAGACCAGGGAGTGACTCACTTTTTTTACGACACCTTGCTGAAAATGACCTGTTTCTCCCTCCAGCGTCTTGATCCTTACAAATTTTCCATTTTCATAATTTTTCAAAATGATAAATTGAAGATAACAAATGACAAGATTTCCCAACCAACCATTAATAAATAAAAATGTTTACGTTGGCGTAAACAAGCCCAATAACTCGTCTTGAGGATAATTTAATTGCGGTAATTATAAGGCCATTTTGTAGACCTGTTATAAGTGTGGATTTAGTATTTTTTTATTCTAAAATTCGTTGCATAGCAGTGCCTGAAAATTGGGGAAAAAAACTACGCACGATATGGTTATTGCATTACATATCCCTCTTATCAGCCAAAGTCGGACGCTTAGCCTTAATTGCGGTCTTGCCATTTGGCCGTAATGCAAGTTCAAATTTAAATCTAGATTGCGAGAAAAAAGACTATAATAAATGTCTATGTTTGGTCAAACAAGTCCCTTACCCAATATTTGAATTATTATTTCCTGGATGAATATTACATCAAGATATACCCGGGATCAACCTCATTTCTAGAAAAACTTGTTTAAAAATGATGTACGTCCTTTCTAACAGATCATCTGACACATTTCCTCAATATCTTCGGTGTAAAGGGAACCTGACTCGTTGGAACGTCGAGATTTCTTTGATACCCTTTGTAGAAGAACGTGTTACAAATTTAATTGTGAGATACGGCCCTCACGTTCCAAAGAAGCCCACTCAAATCAATACGCTCTTGGAAAGGTGGCGGACAAAGATAACCTGGCCAATATGAACTCCTTGTCCTGCTGTTTTTTTGCCTAATCCGCCAGGCAGTTCCGCTCGCTCCAAAAATGTTGCGAGCAATATTGTGCGGAGAAAAGCCTCCCTCTACCACAGGGCCACATCAGTCGTCGATAAATACATACATATGTGACATAACCATTATATGGCCAGTCACAAAGTACTCTCTCTCTCCCATCTCTCACTGTATCTCTCTCTCTCAATCTTTCTTTCTCTCTATTTTCTCTCTCTCACACTCTCTCACTCACTCACTCATTGAATTTTATTTTGCTGTTCGGATTACTGGAATGTTCAGAGTAATGATGTTCGGATTAGGGAGAGATTACTGTAGCACAATAACACTCTTAATACGGTTCAAAGATTGCGTGACTATACTGATTTGCTGTCTGGTTGGGATTATCAAAAAGGCGGATTTGTCATTTATTACTATTTCTAGAAAATATGATAAATGGTAACGATAAAGACGAAACCAACATTGAAAACCCATTTTCTGTCGATTTATTGTGTAAACGTATAACAATGAAAAGCTGTTTTGTATTAAGTCCCTATTAAAAGTGTATTACAGCAGTTGATGTTCAAGGATTTCAGTACATGTTAATAACATTTGTCTTATTATCTCGTGACTCCTTTGAAAACAGTTTAAATCCACTTTTGTAATCTGGTGGAATGAAATGAAAACCTTTTGTAATTATCTACCCAAGTAATGTTGTATGTTCATCGATTGCCATTAATTTAGACGGTGTCAACCGTTCGTAAGTCGTTAATGAAGTGAGATAATACTTGACGGCGTTGGATGTTCGGAATGATTGAGGGCCCTCTTTCGAAGTCCAGGGTCGGCCTGAAAAGGCTCATCAAGTTCCTCATACAAGTTTCAACGAGGCTCAGATCCCGATCGTATAAATGTATAAAGAAGGCCTGCCAATAATTGATTGCCGAGGTCGAAACTCGAACCGTTGTTTTCAAAACCTTGGACAACAGAAGATTCAAGTATCGTACAAAGTTTCTTATGGACGCATATATTTCTCATATCTTTTATTGCTTTAGTTTATGTAGTGGGTATCGAAGAGCATCAGGAGCTACGATATTAGAAAAAAGTTGGTTTATTATAATCAAGGACAATAGCCCAAATGCCGACACAACATTCTTCCTATTCTAGAAAGAATAAACTGGTTTGTGAGAATAGAATGGACTTAAGAGCGAGCTAATCGATGTGACAAACATGTCGGCATACATCAGTCCAGAAAATCCCTCGATCGGCAGAAGAATGCGTAATCCTGACAGAATGAAGACAGAAGAAACAGCTCATGCACACCTATGGGCACAAGGGTGCTCATAGAAAGCGTAAGGACCTACATCGTTCCGGCTCACGCTGTCCTGCCCGTAGAAGACCTGGGAACACGTGATATTCGAATATGTGCTATACGAACCTCAAGGATAAAGAATAATGAAGACTATACCTAGAAAACAAGGTTCGGCATCGTGTTCTCGGAAGTCAGACAGATACAAGCCGACGTCCCACAACGGAGCATTTTTGGTTCCATCCTTTATATCATTTATCAGACCTACCTACACACCCTATTACTATCATCAAGAGGACGATATCGCAATTTTCTTTTTTAACTCGTATCCTATCCAAGCTACATCCGAGAACACCAGAGCTTATCAAAACCTGGTGCTAAAAGTGGGTGATAAGACTGAATGAAGGAAATGTACTCAGTGTACACTTTGAAAAATCAATTTTTCCCTCCGCAGTTCGTCAGCACAAAATGATACCGATTTCCAGCCAAGTCGAACACTCAGGACTATACCTACACAGAAGTCGAATCCCCCATCGCCAAGATTTAAGAGACAACAAGTTAACAGAAGAATAGGACGACTTCTAAGACCGCACACTTGACCGTCAAAATTAAACTAACCTTAAAACTAAACTTTTCTGCGGCCAATTTGGACATTCGGAGTGGAACATGCTTCTGCCAAGACATCCAAAACATCCTTCCAATCAAAAGTCTTTAAGACAAATCGTCAAAGCTCTTACTAGTCAGTAACCGCACTATCCTATATGCCCTAAAAATTCTTTTCGTAAAACCTATTTCTTAAAGTTCCATTCCAATCTTACTATCTACAAAAGACCTGAACATTCCTATTATTAATGAACTGATCCGTTCCTATTGTAATACCAAAAGTTCCACAGTAACCTCTTGATCCACTAATTCGCCAATCGATTATTGCCTTGAGACCTACTTGCCCTTTCATCCCTCACATTGGCTTGTTTCTTATGGCATGGGTCGAGTGTGAGCGCTTTGACCTTAGAAAAAAAGTTTTGAAATCACATTTGCAATGTGTACGAATATGTTAAGGCACAAATAAAATAATAAAAATTCAAAAAAAGAAAAAGAGGAAGATGGCAACCAAAATTTAAAGAATTGGTTTTAGTCATTTGCGCAAGTCTTCTTCATGCTATTTATTGATTTTAACCATATATAAGTGTAAAAAGTATTAAACAATAATTAAATCTTTGGTAAAGATCTCCTGAAAATATTCACGGCCTGTTCGTTTATTTATTGCGTGGTAATTCACTTTCCGTCAAACACTCGTGTGATAATTAATAAACTAATTAAATAAATAAATTTAATTATTAAACTTTTCCTCCCGACGTTTCCATCATTACTGACAGTTATAATTGGAAAACCCGTCGTGTACGTAAAGCTCCTGGTAAAAAGTTTTAATTTTTCCCATGCGTCCGAACATTGAAAGTTTGCTTCATCAGATTTCTACTTCGAAAAAAAAAGAGTTGAGTCTGTTATTTAAAAAATAGCGTTCAAATATACACAAGGGGTTGATATTTGTTCTGCGCTCTAGAGTACAGTGCTCTCTCTCAGTAATCCAGACTAATTATTGCAGGGGAGTAGTCGGGTCACAAAGGGTGTTAAAAAAAAGCACGTACACACATTACCCGAAAAAGCTTTCAACATACTTCATTTTTACTTTATTATTATTATTATTTATAACAAACATTAAACCCATTGGAATACCGTATACACGTCTAACATTTCGTGAGATCTACACTGGTCTTGATCTTTCTTTCGTAGGCTCAAAGCTGCACTGTCAGTCTCTCTCTCTCTCTCTCTCTCTCTCTCTCCCTCTCTCTCTCTCTCTCTCTCTCT
>CM077100.1:22068988-22162189 GCA_039619505.1 Cimex hemipterus | reverse complement strand
CTCTCTCTCTCTCTCTCTCCCTCTCTCTCTCTCTCTCTCTCTCTCTCTCTCTCTCTCTCTCTCTCTCTCTGATATATCGGTTTAGTCCCCGTTATGCCAAGCACCCTTGATCTACCACGTAGAGTGCTTTTGGGTTAGCTTTAATGAAGACGGTAATTTTCCTCCGACTAGTATAGTAATACCATCTGCACAGCCTTCGGATTCCGCTTTCATTTAGTTTGCTTATGGGGCCGTCCATTGCCCAATCCACAGCAGAGGCTAGAGTACTCCTCTCACCACCCCTGATTCCACTTTTTTCGTGAATCGTTGAGCCCTGCACTTTTCTCCTTTCTGGCATCGATTCTATCCAATCTACAGGAGGTTCTGGTATAGTACGGATGACGTAGTGTTTCCAGGAAGTCGGGAAATAAGTATGGAGGAATGAATTACAAATGTGAGGAGGACTGTAGGGTTATTAAAGAAAATAAGGGACCTCTGGAAATCACTTATTGGACACAGACAATCCAAAAATCTTCTAACCAATTACGGAAATAAATAAATCACAGAATGTGACAAAGGAGGCAGGAATAGACAGCAAATCCTAACAGGATTCTCAACAGGACACTGTAGCTTAAATGGGCATCTAAAGAAAATTGAAATAATCCAAGATGGCACATGCAGATTGTGCAAAGAAGCAGAAGAAACACAAACACATCTACTAAAAAAACTGCGGAGCAACATTAGTCCTCTCAGGAGGAAGTGTTTTGGGATGTACAATTTGATCATAGAAGAGCTTCAACCAATAAAACCGGGCCTAATAATCAAGTTTCTTGATGAATTAGGACTCACCGATGTGCTTTAGGTAGAGAACGAGGGATAAAATATCTCTTAAAGGGCACAGTATACGATACCCTGAAATATCACATCATCATCATAGTTATTATTAACGATGTTTGTAAGATGTCAACTCATGTTTCCTCGAGTAGAAAATTGTCCAGTAAGATCGTTTCTTTTCTTAGCATGATAAAGCATCGTTTCTTTTTCCGCAATGCTGCACGTGGCGATTGGTAGAACCAAAAATAAAGCTATGTCAGTCCTTGAAGGCTTGTTGTAGCTTGTTTTGATTTTGTTTTATGTTACATTGTAAGATGCCAGAAGTCAGTAAAAAAGAAAAACTCTTTCATTCACTCGAAAAGCACTAATAAATGACAAGTTTTTCTACCGACATAACTTGTATCCTAACCTCTAACATCGCACATAGGATAGGGGATGTATCTATTATGAATGAGAGTATAAGGACAGGTCAGAAATTAAGAAAAGAAACGTATTGGTCTGATTTAAGTAATGCGGAATTAAGAATAAAAATACGTAATAATAAATTAAACAAAAAACAGCTGTTAAATTCATGGCTGCCATTTTGGTTACTTACGCCCTAACGGATAGCAATGCGACTACAATTTCGACCAAGCATCTAACATTGGCCCTGGCCTTTTATATCGAGTAATGTTAATTAGTCGATTCTTACGAGTCTATGTCGTTATTTTTCTCGATCTAACATGACCTAACAAAGTTAACAGGGCAATTAAGGGAAGATGGAAAATAGCGCTTATTGCTTTTTTCGGGAGATGGTTTAGAATGTTAGTGCCATGTCATAAAATCCAGAAATTTCCCCAGTTTGGGGTGTTTTATTATATATAATAATTCTTAATTATTGATTGTTCATCGACACAATATAATTTAATTTATTTAAAAAAATTGTATGAGAAATTATAGAAATAAAGAAATATATAATTACATTTTATTTCATTTTTTTTTTTTTTTGTTGCTTGGAAGCTTTTTTGCAACTTTTATCTTTCACGATGGGTTTTCTTCGCGATGGAACGTTTCACAACGTATTCCATTGTCATTTCGTCCTTAATGTATTAATCAATAAAGAGCCGAGCATGTACAGCTTCCTAGTTCCAACGCGGTTAGCGGGTTGATGTACTTTTCCCCCTTAGCTTCGACAAATCCTTCGGTCGATCCTGTAGATTCGCATCCCTTGCTCATATGTGGATTCAATTCCGAAAAATCGAATCAATCGTATTCTCATTAAAAAAAAAAATACGACCGTCAATGACAGGTAAAAATTATTTTTGGTTATTTTATTCACCATTGGTTTAGCGCTATTTTTAAAATTTTGCAGGAGGTGCGAATAGCAATCCAATTGTTTTTAAAAAAAGTTTGGTTTTCTTTCCCTTTATGCATTTGATTGAGAAGAAAGGGACGCCCCGTAGGGTTTTTTATTGGTGAAAGTTTATATTAAATTATAAAAAGTTTGAATAAATAAAGGGTAATTAATTTTTTTTCTCTCTTTTCCTTTAAAAGTTAAAGTATTGCTTTCATACCCATTATATTTAGTGGTCTATTGACCAAATTACTTCATCCAATTACTTAATCTTTTTATGTAAGGTTTCGGTTGGAATGAAAAAGTTAGCGCCACGAGCGGGATACGAACCCATGACTTTCGGCTAAATACGCCGCTGCTCTAATCATTTGTCACGATAGCTCAGCAGCGGCGTATTTAGCCGAAGGTCCAATTCTTGTTTGAAAAGATTAAATACCTATTTCTGTAAATGAAAAATTTAAAACTAACTGGCGCATACAATCAGCCTTTTGTTTGCGAAAGATATGTAAAAATCACTGAGTTCTACAAATCTTAACCTCATTTATGATGTTGGCTAATCACTGTCAATTTAACGTTAGTAAACAATTATTTTATGTTTAATAGACTGATGTTTATGTCAATAAATAACCGCAGGAAGTAGTTAGAAAAAATTAAGCCTATGCAGTGTCTGTGGCACAGTCATGGTCTTCAACTGACCTAAGCCATCTCAAAACACGTGGCAGAGGCGACCCCAGACAGGGAAAGAACGAAACTCCATTGAACATTTCAACGCTCGAAGGGCTTTTTGTAGGAGCCGTCGAATGATTCGATCCGGGCATTCCTGCAGGCACCTCTCAGAAATCCAGTCCAAGACAAAGTCCAACCACACCGAAATATAACTCCAGCAGAAGAAACAAGAATTGATGAAATATGAAATTACATTTCATCTATTAGTTTTATGTATGGGTTTAAGGATTTATTTGAGTAGGGACGACATGTTGCGGGCGCGTTGGACGCAGTGGCAGACCTCAAGACACAAACGACGTTTTAGATTTCTGTCCAAGTAGTTTAAGATACGTCCAAAGCATTTGCTCTGTTTTTATTTGTATGTGTCGGTTGCAGGTTAAATGTGAGTGAAGACAGGGCCAAAAGTAGCTTAGGCCGTCGGTTTTAAGAGTACAAAAATGTTCTTGAGGAATATTGAGAGAGGGGTTTTGCTTGCGAGAGTGAGTGCAACATGGGTGAATTTGTTTTCGCCAATTTTTATCCTTCCTGGGGGTCTTCTAGCCCTTTCTGCCATTCGCAGGACATGAGCGTGGAGCTCCTCCGAAGTAATTATGTGATCGGGATCATAGGATCGCAAAGCTGTTTCGTCGGGAAAGGATGCAAAGTGGAGGGTGAAGTCGAGATATCTGAGGTTTAGTAGGTAAAATATAGGTCCAGGTATGCTACCCTGAGGCACTCCCGTTCCCACATGACAATAGTACGAGTATCAAATGAATTAAAAAGAATAATTGTAAAATATTTTTCTGTTAGTGTTCCATGAGTAAAGAGCTTAAAGGAAATCCTCTGAAAGCACGTTTAAAAGTGACATATCAATTGGTTTGGGCGCTTAATTTCCGTATATTACCTCATACCATGAAAATGTTTTTTAAAAATTGTTGTAAAATTCCATTGGTACATCAAAAATTGGTTTTAAAAGATATCATTTATACAAATTATTTTCCAAATTAACAAATGTTAAATCACGTAGGTGATCCCTGATAATAGTGATACAACCAACAGTTCTGCAATAATTTCGGTTTTAACAATTGAATCATCATTTATAACCCTATTCTGTCTAAAACATGGTCAACCCTTCTGTTGCTTTGCGTGTTCATAAAACAAATGGAACAGGTGTTTTTCCTATTTTTCTATCATTGACTATCGATCACACGTCGCGTTTCGACAACCGGTGAAAATAGTTCGCCTTTGTCTAGAAATTATTGCTGAATAAACTACACGAAAGACATACTGATCAATGATTGTGATACCGGTTTTTATTTGTATCGTCTCCAGTTATTATAAAGTGCCAATATATGTATTTTTGTATCTATCATCATTCTCGTCGGTGCTCCGATACTAAACCGGCCCCTGCATAAAACCAATGCAACGAGGATTTAGATTATATTCAAAGGCCAATATACAGACGGTATGGAAAACATAATTTGATAAAATAAATAAATTAACCTCGGAGTAAACAGGGTTGTTCTATTAATGATAGTTTTGAGTCCCTAGCGTGTGTTAAAATAGATGTATTCATCGGCGTGAATGGTAATGTGACAGGGCAGATGGCGAAATATTGAGTACCCAATCGATCAATTAGGTTCGTTAATTAACATGTGTAAAGGTTGAAGTAAGAATGTTTTAACATCCAGTGAGAAGTGAATTCAAAAGAGTAAAGCAAAGTTGCACATTGCGTCCACTTCTCTTCTCCCTATGAATCAATGGCATAACGGGAGAGTTGCAAAGTGGAGCCAAGATTGGAGATACTATTATTGTATTCCTAATGGGTGCGGATGATCTAGCACTTGTGCACGTAAATCCAGGGCATTTAAAAATAAATATCAACCAAAAGACCAATACTGCAAGAAGTGAAGGCTGCATAAACTTGGAAAAGTGCAAAATAATGATTTTTTTGTAGAACGGCAGAACAATGGACGTTTGGGCCAGGCCGTGTCGACATAGTAAATGAATATCCATTATTTGTTTGATGCCACTAACAAGATAAAAAGTATATACATAAATTAAGATAATAATTACAGAAGTATTTACTTCGCTAACAGCTCCTCGGGGCGGTCGCCGAGAATAGAATCCTGATTACACGATAGTTGAAAATACGGCAAACCTGGTTAGAGCAGCGGTGTATTGGGCCGAAAGCCGTGGATTCGAATCCCGCTCATGGAACTAACTTTTTCATCTCAAACAAGTCCTTAAATAAAAAGTCAATTATGTGTTTTAAACATACGTGACCTTCTTTTAAATTTATATTTGGCAATAATTCAAAATGAACAGTTCGTCAGATCATCTTTATTCATGGGTGTTGAGGATCAGGAGGACCCATGAGGATTTTTATCATTCCAACTTCCCCGAGGGGACTTCTCAGATGCCGAGTACTCTCAACGAGAATACCTGGAAATGCTAACCAAGTCCCTAAAAAATGAAAAGGTCACATTCATACATGTGCCTTAAAAAAAGGCAGTTTTGTAGTTTCTCGCACAGACTTTCAGCAGTGCCTTTTACCACCACCAGAGAGAAGGCACTCAATCTCCGGCTCCGGTTGGTTGGTACTCTCCAGCTAAGGAACAATTTGTTTACAAACCACGACCACCACGAGTCCAACCTCAGTTAGTAGAGCTGCTTGGATATTCTACACCCGTGGTTCAGGATTTTTTAATCCCATAATTTCGTGGACCGCTTAGCCAATTAATATATTATAAATTATTAAGATTTTTAGTTGAGATAAAAAAGTCAATGGCACGAGCGGGATTCGAAACCACGATCTTCGGCTAGATACGCTGCTGCTTTACCACTTGAGCTGTCGTGACCTCGATCCAGTCGGATACAATCTTCCCATCTCAACCCCATCCCTGGATTTTCCCTCCTTTTTTGCTATTTTTCAAATGTCGTGTAATCGGATTGGATTCTTGTCGACAAATGAAGTGGCCACGGAGAGCTTTATTGAAGTATACTTCATTTTAATTCATTAAATTCACTAATTTCGTGGTCCACTTGACCAGTTAATATATTAAAAACACCACGAAATTAGAGAATTTATAGATGCACTCCCCTACTGATGCACACGTTGCCTGAGGGGTGCGGGTTCAGCAACACAGGAAACCGCTTCCAAAGCAGAAAAGGAAAATTAAGAAAGGAACAGTACAGAGAGGTAAATGGGGAAATTTGCCTTCATCATTGGTTACCCCCAGGCACCAGGGTTGATAGACGGGCTTTACATGGGGCCAGAAGGAAGGTGTCCCTCTAGGTAGTAACCAGTACGTCATTTCTTACATTCTACAACCCTGAATTTCAGCCAATTAACCTTTACGATTGTCCCTGGCGTTGGCACACCGAAAAAACCCGCCAAAGTGAAAAACTCATGGAATTTTGAGTAAGATATATTTGGTGAACGCGAGCGGTGATCCATATGAAAGAGCTTGTACATAAGCGCGCGGTTGAGTCTAATCCGTGAACCATTCTTCCAGCATAAATCCTTCAGACCTCTGAAGGCAACTACTCTACTCGAGTTGGCTGAAATGACCATCTGCATGTGTGAAGAATACCGTATCCGATTGACAGGAATGTGTAATGTGTTTTCTGTATAGAGGCCGTATAGATTTATTTATCTTGAGAGGCACCCGCTTCGGTATATTGGACGAGAGAGAAGTACGTCCCAATTCGTACGTGAAAGTGCTTGTCGGGCAGAAAAATTTTTAGGAACACTGAAATATGCTTCGAGTCTCCAGAGAAAAGTGCCACACTCCATCGAAGACTTGCCTCACGAAAAGCTCCCGGGCACCATTCCGAGAAGGATGAGATGATGTCAACCACCCTGTTGACAAGAAAAGAGGTGAGCCATAATCGATGGAATGACATTGGTGCTTTCAAGGATGGGAGGAGTTTGAGGAGGTGGTTGAAGGATTTTGCCAAATAATGGGAGGAAAATGACGAGGCGATTGGTGATGGGGCTTCGCTCGGCGAGCTAACAAAAGAATGAACTCAGTTTATTCAACGAGCGATCAACAGATTTGTTTACTCTACTTTTTTTAAATTGAAATTTATTATTGGCAACAACAGAAAAAAGTTGAAGAGTTCGTCATTTGTTTCGTATAAACCTTTAATGCAGATCGATTGGCCCTAGCTCCGGCACACCAAATCTCAAAAATCCGCCTATGCTTGTGCATAGTTTTACGGCAACATAAATTTGGTGAGCGCCAACGGTGGGCTATGAAAAAGTGTTTATTCGTTTCACTGAGCAGCGGTCATAACCGATGATCATAATCCGAGCCTTAAAAGAGCGGCTTTTCCCATGTCTACCAGAGATCAACCAAAAGTAGACAGGACTTTCTCATTCCAATAGTACTAAATTATTACTTAGAACGAAACTATGAATCGATAAAAACGTTCAAATTTAACAACATTCTTACCCTCTCCCAAGAGTTGGTTGGCAACTGTTTATTCTTTTTTCAGAGAAAAACTGCTATAAGTTGGACTGTAAGTAATAATAGGTGTTTATAACTCCGGCCAGTCCCTTGGAATTTATCTATACTTGGTGATACTAGATACCAATTGCCCCCATTTATCTTACGGCTAACTTCACAGTTACGGCATTTCATGGTGCTCTGCAACTACTCCCCTTATCAATCCATGATTTATGACTTCTTGTTAGTTGGAAAGACGGACATTTACGACATTTGCTAAATGTTTGATATACGTGTCGGCTTTTTTTCAAGAATGGCTTAATATTCCCCAGCGACCCAAGTTTTATTAGTGAGAAATAATGAACATCACTTTATTTATGTCTGTAATAAAAATGAGCAGATTAAATCGGATTAGGACGGCTACAAATTAAAATATGGAAAAAAGCCTTGAAAAATGATGCTATTAATTAATTATTCGTCTCATTAATTTTTAATTGAACTTGTAGAACAAAATAATAATCTTTAATATTTGCCAATAGATAGGTTAAAAATGTTTGTTAAATAAAATTAATATGAAAATAAAAAGATTCAAAACAGAACCTGTGAAGTTAATAAATAATTAATGTTTGATAATGTTATGCATAATATTTTATCCAAGGTTTTGGTTGAAATGAAAAGCTAATGCCACAAGCGGGATTCGAACACACGACCTTCCGCTAAATGCATCACGTAGCTCAAGTGGTGAACAGCGGCGTATCGAGTCGAAGGTCGTGGGTTCGAATCTCGCTTGTGACACTAGCTTTTCCATATCAACCAAAACCTTACATAAAAAGATAAATTAATTGAAAGAAGTAATTTAGTCAATAGAACACTAAATATAATCAATACCTTCCAAAAGGATAGTTCCTACTTACTGTGAGTAGGAACTATCCTTTTGGAAGGTATTGAACACCACACTCACCCCATCATTTAACATTTCTACTAAATATAATCGGTTAAGCGTAATGTGATTAGACCAACATCGCCGACGACCTGGTTCAACTGTTCCTTGTTTTGGGAGAAACAGGGTTGTGTTATTGTAATAATGACAGTTTTGTGTCCCTAGCGTGCATTGATGTACTTTCCTTCTCTTCTTCCTTCTCCTTACGTTCATTGCAATCGACACGATCCTTCTCCTGAGGAGTACTAGACCAGGGCTTCCCAAATTTTTTTGCCAGCCCTTTCACAGAGCTAATACCAAGGCGGGCCCTCTCATTTATGTATTTAATGTAATCATACATATTAATATTATGTAGTAAATTAAAGTTTTATAATTAGCCAAGCCATTCGTAATTTGATGATTGGGGAGAATATCACCTCACAATATCAATAACAAAATATGAGTGTCTGGTTTCTTTGTCTTCGACTGTACTCGATACTACCCGAGGATGGACAATGGGGATCGCAGAGCGTAGAATAGGGTAGCGTTGCATGGCATCGGGCAGATATGCTCCGGAGTAATACGATCTTATGAAAAATTGAACTTTGGATTTACGCATTTACAAATTCGCATCGGGTAAGTTCTCTTCTGCCCGTTCTCCAGACTTGAACCCCATCGAACATTTCCTCATACAATCCACGATCTTGAACGGACTGTTCGTGAAGAACGGACTAACCTCTAGCGAAGTGACAATTCCAGATTGTTAAAAAGTATGCCGAAGCGTCTTCGAGATGTAATTAAGGCAAGTAAGTGGAGAAAATACGCGATATTGAATGTTAATTAAAAATCTAATAAGGAAATTTTATCTGCCCATCTTTTTTTCCTTAGCAATAAACACTGGACTATCCAATGGAATGCTGATTTTTTAATGCCGCTCAATATAAAAAGTGCAAAAGGCGGGAATTATAATAACTAAATATCATATTAATAAATGCTGTACGAAAATAATTATAAATTTGTGATTAATTCCTATGCTTTTATTTATAAATTAGTAAAAAAAGATATTACATTAGTAAACAAAAAGAAATGATGAATGGAGTAAGTGCGGTGTTCAATCCTTAAAAAAAGATAGTTCCTACTCACAGTAAGTTGTTTTTCAACGATCCGAATTTCGAACTTTTAGCTCATCATCAGTTGAAGGATTTCTGCAACCACGTCTCTAGACATGACTTGCAAAAGTAAACCCGCCGATACCCAATTTGAACGTACGAAAAGCGGGAATTATAGCCCAACTAAATATTATAATGGTAAATACTGTAAGAAATTAATTATAAATTAGTGATTAACTATCAATAACAACTTACTGTGAGTAGGAACTATCTTTTTTTTAAAGAATTAACTAATTGTAAAAACTAAATAATAATAAAAATTAAATTAAATTGATATGGCTAATATTATTTAGCTACACGTTTAAAATATAAGTTAAATCAAAATCTACTTTATTATTAATGCATTTATCTCCATGTTCGATTTTTCATTTTTTTAATTAACTATTTCTCAGACCTTGTTGAATGCTAGTCAGTTCAGTTTCCTTCCTTTGTTGAAACTGTGAAAGACTGTTGTGTTTAAATTTAAATTTAAATTGTGTTTTGCTTCGTTGAGATGGTCCTTAAATTCCGTAAATTTGTTGGATATAGGTAAATGTTCTTTAACTCTCGTTTTAATCTGTTTGCTTCTTTGTCCTGTACATTTTACCTCACAGTCGTTACAATTAAGCTGATAAACCACGCTTTTTGACAAGTTATCATCCTCGTCTTTAGGATTTCAGAGGTTGTTTCTATGTGAACACGTACCTCTAAAAACTACTCTAAAACCTTCTTGTTTGAGAATTTTATGTACTTTTCTGACTGCTCACCAATGTATGGCAAGCAACGAAAACCTATTGATTGGTTTTTGGTGGGGTGGCTTATTTTAAAATTAATTTTGGTCATGTGTGCAAAACTAATCAAAAACTAAAACTAAATAAATAGAAATAAAAAAACTTTCATTTTCAGTACTCCTGCTATTAGTTATTTTAATTTTATTGATTCGTTCTACGTTTATTGCTGTAATTATTAATTTTTCTGTACGTTCGCCGCGGACCCACTGGTTATGGTCGCCGGACCTCAATTTGGGAACCTCAGTTCTAGGTTATTGTCAGTCGTTGCTGCAATTCCTGGATTATACTGGGTTGTCTCCAATGAGCAGTTACTTCGCTGTTTCTTCCAATTTATCATAGCCCATAAATTTAGTCATTATTGAATATTTATACATGCCCATTTTGTGAAGGTGTTTTCTCAGATGTCAGAGACCTATAATTTTTCTAAGTTTAGTTAATCACAGATAACTGTAAAAATAAGTTTGCCAGTTTTGATGAGGGTTGTTTTAGCAGCGTTGTTGAATCTGTGCATACCCTGTTGAACTTTGAATTTCTCAAATTATCATTTAATCCGCATTGACCTGTTAAATCCTATTAGAATTAGAAGTTGCTACCTTCACCCTTTGACGCATTCTGTTGTTTCTTGCCTTCCGAAACCGACTAGGAAATTCGTGGAATGTCTGTGACCAATGAGTGAGTTCCACCGTTTCTTTATTATTTATCCTGGAAGCATTGCTGTGACACTTGTTGATGGTGATGGTGATGAATGCAGATTAGGAAGTGGGGGTTTTATGATCCCCAAGCGTTGCAGCCTTCTGGTTTATTGTAATCGTCGCAGTTCCTTAGTCCAGTACAATCAAAGATGATATGCTTTCTTCCTCCTCATTGCATAACTTACAAATGCAGTCATCGTGAAAATTATCTGTGCTATATAGATATTTTCTCGGATGCCAATGACTGGTAGTTCGCTCCTCCTACTGCTGCCCTCTTTAACTGTAGCAGTGGGTTTGCCAGTGTTCTGGCACCTCTGTTTAACCACTTCGACTTTCGCTTTTTTGGTTTCTGCTATGGAGGATTCTATGTTTGTTTTTGTTATCCCAATAATTGGTCCAGGGCCATTTCACGAGTACACAGTGGATTTTTCCCTAATTAACTTTGGCCCTAGATTGTATCACTAATTATCCTCCTCTTTAATTAATTATAAACGCATCGAATTGATGATTCCTCTTGTCGGCAAGAATAAACTTAATTTAATAGAAATGAGGAAAAAATGTACATTGTTTAAAGAAGCTGCTAGTGAGGATGGGTCGTTTGCCAAGTTTAGACATTCATTTTTGACTTTGGAGATAAATAACGTCCTGGAAAGCCATTGATGACTGATTTAAAGCTTTATTAAAAAAGAAACGATTACATACTACTCCAGATTTTGTAGCACATAGGTACTCGTATTGTAGTTTCTCGTTTGCACTAGTCAGCCGTTCAACATTCGGATGCCGCGGTATGCTAAACAAGTGAAATTTATGGGGCAAAGTGAATTTGCTTTCAAAGCGTCGCCTGAACGATGATGTACGTTTATTGACTGTATCATGAAATGTGGATTCTGTAAAAAAAAATAGAGCCAATTGGACATTTATTGACCACTCAAAAAGGGGAAAAGCTTCTGCGAGTGCGACTTAATAAACAGTCCTAATGATGGCAAGTTATTAGCTACAAAATGAACAATAATCGTTTCATAAATTAAAATTAAAAGATTAATTTTAATGCATTGTATTTTGTTGATTCCAAATTAATCTCTCCGACATGGAGTGTTTTAAAAATAAATAGGGGTCGGATCAAACCCGCTCATTTGATCAAGCATAATGCCAAAGTTTTTGACAGATGATGGGTAAAGGAAATCCGTTGGTTGTTAATCCAAACCAGGAAAGCTCCATCGTCAGTCATAGGCATCAAAATGGCTGGAGCCATCAGATTTGGAATTAGAAACTTCTCGAACGCGCCCAGCGCCTAGGCTCCACAGCGATCACTATATCGACATACGACGTCCATTTTGGCAGTAAAGGTTGTCCGTCACTCAATGGTTATTCAAGCGGAGGTCTGCAGTACGAAATGGGAATTGTCTCAGGGTACACGAAGGATCCCAGTAAACACCGCGTGAAGCTGCTGACTGGGCAGTGACAACACGAGTAGGACAGGTGGAATAAAGGAAGATGCACAAACAAGATTTTCCAGAGGGTAGTCAATAGAATGAAACTGAAGCACGTAGATATCGACCATTACACGACCCGGTCGTTAACCGGCCATGGCGACTTTATGCTATATCTGCACGACTGTTGTCGAAAGGATTCGCACTTGTGTGGCGGTCGTCAAACTACGGAACACATTTTCTTGGAGTGCAGTATATATAGAGAAATATGGCTAACGGACATCGGCGAACAACGTTCAACAACTGGTGCTCTCAATAGAGCTGGTCCCCCAAAAACGCTTTTCTCCTACAAAGAAATTTGTCAGAGACATTATGAAAAGAAAAAGCTGGCCTATCTAAAGAATCCTATTTCGGCCCCAAAACGTTCTGCACCGAGGCCTATCCTCGAACGAAGTTTCGGAGGGGGTTGAATCGAGGGCGCCACTGAATCGGGGCTACAATCCTGTAAAAGCCCATCAAAGGGCTGAAGCGCAGGACAGAAAGGATTGAAAAGAAAGGAGTGAGGTGGGTTGTTAATGCAGAATGGAGGAATAGAGGAGGTAAGTATTGGAAAAAGGATGGGATCCAAACACTTTAACCTGAACTTATTGATATTGAGAAAGTATCCATTTTAGACGGTCCAGTAGCTAATGACATTTAGGTCCTCCTGGATTCGTATGATTGCAAGAGGGTGGTAGATAAACTTGACCCTTGAGGAACACCAATAATAATGGGCAAGGGAGAGGAAAGTGGCTGGTCTGGGATAGGGACTATTTGCTAACGGACTGAGTACCAAGTACCCTACCATTTCTTCTGATCATTTACCTACTAGGGGTATTCACCATGTTTGTAATATGTTAACTCATGTTAACTCGAATAGAGAAATTTCCAATGAGATGGTGAGCACGCCTTTTCTTACCAAAGCTTCTCATATCCAACACATGTGCGACCAATTACAAATATATGCAGACCGTTCAAAATATAGCGCTAAGGATTATCGGTAATTATAAAAAAATGGGCGCGATTAGACTACATGCATGGAAATTACATATTACCAGTATAAAAACCCACGATTTTAGCAAAACCTTGAGCTTTGACTACAAATACAAGAAGGGTTCAATAGCAAAAATAAAAAATGTTGTAAATTATGAGCTCAGAGACTTAAATTATAAGAAATATAAACATAAACGGCTTAAGCATATTCGTTTTTTTAAAGATCTAACCTAACTATTTATTGTTAAATAAAGCATCTACTTTTCTTGCATATGTAACTAAAATGAGTAGGTTGAAATAATCCCTCACCCTTGACTTGGCCGTAATGAAGTTTTAATTTCAAATCTTCCAACCACATATTTGAATATGAATAATGTAATAATGTGTAACGGCCTTAACTCTGTCCTATCCTATCAATGATAATGAAACGCGGACATTCCCATTAAGTGCTGAGTATCCATTCAAAGCGAAACAAACAAAGGACAGAACAATAAAAAAATTCCCTATCGTATTTTTCTTAATTTTACAGGGTTTTTTTATATTTTGGCGGAATATCCAAGTAATAAAAAGATTCTCAAGGTGTTTTCCAGAAAAGCTTTCTATGACATGATTTCACCTATATCCAAATTAATATTAATCACAGCCATTCTGGGTAACAGTGCAACTTCAAAGCGCATCGACCAGAATTAATTCTGTCCACATCGATCTAACATAGTTTTGATTAAATCGATTTTCGTTGGTCACCCGTTGGTTTTTATTCATCCATTTTGCTGGGCTGGATGTGGGATGGTTATTGATGTTTTACATACTAGTACATTAATATGTTGCCAGTAATAGTATTGTGTGCACCACCTCCTCTTGTCTTAATTACATCTCGAAAACGCCTCGGCATACTTTCTACCAGTCTCTTTGCGGAGGTTTGCCCATTCTTCACGAAGAGTCCTTTCAATATCATGGAGTGAGTCAGGAGTGATGGATGTGCTTTTGTCCGTTTTTTGAGGTTATCCCATAAATGTTCGATGGGGTTCAAGTCTGGAGAACAGGTTGGATAAGCTGAGACCCTGATGTTATGCTGGTGAAGGCATGTGTGTACTATGCGAGCTATATGTGGACGGATGTTATCGTGCAATAGAATAAGATTGTCGCTGACTTCATCGAGGATAGTAAACGCATGACGTTCGAAAATTTCATCATCATAGCGAGTGGCCGCCAAAGACCCTCCTCGAACATCAACCAACTCTGCGCGACTCTCCATTGATTCCCATCTATACCATCACTGACCTACGTTGAAAGGGTTGGCTCTGAGAAAAATTACAAGCTTCGTAGCTTTCATTTTGCTTTCTGTATATTCATTCACGCCCATTTGGAAATCGTATAGCAAATCTACACTCATCTGTAAAAGGTACAGCAGAGCAATCGCCCAAAGCCCAAGGGATGTGTTCCCGAACAAATGAGAGCCGTGCAGCTCCGTGTGTTCTGGTCAATTCTGGTCCTCTTACGGGACGAAAATCCCGTTCATACTGATTTAATCTGCTTCGAGCAGTGCGTTCTGAAATTTGAACTCCTCGTACTTCCTGGAGCTGATGAATCGCTTGAACAACAGTAAGATGCCGGTTTTGCAAATTCTCAAAGTCAGAAAAGGTCATCCTACGGTTTCTCTTACTCTAGGGAGTCCAGACTTCTATGGTAGAACCCAGTTTCCTGAAAACATCTAACGACGTCTCACAGAGTTTTGTAGGGATCTCCGATGGCACGAGCCACATACCTGATGGGACGTCTATCATCAGTGCCACACCACGAGCAACTTCCTCAACACTAAGTGGCATTTTAAGTTAAAAAATTGAAATTAAGAAAACAAAGATGAAAACTTTCAGAATTCAAATAAGATTTAATAAAAATTTTCAATTCCGTAAAAAGTAGACACTGAAAAAATCCTTTACTCCTGTTTTGGACTAAGTGTGTTTACATCCAATTGATATTCCCAATTTAAAACGTGTGTGTGTGTGTACGAATAATTTTGCGATGTAAATGATCATTTTTATTGATGAAAACGGGGAGAGGAGACTGTAGCGGGAAAATGCGTTAGAATCTGATTCACAAATGATGATGCTTCTCCAACGGTTCTCCGGTTACCAATTATTCCTATTAACTGATCCTCCCTCACAACGTAATTTATAACTATATAATGTCTGCGAGGGCGAAAATCGATGTTTTATTGACGCAGGACGCCATGGGAGGAAGCCATAAACTAACGGTTCGGGAATATTTCGATGAACACTGATTGAATGCTACTGAGTTCCATTTGGCGACGTGCTCTCTTTCCCCTCTTCCAACAGATATGCCGTCTATTAGATAAAGATTAAATCTACGAAATAATCCAACAACCGCTGGAATTATCGAATGTCGAGATGTCAAATAATGGCCAAACGTTAAAACACTACGTCAATTTCCCCTGGATGATCAGTTCTCTTCCTGGTCTTGTATCTCCATCAGAAATGTCATGTTCGACTCGTTTTCCTATTTGCAATCACTTGAAAATTAAAATTTTAATCTAACTTGTTTAAACTTTTTTAAAAAGAGGCGGACAGAAGGTCTACTGAACCTCGACCTGTGTACCAGGTCCACCTCGACATCTATTGTGATCCCCTGTTTTTTTTTTATAACCCACTGGCCAGCTTCAGGTTATTAACCAGCATCGACAGCTTTGCTAGCGGCTCCTCGGTGTAGGATATTTCTTCTGATTTTTCCTGTTTTAGTTGCAAGAACCTGCACATAGACCCTCACAGAAACATAAAATGTGTTCTGCGGTCTCTTCCCCTTCCTGGTAGTATCTGCACAGTGTTTCTTCTGTCTGTATCCCTATCTGGTGCATGTGCTTTCTTAAAAGGCAGAATCCTGGTTCGGTGGCGGTTGCCTTCCAGTAATCTTTTGTAAGTTTTGCGGATGGTCCTTCTATGAATCTCTTCGTGTGCCTCACACCTGTAGTATTGTTCCACCAGGTTTTGGGCTCATTCAGGGTCCATTTTACGATGTGTCCTCTTTTGTGACAGGCTGCTTAGGCCACAGTAGGGTTCTAGGCCCATAGAGTTGGCTCCCTTTATGGCCAGCATGTCAACCTTTTCGTTGCCTCTATGCCCCGAACGTCCAGAGACCCACCCTTCGCCAGGGTCAGCCGTTAGTGTCGCTGACTTCCATTCGGGGCCTCCATGCAGTTCCAAACACTCTTTGCCTTCGCCTCGCTTGAGTCCAAGGTCTTAAGAGGCATCTGGCTGTCAATTACATTTTCAAGTTTTGCTAATTTGGCCTACAGAAATAAAGCACATTGGTGATTATGTTTCCTAGAAACATAATCCAAACTCATTATTGTTTTTACAATCCCAGAAAGCGAATTTGTTGCCGAAGGGTGTTTTGTGAAGAATCATAAACACAGACGGCGATATCCTTTTAAACGCGTTTTCCTTCCGGCATGTCTGGCAGCGTCTTTTTCCTTTTAGAAAAATTGTATTTCACCAGGGATAAATGGGAGTAAATAAAAAGTAATCGACAAAATAGACAACTAGAAACGACAAATCTGTTGGGATGAACTCTGTACGGTTGGCTTCATGAAATCGGGGAAATCAAATTAAAATGACGGTAAAAAGATTCCCCCTTCTTTCCGTTTAATTAGATTTCCATTCAATGCAAACAAAATTAAATGTAACCGGCAAACTTTATGACACGGCATTAAAGCCTACCTGTTCCAACATATACACCCTCCTTGAGTATTCTGTTTCTCCTATGGCGTATTGTAATTGATAAAATGTCATTCTGGCACTGAATGGCATTAAAATTGAAAAGAATCGGATGGGGTGGCAACTGTATTCAAACTGTATCGACATTATTCAATAAGGCACATGAATAGTATTACAGGCACTTTTTTCCCCTTTTTGTAAAGGACGGTTCTACTCAGAGAATTCTGTAAGTAGGACCATCCTTTACAAAAAAAAAGTGAATCGATATACTCACACCATTTCAATTATTTCTATGAATTATAGATATGTTCAAATAAAATATTTCTTCTCTCTCAACTAAATCTACTCGTATTCCATCTAGAACGAAACACACGAAGTTACATTACGCAACACCCTCAAACAAACAAGCTAAATCCATAAAAACCATCTGGGTTACGTGTATTTTTACGGCGGTTTGCCATCTACAGTGTTAGTGTATGATAATTATGTTTGATTAAAAAGTAAAACCCTTTTGCAAAGGAACGGTTCCTTGAGGTGGAAAAATATTATACATACCCTCTAATTATCCACATTCACCTAACCATCCCTAACCATTCAGCTTCCGCGAGTATTTCTTGACAACGCCAGCTGTGCGCGGTGGTGGTTACAATTTAAATACTACTATGTACTACTAAAGTACTAACTTGTCCACGGTTGTCCTCATTTTCTCAACAACCAAGGCGGAGAGCAGATTGATAGTTATTTCATCATAATCCATTATTCCGTAACCTATCCAACTCTAGCTTGACCGCATCGTATATTTTTATATTCTTTGGTATTGCGTTAAAATTTACCAAGAACGGGATGGGTCAAAGGATTGAGCCTTAATGGGACTGGTGATATTCCATGTGAGACTCCACTCCAAGAGTGGCAGGCAAACGGAAGTTGGGCCACCTTGTACAACAGAAGTTTATTAAAAAGAGTGGTATTGTCAGTGCAAAAAGCAATTTTTATATTCTTTGGACGAGGTATTGTTCTAAAATACATGAAAAACAGGATAGCTCCAAGATTATAGCCTTGAGGACACCATCAGCAAGTTGGAAATGGTATGATCGAAAAGAAATTCATAATTGTATGGATAGGACATGAGTGGACTATTTTTATGATAGCCAAAGGGAAACTGTATTTCATCTGCCTACTGGTTATATCATTATACCAAACAATGCCTAAGGTTTCCTGACGGTAAAAACTAGAGTTAATCATCTTTTACTCTGGTTATGTGGGCACTGGTACACCCTCAAACTAAACAGCTCTATCATAGTGATTTTTAGGCAAGGAGCGATGTGTTTGTACATACCACGTTCAAAAATGTTGCTATAACCTATGTTGCCATCCTCTTGCGTAACATAAGCCACATAAAAATAAGGATATACGTTTAAAAGATCACTAAACCCAACGTGATTTGGCAAAATGAATATCAAAGCAGCGATCTAAATGTCCCGGGAAAAAGTTGTTTTTCGCATCCGACACTCGGGTTTTGTATTATGCCTCTATGAAAAACTTTGTTATTGGATTTTGCGGTTGATTGAAAGAGTAAATGTGTTTCCACGTGATTGTATTGTAAAATCTAAAAGCTTTGTTTATTTATAAACTTTGAAAGTCCATTTGATCGCCCGTAATTCTATTATGCGCTTAGGCTTTTGTATATTTTTGGTTTTTATTTTAAGTAAGTCCGTGTTTTTTTAAACTTAATTCATTACTTATTTAAATATTTATTCGGAGGTTTACGTTTCGGACGACTCGACGGGTTGCAAATTCCCCAAACGACAAATAAATGTTTAAATTAAGTTTTTGTTATCAACCAAAAAATATTAAGCCCTTTAAAATTATGTTAATTATGAAATAAACATGGTAAACAATCTAAAACAAGTTTAAATTTAAAAAAACTGATAAAAATACATGTGTACACCAATAAATCAGGAAAATTAGGTAACCGTCTTCCGTCTTGGCCATGCGGTTTGTCAGATGTCTTTCGTTTTTTAAATATTACTTTAAAATGATTTAAAAAATTATAAAAATAAAGTTAAATTACAGATGCAAAATGGTCATATACATTTTCAAAGAAACTGTACATATTTTCAATTAAAAAATATGGTGGCTTGCTTGATAAAAAAAATTTGTCAAATACTAATGTTCTTTATTATATTTATGTTTATTAAAAATATAGATGCTGATGATGGGTCTCCAACTCTTGAAAGGACAAAAAATTTAACGTGATGTATTTTTGTTAAAGCAGAAAATTACAACAAAAAAGAAGGAAGTTTTTTATATATTTTTAAATTTTTTATAAACAAAAACTGTAAAATGGTAGATTGAATTAACATTTTAAAAAATCACGTAATTTTTTTTAACAAAAACCAAAAAATATTAAACCATTAAAAAACTTGCTCAATACAAAATAAATGTGATAAAAAAAAAATAAAATTGTTTTAAAAAAAGGAATATTATAAAAAATAGAATAAACACACCAAAAAATAGAAAAAACTGGTAACCGTCTTCCATCTCGGTCATATGGCTTCTACGTATGTCTTCTAAAAACGTATACTGATGATGGCTCTCCAACTCCCGAAACGAAAAAAATTTAACCTGATGTATGCTTGTTAAAGCAGAAAATTAAAACAAAAAAGAAAGTTTTTTTTATTTAAAAAAACAACGACAATCTGTTAAATTGAAATTGTAGATTGAATGAAGTTTTTAAAAACCACGTAATTTTCTTTAACAAAAACCAAAAAATATTAAAAGCTTTAAAAAACTTGCTTAGTATAAAATAAAGAAGATAAAAACTTAAAATTGTTTTAAAAAACACATATTATAAAAAATAGAATAATATAAAATTGCGTGTTACACTTACGTCTTCTAAAAACGTAGATCTGATGATGGCTTTTGAACTCCCGAATTGGAAATAAATTTAATGTTAGTTTGTTAAAGAAGAAAATTAAAACCAAAAAAGGATTTTTTTAAATGAAAAAAATAACACACTATAAAAAAATTATAATGTACATCTGAGACATTTCGATTTATGTAAAACCAGTTGTTCTCATAATTTTTTTTTCTTACTGGGAGTGCAAATATAAAGGAAGAACGTTACATAAGCCCGATAAAACTGCTGAATGAGCCTTCTGGTGGATGTCTCAAGAACTCAGGCGAATCAATTGGAAGGGAAGAAAAATGGATTCAGGTATCCCTCTTTTCCGATTGAGTCAATTTCCTTTAGCTGAGGCCGAGGGCAGTGAATTTTGATGTGATAACCCACGATATTGAATGGGTATTTCTTCGCGGAAAATACTTTTGTTTTCGTCTGACAGGAGAAAAGAATGGTTTCTTTAAGACGGTTATTTTATCGATAATTCCTTCCCGTGAGAAGAGGACAAACCTGTTTACCCATAGCAGAGGGTTAACTGAAACTCTCCAACTTTTCCAGCCGATCTATCTTGTAAGAGACGACCCTGTTTATAGCGGTTTGTTTCATTCCTTCGGAGACAACAGATTAAAAAGGGCAGTTTTCGCAAAATCCCTCAACATTTTGAGCCATTCTTTTTACTTTTACGTCTCAAAATTAACACTCTCTTAACATTCGTTAGCCTCGGTCCGTTGGTTATAAATTCCAAGATTGGGTTTTTACAATCCGTAATGTTTCAAAACCACAAATGACCGGGATAGGTAGCTAAGTTAAGAACGCAAAACATTCCGACTACTGATAAAGAGTTCAAATGAGGCGTATCCCAATGACGGGGAAATACAGCCTCGTTGAAATTCATGTTGACCCGGCACATTACGTCTCACTAACCAAACCTTTCACCCAATGATATATAAACCCTACTCTGACAATGTAACAGACAATTCTTCACTGAAGATGGCGCAGTGCCGAAACGCGTTTGAATAACCAAAAAAACGCGAATGGAGACAGACCCAGTAAGTGACCGTGACCAATACCCATCAACGCATCCTTGTGGTCTTTTAAGAAACAATCGACAATTTTGAGAGGATAAACATAATTGTTTCCCATCATGATCGAATACATTTATGGAGATATCATTCACTTTCTCAAAAAATCTTTTAAGCCTTTTAACAGTGTCCAATAGTTAATCTGATGTTTGATCAGTATTATGGTCAAAGTGTCGGTGAATATATCATACATCAATAGCAACTAAACATTTCAGTGTTCGACAAGGTTCCGTGCTCGGCCCTACACTTTTTAATACATTCATTGCGGATATTTGAACATTAAAAATAAAGTTCATCTTGCACTATTCGCTGATGGTACGGCATTCATAAAATCCTCTTACAGAATTGACACTATAGTTAACGATTTGAGTGAAGTAGCAAGTAAATATTTCAGTTATTTTAATAAATGAAAAATTCGTCCAAAGTTAAAACCGAAGATACCTTTTTCCAGAAGGAACCTGATGTTGATAATTTTGTCAAAATCAATAGCAATACTCAACCCTGGGCCAAGAATGCCAAGTATCTTGGTGTTTTTCTCCGCCAAAAACTTCACTTGTAGCACTACTATCAAATGTTCAAAAACTGCAAGGGTTATGCAAAGATTGTTTCCTGTTTTTAATAAAACTTCGATGTTTAGCATTAATAATAAAAAGCTCATCTCTAATATATATTCTTACACATGCTGCCCCTGTCTAGTCGAACACATGTGCTATCAATTAGAAATATATGCAGACCGTTCAAAATATACCGCTTAGGGATTATCGGCGACTATAAAAGATGGACGCGATTAGACTACATGCATTGAACATTACGTATTCCCAGTATAACAACCCACTTTTTTAACAAAACCTTGAGTTTTGCCTGCAAATACAAGACGGCGTCAATAGCCTAAATAAAAAATATTGTAAGTTACAAGCTCTGAGAATTAAATTATAAGAAATATAAACATAAACGGCTTAAGCATATACGTTTTGTTAGAGATCTAATTTACCTATTTATTGTTAAATAAAACATCTACTTTTCTTGCATAGTTAACTAAAATGCTTAGTTATAAATAATTTTCATGATCCAGATTATTGTATACTTCTCATTACTATTATAAAAATTTATCAGGTGTTGTAGGTCATGGTTTGGACCTTTCCTTTTAATTATATGTCTAATAACAGTTTTTCTTAAAAAAAAAATTTATGTTGCAAATAAAGGTTCTTATTATTACTAGGGTTATTTATGATGTTTTTAAGATGTGCCGACATACCTAACTTCTATGCTAACGTCTAACAGTGTACAACTTTTTAGGATAGGGGATGAGGATCGAGGCGTCTTATCTCCTATTGTTGTTTACACCAACGTTTCTTAAATCGACAAGTTCTCTCACGAAATATCCGCATGCCTGTTATAAACTATTTATTTATTGTTATATCGTTTATATATTTATTACATCGTTATCATTGTATTAAATTAGTAACTGACATGGCTGAACTGAGCGGTGGGAAGGATCCCCCTGATATACATCCAAACGGAAATCTTCACCATGAAAATGTAGCACATATTGAAATGACAGACGGAAATCCTTTGAAAAGGAGATCAGATAAACAATCAATAGGATACAATAAAATCTTTGCGCGATCCACGATTCTAACAAAGTCAAATTGGATAGAAAATCTTTATTAACAGCACTTTCTTCGAATAGATATAAAAATAGATAACTGCCCTTTTAGAGTATTTATTGAAAGTCCTGAATCAAACGCAGCCAATGAAGTTGGGTAAAATAACATTCATCTCAGGATTTAAAAACACCGAGGATATAGTGAATATGTTCATGTCGGGTAGAAATCGCATCAAGATAGAATTCAAAACTCAGGATGCAGCGAATTTTTTTGTAGATTCAACCTTCTTAAAAGACGACAATCTGTCCGCGTGCATTCCTTCTTATTTTGTTTGCCCAAAAGAGGAGTTATTAGAAATGTAGATCCGGAACTCACGGAGGAAAGGATAATACATGTTATTAAATCTCCTGTCAAAGTGAAATCGATTAAAAGAATCACAAAAACATACTTAGAAAACAATCGCTCTCAAATATAAATCTTGGTACATGTATTCTGTCGTTTAATTCGCAAAAGTTGCCTGAGTTTATTACAATATATGGAACCCGTTGCAAAGAGGAAGCCCAAGAAAATAACTTGTCTTGCAGCAGTACAGTGAAATGTGCAAATTGTTTTGGGAATCATAAGGCACCTGACCGATCCTGTCCCGAATATATTCGATTAAATTCGATAAAGCGAAATAAAGTCGTATCATCTACGTTATATGCAACAGTTACTCCTAATAGATTTAATCTATTAGATAATCTGTCGGATTTTCCCCAATTAGTTTCGCCAAATTCAAATGAACATGGTATTAAGTTTAAATCCCGCCCCGTGTCTAAAATGTCTTCCATCAGACATAATCCTTACTCAGTCAATAAAAAGAAGGTTAAAATTCCTTAAATTCACTAATTTCGTGATCCGCTTGGCCAATTGATACATTACAATAAATTGAGGGTTTTAGTTGTAGAGTGACCCTTCTGACTTAAAGGGTAGTTCCCAAGCCCTAAGGGGGGGGGGGCTGGTTCGTCTAACTCTGATATCAATTGCAGGGGAATAGACAAAACATAAATATAACAGAAAATACGCCTTTTATTGCGACCATAAAATTATTTAAAGTTAAATAATAACATAAATGAAAAGGACTCATAAGTTCAAAACAAATGGAAAGTTATTAACTTAAAAATGTTCTTGCAACTTAAAAACTGACGGAGCTCCATATCCACAAAATACAACTGAAATTTACTTCTTTTAAAATATAAATCAAATTAATTTCGGGAGTCAGAAATAAAAACTTCGGGTTTGCTGACGGACGGAGGCTGTCAGGCGATAACAACGATACCAGTCTTGGCGTCGGTAGGTTGTCCTGGAAACCGGTCAGCAGAAGAGTAGCGGCGAATACCTCGGCGCTTCCAACGGTGTGGGTCGGAAACAGTCACTCTCCCCTTGGTAGTGATGCGGTAAGGTTGGCGGAGCAGGTCTCCAGAGAATCACAAAGGTGGCGTCACGCAGGCGCAGAACGGAGAAAAGTCCTTCTCTCGTCACGGTTAAAACGGACACTGCCTTTCACCTTTCACACGCATATCTATCATCAGTGGATTACCAAACGCACTATCGCCCGACTAATCCTCCATCATCAACAAATAAGCTAACTAAAGTTCTCCTTAATTCAAATAAAATTAACGTCTCCCTGCTAGGGTTCATTAAAATAACTTAAAGTAAATGTTATAGTGGCGTCAACATTCCGCCCACCAAAATGTTCATAAATTTTCAAAATTCTTTTGAAGGAATTAGGGACGAGATACATAGTCAGGCAGGAATCAGGGGGGCCAGACTGGTTACAGGACGAGTATGTTCTCCGGAGGGAGTTCGCACTTTGACCACTCTTGTTCTTCCATCCTTCCCCGGGAATGTCTCGAGGACTCGACCTATAGTCCATTGGAGAGGAACAACACCACGATCCCTTAAAAGGACCATATCTCGAGGTTGAACGTTCAGCCCATCCTTCGCCCATTTCGTTCGCTGTTGGAGGCACGTAACATAATCCGTCTTCCCCTTGTTCCATGGGTAGGAGATGCGTTTCTGCAAAAACTGCCAAAGGTTGAGTAGGTGCATCTTCCGATCGGTCAAGTCATCTTCAGGTACGGCCAATAGGGGACTACCGATGTCAGGACTTCGAAATCCTCTGGATCCGAAGACATGGGATACAACAGTCGGGAGTTCAAAACAGCCTCTACTCAGACAGCAACTGTGTAAAGTTCCTCATAGGTCAGGGGCTGCTGCCCGAGGATCCGGTTGAGGTGAAATGTCAACGACTTGACCCCCGCCTCCCACAAACCTCCGAAATGGGGAGCTGCAGGTGGAGAAAATTCCCAGCCAATCTTGCTTTTGGACAGATGAGCTGCAACGGTTTCGTTGGTCTCTTCCGACGACCACCATTTTACCAATTCACTCAGGCGTCTCTGAGCTCCTATGAAATTTTTCCCATAGTCGGAAAAGATTTTGCTTGGCAGCCCTCGACGTGCGACGAATCGATCCAGACCCGCAAGGAAGGCGTCAGTTGTCAAACTAGTCACAAGCTCAATGTGCACGGTCTTGGTAGAAAAGCACACGAATAAACTAGAGTAGGCTTTTCCCAATGCCGCTATCCGTCGTTGACACTCCTTTATCGCAAATGGCCCGGCGAAGTCCACCCCCACGTTGATGAACGGTCGTCCTTGCTCAAAGCGAGAATCGGCAAATCACCCATCCTTGGCTGAAACGCTGCAACCCTCAAACGGTGACACTTCAGGCTTCACTTTATGTCAACTGAAAACCTTAATTAATTGTTAAAGATAATTTGAAAGAATACGATTCATTCACTACGTAACACCCTAACAACTACCGAAAACTTTAATAAAAATCCCAAGAGAATGTACAATGGCCCTAAGACCAATTCATATCCAAATCAGTCCGAAGAAAATACGTACTCATATTACGTAAACCCGTTGGATAAAAGTGTACAAGATCTCAAAAATAATCCTGTTGTGAACTCAGAAAAAAACCTTGTTTAACATCTTTCATGCTTATAAGCCACTCAAAAAAGAAGTTAAAAATTTTCAAACCAACAGACATTGTTCGGGCGTGTCGCATTTGACAAAGATGCCCGATTTGCAACCCCTACCTTTTAAAAATCCACCAATCACAACATATTTCCCTCTTTTTCTTAAAAAACCTCCATCCTCTAGCCCTCTCAGGCTCCCTTCTCCGCCAGCTCTCGGAGCGAGTACACGTCCTTTCGCCCTAAAGTGTTGCGCCATAACATTTCGCCTCCGTGTAAGATCGTCTCCTTTTAAAGTTTTCCTCGCCACGTGAACTCCCACGGATTCCCCCGCAATTCTCTATACGATCTTCACCACCGCGTGCATCCCATCTCACGACCGCATGGCCCACACACCCACCTATCATCGTTATTGTCCTTTCGCATATAGTCTCCTTCTTCCATCCCCCATCCTTATAATCCCACGAACGCAACATCATTTCCTTATCCCGCGAAGATTCCATCATCTCACTGGCTACTACTTAGACTGCATTGACTCATCCTCACCGCAACTGGATTGCATCATCATCAACCCCGCTGCAAGGATCAGGTCGGTACAACGGCTTGATCACCGCCGCCACATCGCATAGGAGACATTCATCGCTTCCGGTCTTCATCCCCTTCGAGGGATTCATCGCCTTTCGACGTCTTCGCCTTCACATCTCCAATACGATCATCGGCCATCTTGTAAGCCATAAAAATTTCATTAAACAGTGAGTCTTAAATCAATCCTTTTCGTTCATTATTTATTTCCTCATCTAACTCTTCCTAAACTAACATCCTTCATTAAATCAGGAATCTTCCATTACCGTCGGTGCCGAAACACGCTTCTTATTATGTAATTTCATTTCCTCTCTCCCGGTGGTGTTCGTTGGCGCCATTTTAATCTTGGCTGCTGGCGAACACACATGATCATAACAATATAAGCTAAAATTAAATACGTATAAACAAAATATGAATTTACGATTTCAGCAATGGAATTGCCGCTCTATAATTTTAAAGAAAGGTTCCCTGGAAGAGATAATTGATAGACTAAATATTGATGTTGTAATACTATCCGAAACATGGTTATCACCAAACCGTAGAATAAAATTCGCTGGCTTTAACTTTATACGTCAGGAGAGAAATGATGGTTATGGAGAGGAGTGGGTCTACTTGTCCGTAATTCAATCCCAATGTCACCGTGTTTTGTAACATATCCAATTTCATGACTACATCAATTCAACTCCTAATAAAAAACCATGCACCTCCCCCTAACCATATCTGTACATAAAAATCGTAGAAATAAAATCAGCACCCAAGAAGTGACGTATTTTTTTGGAATTTGCCAAAGCCTTTCATCAACGTCATCACACGGCTTTCGGATCTGATTGGTCAGATGTATGAGGCAGATGTCTGATTGATGCTATAGGAAACGACAATATCGTGTTTTTGAATGATGGTTCACCTACTAATATAAAATCATTATCAAGGAAATCATTCGTAGATCTAACCTTCGTAAGTTCCGATATATCATCAAAAGGCTCCTGGAAGGTCTTGGAGGATCCTATGGGCTCGGATCACTTTCCAATCCTCATAGACATAAAAGAAACTTATGTTCCCAAAGTTATTTTCACTAGCCGCAAATGGAACCTAAATAAGAATTCGTGGGAAAAACCCATGATTTAACGGTAAACTCAATATGCGAAAGTACCTATGGAACATTTATTCAAATTGTGAATTCAGCAGGTGACTTATACATTCCTAAACTCAACAGAATCCAGGGCCATTTTTCAAAGGGAAATCTTGGTGAAATACAGAATGTGAGCTGGTCTTGAGGCAAAGGAAAGCTGCGTTATTGGCCCCGTAAAAGGTCGCCGTGTACTCAGAGTTTCATAATACACAAAAACTCAAATGCGAATTTAATAAGACAGTAAAAAGTGCAAAAACACTGTCATGGAGACGTTCCCCATTACCTTCCGTACCTCATCTTCACGGATGGTTCCAAATCCAACGATGGGGTAGACTGCGCCTGGTTGGACCCCAATTGAAGCAAAGTGAAATGTACAAGCTCCCTTCAGAAAGTATTTATTCAGCGGAACTATTAGGAATTTTTAAGGCTCTTGAGTATGCCTATGAAAATCAGCTAAAAACTAAGACAATTATACTCTTTCAAAATGATGTACAGCTATACCGTCTCATGATGGAATTGTACGCAGCTGTGGGATAACACTGTAAAATTTATGCATGTATGATTGAATTGTGTATTTAATTTTTGATTTAATTTGTGTGTAAATTATTTATTAAACTAGGTTTATTTATTTAATTATTTATTATATTTAAATAATTTTATTGATCTATTTATAACTATTGCTTACTCTCCACACTAAGGAAAGAAGTAATCCTATGGCTAATGTGAAAACACAAGATAAAAAAAAATCGACCCGATTCTTACAACTCCCCATCATCATTTTTGTCGATCTAACACGACGTAACACTTAACAGGATTACAAAGATCGTGAGTACCCCTATTATAGAATATAGGAAAAACCGTACGATTTAACATACTCGAATAAGACGAAATTCTTTCTGGATGTATTCTCACGAATTTAGACAGTACAGAATATTTAAAACAAAAGTCTTCTTTTACAAATTTTCTTTTGTTTATTATGGATTCTTTTAGGGATATAACCTTCGGTATTTATGCACCCGGATCACCAAACCGTCTATTTTATCCAATTTCTGATAAATCCTTAAATCCGTGCGTAATATTGTATTGGTTTTGTTTTCATTGCTCTATCGCAAATATGGTTTGTAGATTTATATACAGACTGATGTTTTAATTCCAAAACAAAGACAAATGTTAAGGCTTTAAATTCGTCACTAGTGTTTTGGAGCTTCTACTCGGATCTAGGACGCTCGCTGAGACCGACCAATTCACTGTACTATCGTGCATCAACTGTGTTTACAAATTTGTAATTTATAAATTACAGATTAATACATCTATATTCACGATTCTTAGCCCGATTAAATTTTTACGATACTTTTTATAAAAGTTATCGATAAAAACAAAATGAGCAACGTCTATTTGTACAGGAGGAAAAGATCCTTTTGTCAAAACTCAAAGCGATTCTTCTATGGAATGGAAATAGCGATCTTAAGGTAAATTTGAATTCCCTCAGAATGGAGAGTCTCTCTCACAGAAATAGCAACTCTAATAACACAGAATCACTCAAAGAAAATGGAACGAAATTCCCAACAGTACAATAAAATTGACACAAATCAATTTCCCATGCAAATAAATCTAAGTTACTAACTTCGTTAACACTTAGTAGATATCAAAATGGAAACTCAGGTCTGTTCATGGTTTTCGAAAAATCCACCATATGAATTTGAAATCAAATCTAACACGGAACTAAACACACAGAATGGGCTGGAAAAGATTTCATTAAAGAATCTCAAAAAAATCAACAGATTAGCCCGTCGTCATCTGGTAGTACTGCCAATGTGCGACCATCTTTTAATCTAAACTTTGCTTCCAACAAACTTACTCCCCCAAATACAAATCCAACTCTTCACCGTAAACTTGATGCTGTCTACATCCCATTAGAAAAAAAATCATATCCCACATACAATTAGCAAAACCAACAAACTCCCGTGAACACATAAGGTATTTCGACAAATTGCTTACAATACCTGTCGGGTCAGCATATGACACTCCTTCCATAGGCTATGAACGTCTGAACAGATCGGACCATGGACAAATTTTACAATTCAAACTCACTCTTAAACTTACATTTTATACAATGAAATTTCCATTTCCCCTCTCCCCCAAAACAGCATAATCTTGAAAGCCTTTTAGAAAACTGGAATATTAACATAGGATTATTTTTAGAAACATGGTTAAGACCCGAATTAAAATGTAAACTCCCAGGATTTAATTTTATACGGCAGGATAGATGCGACTCCTACGGATTGTTTTTTATATCAATATAAAGAACAACATACAATTCACCAAAATTAATGTTGGCGATGTATAAATAATCTTATGGTTACGAGAACCAAAATATTTTTAGACGTAGATGTTCTTTCATTAAGCATAATATCACTATATAATGCATCCACAAATAAGGTCACAGTTCAGGAACGGGATAATTTTTTTTATTCAATACCCCCCTCATTTCGTAAATGGTGATTTCAATGTACGCCGTGAGGCCTCTCGGGTCACTCACTCCTTGCATAGGCTATGAACGTCTGAACAGATCAGACCATGGACAAATTTTACAATTCAAACTTATGGACGAATGATAAAAGGAAGTTACATTATTGCAGGGATTTGACAAAAATAATGTAGTGTTTCTCAACGATGAAACTCCGACAAAAATAAAAGGATTTCTCAGGATAAAAGTCCAGCAGTAGATATAAAAATATTGTTTCGTTTGATCTTGCACATTGGACAGTACACCAAGACTCAATGGGATCCAATCATCTACCCATAATTTTTCAATTGAACAATCCCCCGATAAAACATTCATTCAGAACGCCTAGAAAATGGAATATAAAGCAAGCAAATTGGGAATAATATAAGGCTGAGCTCTCTCGTATAAATTCGAAAACCGAAAAATAAGAGATCAAAGATTATGATTGAAAATAGCCTCTTACAAGCGTTGGAGAAAAGCGTCTCTAAGCATAAAAATATTCCTTTTAATCCGAAAAGAGATAATACCTGGTGGATATCAGAATGTACTGAGAGCTATGCGAGTAGGAAAAAGGCAGGCAGGAAATATATAAAACAAAAGAAGTGAGGGAACTTACCCTTCTGGCTCCGAGTAAGTAGAGATGGAGGAGATGCAGGACTTTGGGCCCGAGTCCCATTGCTCCCTTTGTTGCTTAACCGTGGTCTGCCGAGGAGGGTGGTTTTGGAGGAAGAGAGAAAGAAAATTTTTGGAGAGTGGAGAAAGAGGTAGATAGAGAAGCGTTAAGATAGAGGAGCGTTAAAAGATCATACAGGGTACAGTTAAGATCAACAGCCACAGGAGACCAAAGTAATAATGAATTCATCCTGTCCGGACGGAAGGAAACAAACACTTGACGACAAAACGTTGAAAGTTCAGATGAAACGCTTAACGTCCCGAAAGATGTCCCCCCGACATCTCGGGGTGTTAACAATACTGCCCATCATTTTTAATATTAGAAAAATAACACCTACGAGAATAGAAAGAATAATGTCACCTACATGAAAAGGAAAGGACAATAATTCATACTCAACGACAAGAGATAAAACATACAAGAAATTAGACACATATATACATACATGCCCGCAGAACAGGCTATTCTGGAGGAAGGAGTGAAATTAATAATTGATTCTATTATCAATCAAACCTTTCACCCAATGGTATATAAACCGTACTCGGACGAAGTGGCAGACATTCCATAATTAAAGATGGCGCAATGCCGAAACGCGTTTTAGTAATTCAAGAAACGCTCGAGTGAAGACCCAATAACGACCCAATGCTGGTTCTTAGCATGACTTCTCAGACTTGCGGACGAACGCCCAATAGCAAATCATTCACAAAAACCTAAACATCCCATTGGTCACGAATATGATCCGATTCCACACCTTTCACTTCAAGCTTTCTTTCCAGGTCAAACCCTCTTTCCAATGTCCCACCCTAACAATCCTCCACGACCACGCCGCGTCTAAGATAACAGTGGCATCAAAAAACCGACTATGTACGCGATCCTTTCATTTTCTTCGAAAGACGGGATATAAAAATACCATTTAGTAAGACAGTGGCGGTATTTTGGTACCGGTCGATGGTTCTGCCCGGATCGATCGGAGCTGTCATCCATCGAGTCACGAATGTTAAGATATTTTTGTGAAATTCCGTGCTGGGGTGTATAGAATACTCTTTCTTCACCGCCGCTTAGCGTTTTCTTTCTCGAAATTGAAATGTTTATTTATAAGGTCCGCGGATTTTTCTCTCATTCCTACGGGAACGGTCTGTTTTTCATTCGAATGAATAATGAATAAGTGAGTTGGCTGTCACGACGAGTCGGTTGGGATGCCGGCGACCGGCTTTTTCGCAGTCTGTTCAGAAAAGATTTCTTAGCGAACATCTCTCACCGGATCCTCTAAGGGGGAAGTTTATAACGTAGTATAAACTATGAAAGAACAAAGTTACCAAGATTCTCAAACTCCCGGAGCACTTTCAACGCTATAAACAGTCTTAATGTTCCAGTTTTTCTTCACTTAAAATCTGAGCCATTTCTGAATCAACCACTTTCAGATTATTAACTAATACTATTTAAAAAGATCGGTCAATCCGTTTTTGGACTAGAAGATACTGGAGGATCTCTCTTGAGCTTTATCGGGAAGGTTTTGGACTGTGAGGTTGGAATGCGGGTCCGAGTTTATACAGTCGTATCGAGGACAAATGTTGCCCTGTTTATGTTTTCCGTCACCTCCGGCAGACGGAAATTTCCACGCCGTAATGGTATTTATTTAGTTGCTGTAATTTAATTGTACGTTATTGGATGGTAACAAATAAAGTGCCTTTATTATTATTAAACGACGAACGGTTCAACCTTCTTTGCTTTTTTTTTGTAATTGAAATAATATAATAAATAATAATAAACAAAAGGTTTAAACCGCGTCTTTTCATATCTTTCATTTTACAACCCTGTGATTCGGACAAACAATTTACATTTGGTTCTAGCGCTGGCACACCGAATTTCGGAAAACTAGCCAAATTTTGCACCTTGGAATTATGGTTAATATACATTTGATGTGCGCAATAGGTGAGCCATAAAGAAAAGGTTGATACAGTTCTCTGTGTGAGCTATTTTGATCCGATTCTTAAAAAGAGCTGTCTGCTCATCTCTAAGGAGTTGTTTGTATCCGCGGTCCAGTTTTACTGACTAAAAACAATTAACTTTTTGTGTTTAAGATTTGGTACATTTTAGTTATAATGATGCGTGTATAAAAGCCAAAAGGAAAAAAAACAAGCTATATAGTCTATGCGACGCTACCGTATGCAACACGACTCCTTGCTACGTTTTTATAGGGTGTGCACATCTATGCGACGTCAAGCGCACGCCACAGTACAGTCATACAGCGTGTATCAGAAATCAGTATCACAATTGCAACACCGATGTTATAAATTGTTTTAATAAAGTTATTCCGTTTTTATAAATGTTCTTCTCTTCCTAACCATAATTAAATAATTTGTATCCAAATTTATGAATTTTTGATCTCGTTTAATTTGGTTTATATTACCATAAGAATGTTGTAATTAATCTAACGACAAAATTAAATATACATAGTTTGGAATAAAATACAAAAAATATCAGTGTCCTGTTCTGACGCTACTCGACGAAAACGAAAACTTTATGAGTAAAACCATGAAATAAATTGTTAGTTCAATTTTATGGCCAAAACGGTGTCAAAATAATTGTTAGTTAAATTCATTATATCAAAACATGTTATTCTGGTGTTTTGATCAATTTTCTACCAAACCATTAAAAGTAATTTTTTTAAAAATAAAAACTGAAGAATTTTTGATCTCGATTAATTTGGTTTATATTAAAATAAGTTAAATAATTAATATAACGACAATAATACATGTAGGTAAAATAAAAATATGAGTGTCCGAAAAAACTCGATGCTACCCCGATCACAGAGCGATGTGCACGGGAGCAATAGTCTTATGGAAAAATGCACTTTGGATTTGTATCGAGTAGCTTCGCAGAGCGTTGCATCCGGTGTGTATCCCGCTTAAAACGCCCCTATTTCGTATGTATACTTCTTGCATACAATAAAGAGGGATGACTCTAGAAGGGTGAAAACCGAAAGAAACCATTCCTGTAATCTTTAAGAGGCTGATATCTCTATAGAACCTAATAGAATTTCTATCAGTTTTCTTTTTTTGATTTCATTTCAGGGCGAGCTGTGCGCTAAGGCTGGGTCCAACAAAGGAGAAGGTCAGGTTTGATCCTCGTGGCGCCATTGACATCGAACTGGTAAGTTTTCCCTTGGCATTTTATCCAATACGATAAATTTTTTTCTTTCATCGCTTTCGGTGTTTCTTTCTGGACTTATCTCTCTAGAGAGCACACGGCTATAACATTACACGTCCAACCTACAACACAAACCAGTCCATCTATCATAAACGATAAATCTTCAATAAGATGATAAAATCGATAATGTTCTCGAATCCCCTGGAAAAATTACTTGATCCAGATTATGACTTTAATACGATAATAATTTTAAATTTTTATTACTCATGTCATTTTAAAAGATGTTCAGTGTTACGTTTATCGTATCTTTTCTTTGGTTAAGAGAAAATTATGTGGATTTTTTAATGAGGATGTTATTCTTTAAATATTCCAGCTTCTAATAACCTAACCAAAAAAATTGTCGATCTGGTTATTTTGATTGATAATTCTTTAACTTGCCTGAGATTTAACACTTTTTAGTTTAACGACACTATGGTGGAGAACATTTAAAACTCATCATTTTCAAGGCATTAAAGACACGTTCAACTGACCGAAAATTATTGCATTTAGTGAAAGAAAAATTGCAACATTTAGCTATATATAGAAAATAATATTTTTTTACTAGATATCTGTATATGAACATGGCACAGATTATTTTACAACGTTTCAAGCATTTTTGTACTAACTGCTTGTAGATTATTGTGCTATGCATGTTCAGCATGAATTTCGCTGTTAGATGTGGTTTGCCTTTTTTTCCATTGACTTTTCTAGGAGGAGGATTACAAAAAAAAAATTACAAAGTTGACTTTTCAAAACGGTTGACCGGTCAGTCCACGTTGTCGACATGCGGACTCGAACCACCTGTAGATCACCTGCGTACGAGATAGGAGTACCGTCCGAGGGCCTCTCGAAGGGGCGACGATCGATATGCCGACGAAATTGCAGAGATAACTGAGGCTAAATAGGCCGTTACCGTGTCCGAAATCGTTCCATCACGTTTACCGTAAATATTTGGACTTTAAAGATACGGACAATCGAATCGTGGGAAATGGCAGATCTCACGCGATTCCGCTGGACGATTGGAGCTTTTCGAGTACAACCGAGTTAATTACCGATGAATACATTACCAGCCTAATTAAAGTACATGGCACTTCGTTGTGTTATTAAAATCTTTTTTAAATACCCTCTAGAGATAGGACCGAGATATATGTTAACAATCCTCATAAATGCAAATATTGCCCATCATTATTGGTACAAAATATGTTGTTATTACAGCTTGGTACAAAACCTGATTCGGCCCCTGACGTTAAATATACATAATCCAACATAACAATATAAAACTATCCAGTCTGAAAAAAAAAATGTAAAAGGATTGCCTCTTTCTTCTTGTGAATTTAAGACTGAACCATGTCGTCCATTTTCAAAATGTTCTTGACAGTTTATGTGGCAAGGGAAATAGCACGTAAAATAAACAAACAAAGGACAGACGACATTTTCATCCAAAATATTGAACCCTTTCCGACCTTCATAACGGCGGTCAGAGGACAAATTTTCTCTTGTCAAGTGATCCACTGCCAGGATCGGCATACATCCAATACTTTCAAATCAAGTCGACCCTTTCGATATCTATTACCATTGCTTTAGTTAGTTTATTACAGGAATAAAAAAGCTAACTCTTAACTTAATTAAACTTAACAAAATTAACGATTCTTTTCGTTGGTAACATACCTAATCCATTCCTTACCCTACAGTTCCTATCCATATCCAAACAGCAGTGACCAAATTTTATATGTGATTTGTGTACATGTTGGGACGCTTTTTGTAAACACAACCAGGCTAGATGGTCTGCAAGTTGATGAATGTCTCAAATATTATTTTTATTCTTTCGTTGCCAACATTCCAGGTAGATTTTGTTGTTTTAAATCTTTCTTAACAAGAAATTATTTAAAAACTAAGGAAACGAGTAAGAATGGGCCATGCGGTGTTGTCACGCGGACGCTTAATTTTGGGATAAAGCCTCCTTGGTTTCGTATATATAACTTGTAGGAATAACACCCGACATGAGAAATTTGCTTGTGCACGGCAGCAAGTATTTGGGTCCCATGTTCAGATTTTTAGACGAAGGTCGATTTTACTGTACATAGTATTTATAGATATCTCGTATTGCGTTTCTTTGTGTGATTAAGACTGAGAATGTATTTATTAGCGTGAATGTGTATTGTGAGAGGACCTATGGTGGAATATTGAGTAATTTTTTTTCATATAAACCCTCAGGGTGCCGGTGTTTTTGAAAAAAAGCCCATTTGTAAGTATGTCGGGTTCGAATGCAGGGCTGCTGGATTCGAACCCGGGACCTTGACCTTACAGTGATGAGCGCCGTGTCAAAGACGAAACCTTGCGGCCACCGACGCCCCAATATTGAGTAAATCTTGATTAAGTTAGTTGTACAATATGTCTAGAGGGTGAATATCAAGTACTCCACAACCCTCTGTGCATGATATGTAAATAGAAAAAAAATGTACTTAAGAGTGAGTGGGTTCTCTACTAGAAACCAGAGACGAGAAAAATCGCCCATTTTTAGGATCGGATCAACATCGCTCTCTCAGTAAAATGAATAGTTTACAGTGGGAAACTACGGTTACCACGGTACCCGTTAGGTTAGGTGTCACTGCCGGTTCTGGGATGGTCTCGCCCTCCACTCTGCAGCGAATAATTGCAGAGCCAGTGCGTATATAAGTAGGAACTAGCTTGAGACTCTTCAACCCGACGAGGTGTCACCAAACATCCACTCTCGTCTACCCGACGAGCTCTCACTAATGGACACAGACTGCAGCCTCGTTAACTGCCGAGTTCTCCCTTATCACTAATAGATCACCTACGATAATGGCAAGAGTACTCTCAACTTTCACCTCGAATTCCTCTTCTAAACATATCTGACTTGGCCACAGGCAAACTGTTGTACTCGACCAACTTCTGCCCAACCAAATTTATCTTACCCATAATTCCATGGGTTGGCGGGTTTTTCTAATTTCAGTGTGCTAGCGCCAGTGCTAATCGTAAAGGTTGATTGCCTGAATTACAGTATTGTTATGTGAAAAAAATGACGAATTTTTCAATGAAATAAATATTTTTATTAAGTATAAAACAAAACTAAATTTTTTTACGGAATTTCGACAGAGGCATTATTAACGGAATCCTCAAAGTGAAGCAGAGTTGATTTTCCTGTATTTTAGAATAATCATGACAAAACCGTAATTTGATCAAGTTTTGGACTTATTAATTAGGCAAGTGGGTATCCGTGCAACCTTCAACTTATTTCGGTCTGCAGAAAAGACAAAACTTCAGGGAGTTATAAATTACTTAGAGACAGGATTTTCAAAGAACAGCTTTTATTTTCCTTATATTGTTTATGCGTTGTATTTATATTAATTTAACACACCAACCGATTAAGATGAACTTAAGATGAATAGGATGGAGTGTTTTGCTTAATAAGCTCTTAACAAAAAAGAAAATATATAAAATTAAATTTAAAAAAGTGGTCTCATGCTGTTTGTAGATTGTAAACCTTGTCAACGGATTATTAGGTTAGGACATTTCTGCTGATTTCGTAAAGAGCAATTTCTAACATTTTTTAAATAACTTTCCACAATTTTTGACTCCTGCTTGACACCCTCTCCGACCAATAGTTGGCAGACTTGGCCCTTAACGAAAACGACCTTGTACAAGCTTAGGAACGAACGAAAAACTTGAATAAAAGGCAAAACGAAAAATGGCCCGATTCAACCTTATAAAATACCCATTCATACGTGGTAGCTTCCTATGTATCTGTTATAATTATTTTCTCCATGAAAGTGATGGCTTCCAAATCTGCAGTGTGCGTTTCTGGATTTGAAACGAGGTGGTGCCGTCGCAATTATAACAGAACTTAATTATGTATTTTAAATATCTAGCCGTTGACTTCTGCTTTCCAATGGCACTATAAACTCCGATGTCTTAGATGTTTGAAGTCCATGAAATCAAATATCTAGGCCTGATGATAGACAACCGTTTAAAATTTAATTCTCATGTTGATCGTTTAAACAGAACGACTTCAAAACGTGGTTTAAAATAAATTAATCTTCTACGTAAGGATAGTAATACTACCCTGCTACTTAAAATACAGGGTGTTCGGCCATTCTTGTTACCCACTTTGCCAGGAGATTCTACATTCAAAAGGTTTTGAACAAATCCGTGAAAACACGTTCAATTTCCAATAAGATGTGATGAACACTAAACTTGTAAACATTTGTATGGTGATTAGCGTCCGTTATTTAACGATTATTTAGAAATCTTTAGATGAGGTCTTGGTAGCTTTTAGAAAAGCATTTTCTTTGTCTTGCCAACGTTTCGATCTTTATTGAGATCATCTTCAGGGCCTGGGGTTTATAAACATGGTTTAAATTTTACAAATATATGTAGGATGTAAAAAAAATCGCAAATCAAATTCAAACTACATTAGAACCATTTAATAACTTTCACCCACGCCTATAATTTACACGTGAAATCGAAAACAATACCATTTGTAGATACACTCGTAATAAAACAACTAGATTAATCACAGATTGGTATCAAAAACCAAGAAGCACAAATCGCTACCTCAACTTTACATCACGCCATCCGCTTCATACAATAATAAACACGGCCACTTCACGGAATTATTACCTTCAGCCATGAACCTTTTCAACACAAGAACATATAGATATACAAACATCCTACATAACAATCACTACTCTAAACACATAATAAACAGAATCATCAACAGCTACAACTCAACACTCACACCACCCACTGTTATTAATAATACTACTTTAAGTATATCAAATACAAACAAACCAACGTACATTTCCATACCGTTCATTCACGGCCAACCACAGAAATTTAACAGGTTTCTCTCTTCCGATAACATTAAAATAGATTTCAAAAACTATAAAATAATTGATACACTTTTTTTCTAAAATTAAAGATCCCACACCAGTAGCAAATAAATCTGACGTAATTTACGAAATCAATTGTTTACATTGTCCAGCAGCTTACATAGGTATTACATCCCAATGCCTGGATAAGAGAGTAAAGCAACCCACCATTTTGAACGTAAACACAATTTCGACAATCCAAAAATATTAGACACAGAACAAAACAAACACAAACTTAACTTTTTAGAAATAAATTTATTTAACTTATATTATTATAACTTATTTTAATTTATATAAATTTTATCGCTCTGGCACACACACACGACACAGAAAAATGACATATCTACACAAAAAAACAAACACGTTGAGTGAGTACAGATAATTTGATTGAATATAACTTTTTTTGCATCTTATATGTATTTGTAAAATGTAAACATTGTTTATAAATCCAAGGCCCTGAAGATGGTTAGGATAAAGATCGAAACGTTGGCACGATAAAGAGAATGTTTTTCTAAAACCTACGCCACACCAGATTTTTGTTTTTTTCAAAGTTGAAAAACTTACTATGCTGATTCTAAACTACTATTTTTAAACCAAGAGACCAGTAGATTTCAGAAAATGTACTCCATATTATTATTATTTTTTAATTACTTTTTTCAAAGGTGAATAAAATTGATGGTGGAATAGAAATAAAACCGTGGCTGACACATTGGTAAGGTGGAATTGAATGCTACTAATCATTGATTCTACCGTTTATTCCTGAATTCTTTTCTACTGGAGCTTTCGACCCCTAAAAGAAAAACTATAAATGGAATTTTTTAAAAAGTGGTTATGACAAAAGATTTGAGCTTAGCCTTTGACTTTATCCGGCATTAAAGAACAATGGGTTGAAGACGAGCCGGCCGAGATAACTCAGTGCGATGCACTATTCAGCTCTGCCAAATATACAGTCCCGTTTGGTATCCGGCCAAATCTACAAGTCTTAGGATTACTTTAACGTCTAGCTAAATTAAAAGCCGCTGCGCAGTACAGACGCCGTAACTCAAAATATGTAAATTTTAAATTTCTTAACATTTTTCGTTTTCTCATTGACAATATTTGCATAGCCAGGAACTGCTCTTAATCGTTTAAAAGCAATACCTAATTGTTTAAGTCTAACTTAAAAAAGTATTAAACGTTTTTAGTTGGATTTCTATTGATACTAGCTTAAATCCAGTAAAACATGTTTAAAAAATGGTCAAGTTTAATTTGAACAAGAAAGAATCAATAAAATACAGTCACTCTTAATCTTTTTTGTAAGGTTTTATTGTGTGTAGCTGGTGTCACGAGCGGGATTCGAACCCACGATGTTCGGCTCAATACGCCGTTGCTCTACCACTTCTTCTTTCTTATGGCTTACATGGTTCTTATGGCATACGAAAATGTGTCATATAATGATGCAAATACGCGTTCAAATCGAACATCGTATGCAAAAGTGTATTGAAGTCACGATACCAGCGGCGTATCTAGCCGCAGGTCGTGGGTTCGAATCCCGCTCGTAAGGCTAGCTTTTTCGTTTCGACCAAAACCTTATAAAAAATATTAATTAATTGAAAAAAGTAATTGTCGCCGAGAATCGAATCCTGATTACATGACATTTGAAAAATGGCAAAAAGGGGGGAAAATTCGAAAGGTAGTAGGTTGAGATAGGGAGTTAGTGTCAGAGTGGATCGAAGTCACGATAGCTCAAGTGGTAGAGCAGCGGCGTATTTAGCTAAAAGTCGTGTGCTCCAATCCTGCACATGACATTGACTTTTTTATCTCAACCAATACCTTAGGTGAAGATTAATTAATTGAAAAAAGTAATTTGGTCAATAGAGTATTATATATAATGGATTTAAAAATACAGTCATTTCAAGTTTGGTGATTTTTGTGCATAAACTTTTGACAGGCCTGTTAAAAAAATCAAGCCCATGACGACCAAATATAAAAGAGGCAGAATAAAAACTTAAGTTCCGCACGGGTGAGACGGATTTGAAATGGAATGTCGGTGTTATCACGCGATCTCTCTCACCCGCCCGTCAACAGTCGAGACGACCTCCGAGGTCGTTTTCGAGTTGAAACTTTTGCCAGAATAGAAACGATCAAAAGCAGAAGGTGGTTTTCTATATTTTCTGTTTTATTTGCCGAGATCGTGAATTGGCACGAGATCGGTGTTGAAAAATATTTCGAACATTTGTTTTATTGGATGAGGGTCGCGGGCCATATGTGCACCCCGTCCATGGATCTATATTTTTTCATAAGGTTTTTATTTCAGCTTGAAGTTTGAATTATAACTATATTCAAGTTTATAAGCTCGAACGATTGTTAAGAATTACGAATGAAAATACCTTCATACCCTCCCACTAAGAGATAAAAACTGGCATTAATAATAATATATTGTGTATATAGTGTTCGTAACTATAAGTTTCATTAGAAACTAAACAAAAACATTTAAATGCATCACAATACTCTTATTGGATTTTAACACAGAAAGGTTCCCCGATTTATTAACCTTAGGGAGTTTACACTTCACATACCTCGTTACGCTGCTAGGTCGCTAGTATCCCCTTAAGCCCAGGTCGCTTGCCAACCAATGGGGTCATTTCAGCTCCTAACGCATGTAAACCATAATCTAGCCTAAAGTTCGGAACATACTTACCCGATACAACGCTACGTGACACTACCCGACTTCTTGTCACGCTTTGGTAGGGTGTGCACATCTATGCGAAGTCAAGCGCACGCCACGTCACACAGCGTGTATCACAAATCAGTATCGCAATCGCAACGCCTCTTTTGTTCTTAATGCATTATTTTGAGCAAAACCTTGTAATAAATTGTTAGTTAAAATTAATGTTTTAAATAAAGTTATTCCGGTGTTTTAACACATCTTTTGCCTGCCTAACAATCATAATTAAACAGTTTTTATAAAAACGCAAGAATTTTTGGTTTATATTAAAATAAGAATGTTGCCATTAATATAAAGACAAAATTACAAAAATCTTCTTCCTAACCATCTTATTTTTTTTTTATTTTATTATTTTTTTTTTTTTGCTGGGGCTTCCGACATCGAGGTCATTTCAGCCCCACACTCAGTCTACATTCTATACACGTTCAGACACATCATTCATACGAATAAATACGTTCATACAATTAAACACATTCACACAGCACACTCATTCCGTTTGGTCGGTGGAGCACTTGATATTCCTCCATCTACCTATACTTGAACTAACCTAGATTGGGGTCGATGTGGTACTTTTCTTAATATTCCGCCATCGACCCAGCACACACACTCACTCGCTTTCATCGTTCGAGGGGCGATGGTGACGTTCTATTCACCCTCACCCCTCGCCATTCACACCAATAAATACTTGCACACAGACAAAACACAAAGACACATAACACATACTATATACAATAAAAAAAAAAATTCCCCTAAAAAGCGGAACAGGGGACTCAGAAACTCGAACCATCTTAATTAAATATTTTTTATCCAAACTTACGAATTTTGATTTCATTTAATTTGGCTTACATTAAAATACGAATGTTTTTTATTTATCTAACGACAAAATTACATATACTTGGTTTGAAATAAAGTACAAAAAATATGAGTGTCCTGTTCTGACGCTACTCGACGGAAACTGTGTAATTTTATGAGTAAAACCATGAAATAAATTGTTAGTTAAATTTTATGATTTATTATTTTATTGATTAATTTTCTACCATCCAATAAAAAATATATATAATCAGAATTTTACTTAAAATAAAATTATAATGGTATTCATTTGTAAAATAGATTTTACTTCCATTTTCCTTACATTTTAATTAAGTAAATATTCAAATACAAATATCAATTTTATATCAAGTATTTTATAGAAGATAAAAGGTTTCCTTAATTTATTTCTTTTTAGTTTGCTGTTTTTTTTGTTTTTATGATTTCTTTAAAATTGGAATGAATTGATGGATAAATTCAATGGTTTTATTTAATTAAAAAGGGTTAATTTTATATTTAGAATAATTAGAGGTGCCAAACAGTGTAATTAATTTGAATTTACTAAAATATAAATTTGAATTTAATAAATGATGTATTTCATTTATGTTACGTTTGTCTTTTAATTCATTTTGGTTCCTTGAAATAAATTGAGTAATATTAAAAAAATTATAATAAAATTTAACAAATTCCTGAAAGATAGAATAGATTCTCGTATTCAGGTGCGATCAAATAAAAAAAACCTATGGGACCTTATTTTTATTTATCTTGGAAATAGTTTTTGAAAGAGTTCTGTTACAGATATATATTCATACGCACAGACACACATACACTCTGCTGGAGTGACGCTATATTTCGCCCATTCCTCTACTCATACTGTTAAATACACACATTTAACCAAAACACATAAAGCATATGTATTTACATTTTAAAAACACATCCTCCAAACAGCGAAATGGAAGGCCCAGGAACTCGCTACCGTGCCCGAGAATTATTGTTGAATGCGTCGCCCTGCCTTAGCCCCCTGAGATGGGGATTGTGGTCGTTGCTCCCCTATACGACAGCACGACTGATCTCAGTAATTCGTGCGGACAATCAATTCTTTGAAGGGCTTTCTTGATTTCTGGGTGTGGAACGGTGTCGAACGCCTTCTCCACATCCAGTTGCGCTAATACTAGTCCATCCCGACGGGCTCCGGTGCGTTTGCTTCGCTTGAGCTCGTCCAGGATGAAACTGTTCTCGAAGGTCCCGTTAATTGGGACGAAGCACTCCTGTCTGATATCCAAATTTGCCACGCACGATATCCTTTTTAGCAGTATACTGCTATACAGTCGCGCCATCATAGGGGCACTGGTTATGGGTCTCCATGCGCTCGGAATATTTGGATCCGTACCCAGCTTAGAAATCAATACAGTCCTGTTTTCTAGTCACTTGCGGGGGTAGAGCCCAAAAGCGGCCAGAAATGTATACAATTTTGCGAGGGAGGATCTCATACCCGCCACCCTCGTCAGGTCCCCATCCATCCGTACCCGCGCTTTTCTTTTTCCCGACGCGCATCATGGCCACGTGCACCTCTTTCGCGCTAATAGACCGTTAAAGAGGTAGATTTGACTGGCCAGACCACTTATTGCGCTGCATTAAGTGATTCAGATACTAATGTTGCAGTCGAGTTCTCCAACATGCGTGTAAGGAGACCTTGACCTTTGGCAGATTAATTTCTGCCCCTGAACAGTTGCTATTAAAATTTTCCTACCTATTCTGGTTAATACTTGCCCTATAATTATTGTGACCATTTACATCGCGGTTTTTATTAAAATTGCCTCCCGAGGGCAGTCTGATGCCCTGATCATAATTTTTGTATTTGGGAATTTTCGAATTGGCATTTTTGTAATTGGTGAAGGTCTGGAAGTTTTTATTGTACTGAAAAGATTTATTTGATTGCTTGGATTCCCCCTTAATCTCGGATTTCGCCGAAATTTCAAGTCTTTCGACTTGTCACAGTAAATTGTGCAATTGGGCCAAAGTGGTGGGCTTTTCGGTGTATGAAAATCTTGCCCTCGTTTCTGTATTAACCCATAATAAAATTATATCTACGACGGCCTTTTCGTCGTAATCGGCCATATTTTTAGAGAATTTAATTATCCCTGAGATATACGTTCTAAAGGTTTCGTGGGGCTCTTGATTTCTTTGAACTTTTCTCGTTACTAAGAACGTTGTGGTTTTTAAATTTATTAAGGTGTCTAGAATGATTTCATTTAATTCGGTAAAGGAGAATTCTCGGGCATTAATATTAGTCAATATTTATTGAAATAAGGGGGTTATTGTGTCTTACTGCTATCCGTTTTACCAATTTGCTAAAATATTCGGGGGCTGCAGCGGTAATATCATATAATTTACCAATAAATTTTAAGATATCCCAGGGGCTATCTGTGGTTAAAATTGGGACTGAGGCGGATAAAATCCTCTAAATATTTCGGAATTTTAATTTGTTTATTAGTTATTTGGGGCTGAAAAGCTATGAGCTTAAAATCTGGCGGGGAAATTAACGTGTCTAAAATTCCGAATTACGCGTTGTCCCGTGTTTCGGCCTGGGTTTGTCCCTGTAAATTATTGATTAATGCGGATTGTTCGTTTGAAATTTTAAGTATATTTTTGTTCTCCTCCTGTATGGGCTTAATTTGCGTCTCTTAATTCGCCGTTTTTCGCGTTTAGTGCCGCTAGATGAGTTACAAAATTTTGTTGCATTTTATCTAATGTGTCCGTTAATGATTTCTTTAAGGAGCTAAATTTATCCTTAATATTTTCCCCTATTTCTGATTTGAATTTCTCTAGATCGGGCCGTTAATAGTGTGTCCGGACTCTGGACTGAACATGCGGTACAATTGAAAGATTCCCTACGGGGCATGGGCATAGGGGGTAGAACCTACCACATTTGCTGCAATTAACGGACTCGCTCGTGACTGCGTGATCGCAAAAATTGCACGGAACTTTGGGGACAGCACCCTGTTTTTGTGATGATTCTAGCTCGGCAGTTTTTATTTGCTGCTGGGACATTTTTGAGTGGTAATAAGGGGTATTTGGGCGCAAAATATATTTATAAATTTAAAATTTCATAGAGCCGACTTCCAAGTATATGTAATTTTGTCGTTATATTTATTACGGAATTCTTATTTTAATGTAAACCTAATCACAAGAGTGAAAATTTTTTGTGTTTTTATACATTAATACAATAATTAATTATCATGTTTAGGAAGAACATTTATCAAAACACAGGAATAAATTTATTCAAAACAATTACGTTTAACAAACGATTTGTTACGTGGTTTTGCTCAAAATGCATTAAAAACACAAGAGGCCTTGCGATTCTGATGCAAAAACATACTGAGTCATGTGTCATGTTGTCTGTCAAAATGTGACAGTAAAAGAATAGTATATGAACATCTTTGTTTTTGTTAGCGGAGATACTTGTTATCACTGAGGTGTAGAAAGTGGTAAGTAAACAATTAAATTTCTAGCTATTCAGTGACAGATCTTGAAGGGAGTACAAAGGCTTCCCTAGACCATATGAAAAGATTAGACACGTGTATTGTGGAAAGGAAGCTGCTATTCTAGGTAATGTGACTACATCTGGACCAACTGGCATCCCTGCTGGCCTCACTGTCACATTGATCAAGAATCTCTCTCTAAGCCTACTCATAACTAGCTTGGCATTCTCTGAGGATTTTCCCAAAACCTTATTCCAACTTGACCCTGTATTGGCAAATATTTGTAATACACTCACATCTTTGTAAAAAGACTCCTTGTTCCCATACTTCATGGTCAAGGTTTTCCCGTCCACCTTAAAGCTCTCCTCCACACATGTTACAAAAGCTGAGTCATTAAATGATCACCATGATGAGCTATGCATTGATAGTATCAATTTCATCAATTATCAGGTTTAGCCCCTGATACTCCATGAACAAACCCCATAGATCAGCAGATATAGGGTTTTCCATGGACAGAGGCTTGACGTCGGTGCAACTGGTAAAGGAAGCAATGGTGCGATCCCCTCCACCACCGCAACCTTGTGATTTTTTTGGACTTAGGATTTTCGTTTATTTTTTATTTGTTTGTTCACCCCTCAATTGTTGGCAAAATTTCTTACAGTTGCATGATCCAAACATCTAAACGCACGATATCTTAGGTTGCATTAAAAAAAACCCACCCTCTTCTACCAATATGTGACGTCGATCATTCGACGGCACGACAAATAAGGGTCCATCACTCTTTTCCCAGCTCCACTCCATCTCTTCTCCTTCGACGTTCTCCCACTTAGTATTCCAACGCGCCCCATTCACTTTACACGAGTGACTGAAAGTGTCATCCTCAAAATGTGAGGGTGACAGCACAATGCGTGACTGTTCGTGGTGTGGACTTGATGTTCTATAGATGTGCGCACCCTACCAAAACGAAACAAGGCGTCGGGTAGCATAGCTTAGCGTCGCATAGCGTTGTGTCGGGTAAGTGTGTTCCCCGCTTTACGGACCAAGGATACGTAGACAAAAATGATCGGAAACTGCGAAGCGACATGTTTATCACCCCGAAGACCTCGAGAAAAAACCTCGGGAGTAAAGCATGTCCTAAAATAAATATCATTGCCCGGACTAACCATACAACAGTTTGTATAGAAGAGAAGGAAAAAGCGAGATAACAATAAGGGAATGTTCAATTTTTTGCCCCTGTAAGTTTGGTTGCTTGTTACATCAACTTTATCATTATATGTTACACGTGCATAAAAAGCTCGATAGAAATTTCCCTTGAAATTAATTCTCCCCATTGTGATCGGATCCCATTTATCCTTTAATGAGAAAAGGAGGGAAACCGCGTTTCCATTTTCAATCTTTAACCCCCCCCTCCAAGCCAGTTACGTAGGCGTTTGTAGCACGTATCGATTCCATGCGTGTTCGGAAAACGCTTTTCCCCCTTCAACCGATACCCTTTATCGTGATTTCCCGATTGAAGCCCTATTGGCAACGTCCCTCGATAAGACCGTCAGTATTGTTATCGGCATGAGCGATCCAATTTTCCTTCATCGTCACCGTTCCCGAATAGCGCAATCCTCATATTGAGCCAAGCGACTCCAAATGGTACGTGCTCTGTTTCAAAGAAAATGTTTCTATTTTAACACTGTCGGCTAAAAACGCTAATTCATAATAATTAATAATTCATATTTTTTGTAGTTTATTTCAAACTATGTATGTGATTTTGTAGTTATATTAATTACAACATTTGTTACATGGTTGTGCTCAAAATAATGCATTAAAAACAAAAGAGGCGTTGCGATTGTGATACTGATACCCGCTGTGAGACGTACGTGGCGTAGGCTTGACGTCGCATAGATGTGCACACCCTACAAAAACGTGGCAAGGCGGGTAAGTGTGTTCCCGGTTTAAACTGATGTGGATACACCGCATACGGGCACAGTCTCTATGAAATACTCAGCAGTTTCCTAAATCCTCTTTGAACATCGTCTCTAGATGAGAATTAAGAGGGTATTAGTTTGGCTTAGAACGGAAAAGGTCTTACCAAAACACACATTGTAAGGGGGGGGGGTGAGACGAGATTCTATGGAGATATTAAGAAAGGAAAGGAGTATGTACCGCTGATCTAAGAGCGGCCTTGTGGCACAGCACAGATCACTGATCGAATATCTCAGTTCCACAAATATTTTTCACTGCATATCATATTGTACCTTTATATATGTGATATGTGTTGTTTTGGAGCGAAAATAATTTATTGCCCTGAATGGTGAGGCTCATCCCCAAATACCCCGAGAAATACTCTGGTATAGTGTGATATAAATCGTGATATGTGAACGTGATTTGTCTTAATTGTAGATCCAACTGCCCCGGCAAATAGTACTCTCTGCTATCATGTTTTGTCTTATTTTTGTTTTAATGACTGTTTATGTTGTGGATGGTCGGTATAGAGGGTTACAATAGTCCTCAAATCTTCCGCTTACGTCCATTGTTTGATTTTTTTCAAGCCATTTTACTAGTTCCAGTTTTAGCACACTCCGCCTTACCCATAGTGGTTCCTGTACCTCCTACAAGTTCCATGGGTGAGGGGGCCACTTCTTTGGCTAGTAGGCGTTCGTTTCCTTTCTGCACTTTTATGTTCCGAAACCCACCTCAACCTCGTGTTCTAGTAGGACCATTAGGCAATTTCTGCACTCCCAGACTAGTTTAGAACTAAAACCGAACGCATTTGGTCCTTTTAGGTTTCGCTGTCCGAAATTGCGTAGATCCGTACTACCTTCATTTTTTCTTCATCGATTCCTTTGTGAGTTAGATTGCATGGGTCTCTCTCATATTGGAATATTATTAAAACGAGTCCAAGGGATGTACAGTGGTAAGTTCGAGATCAGGGATGCGGTCATCAACAACTAGTAATTTGTGTAACTTATGCCAAGCTTTCAACCTTTATTGAAGTCTTCATCTGGGCTTTACAAGTAATAACAATGTTTTCAATCGATATCATTATAATATTTTACTTTTAATATTGTGAGGAGTGAGTTATCCATTGTTATCTGAGAATTATTGTGTTATTTAATATTTATTAATTATCAACGTTGTTATTACTTATTGTCCTGATTAAGACCTCAGTAAAGCTTGAGAGTTTGGCATAAGTTACAAAATCTACTTGTTGTTGATGACTACTTCCCTGATCTCGCTCTTACTATTGATAAATCCTGACGGTCGATTTATCCTAACTTCGTTCACAACAGTACTTTAAGAGTTAGGTTATAATTGCAGGAAATGCCCTGAATAGCCATGCCTGTTGGCTATTTGATACAAAATAGCACAGAATTTAAGATTATTAGTGCCTGACTCTAGCTATTCGATATTTCATATTACTACATAAAATCCTTGGAAAAATTAAGGAGCACAGAGAATATGCCTGTAAAAATTGCCACAAAAAATCAGTAACGACTTCCAATGGAATTACGTTGATTATTGCAATTATTGTAAAGGACTGCAGTGCCGATATATAGTTGTGTAACAGGAGTGTAATATAACAGGTGCGACTACTTTCCTGATAACAAGCCAGTCATCAGTATTATCTTAATGGCCTGTTCCTTTGTTAATTAAAAATTTCACGGTCATATTATGCCGTGTTTTGTTTCATCAAAATGGGTTTTCTTGTTTCCCTTTTAAACCATTTGTTTCTAGGCTTAATGTAAATCCTTTTAAAACGGAGTCTACTTTACCTTTGCGTTACTGCTGTCGTTCAAATTACCATTGAATGAGAATGAAAAACGGCATGAAATAAAAGCAGGTCTGTTAAACCCCCTTTAAAATAATAATTTTAAATATTTCCTTATTAAAGGTTTTAAGCCCTTTGTCAAACGCTCGATCCTTGAAAATGGATTCGACTCAGTTGTACCTCTCATGACAAGGCATCTTGAGGTAATGTTAAAATAGCTAAAGTTAGCAGAAGTTCAGGAGCTCGTTGCTTAAAGAGTTTCAATTTAATTACACGAACCTTATTTTACTGTTGTACTGTTCAGAAGTCTAGTGTCAGGAGTCGTGACTCAGGTGTATCAAGATTTTATGATCAGTCGTCTAGATCTTAAATTAATAGGAGCTCTTCTGATTCTGATAAAGTTACAGCAGTTTGCAAATCCACCTGATCTGAAGTTTCCATCTTAAGTTACAGAACCTGTATCAAGCAGATGTTTAGGAGCTATAGTGATCGGCAATAGGAGGTCAAGTTATCAGGAATGTATAACCTCACCTGATAATTAGTTTGGAGCTTAAGTCTCAGAAGCTGTATTGAGCAGGTGTTCGAAGTTCTCATGGTCGGGAATCTCAAAATAAAGCTGCATGAGTTGGTAAAGTGAACGGTAGCACAATGAAACATGCACTTCGTAAGTTATGTTATTATACGGCAAAAAATGAGAATCCATTGTACAAGAAAATAATATAACCACTTCTTAACTGAACTGTTGTAGACCAGTCGCATATCAAAAGTTTTCTCGAAATGTAACTCGAAAAGATCGATACCCGAGAAATGAAAAGACGCGTGCAGCACGTTAAAAATCGCTATAGTAATCCCGTCATATTAAACATATTTAATAATGTATGGTGGAAAAAATTGCTCATTTATCAACAATTTTTATCGATTTGGAGTCATATGGATACCCACTTATACTTAAATTTGGCTACTTGTGGGGGACCGCAGTAGCCGAGTGGTTAGCATGAGAGACTCTCGGCTAGTAGACCCCGCGGTCGCTGGTTCGATTCCCGCCGTCGCCTCTGGCCCTTTTTTCACGATACCCTTCCCCCCAAAAAACGAATACGCAATAAATAATTACAATAGTCTGGCTAGATATGCAAAGTTCATGAGGCCATTAAAAAAATAAAATAATTTAACTACTTTTCACTTACTTAGCACTTAAATTTTAGTCTAATAGGTCCGAGCCCTGCTAATGATTTTCAGGGAAGATTGTCGTTTCTTTAGTGAAGTACAGAATTCATCTCAAGGGTATATCGAGGTCCACGTTGCTCACGAACGGCTTTGCGAAGTACCATAGCTTTTCCTACCAAAAGCGTTTATTTGACCTCTTTATGGTACAGAGTTACATAATTCTTCATTTCATTTCTTTACATCATATGCTACCCGACGTCATATGTGTCGCAAAATATGGCACCATGCACTTCACTGTTTCCACTGCGGAGATCTCACGCACGCTAGTTGCACGTAGTAGAATTGGCTTGTCGTTTTGTCGCTGTCATCTGGTTGAACCTGGTCCACGCCTTTTGGCTCACCTGCAGGACTCTCGTCATGAGGCATTGGCGCACCCCGCGCTTCGTTGTGATTGGGCCTGATCTTCTTCCTCCAATTTCCAAGTGTGTGGCACCTCTGAACGTCCCTGAATGTAATTTGCCATTTAGGCTGGGACTCCTTTGGATGCCATCACCGCCAGCAGGCCCTCGGAGCAGGCGAAATTTCCTTCTATATCATCCACCATACCGGAGCGGGAGTTTCGGCAAGGCAGCACTTTCGGTTTTCGGCTGATCAAAAAAATCAACTCGCTTTACTGAACGATCGGTGAACCGCTCTGGAAAAAATGTGCGTTATTACTGTACTGATAACTCTGAGACTAACTCTTAAGCGTTCAGCCCTTAATTCTGACGGATGACACCCTGTTTGCCCCTTCAGCCAATTTCATTGGTCTTTGCTTCAGGAGGTTTCCACTTTCCTCCACTATAGGCCTTCCGGAGTTCGAATTATGGGTAAGATTACGCGAGCAGTGAGGTGAAAAAGAGCTGATTCATTTCACTGAATGAGGGGTTTTGATCCAATTGTTACTGAGGTAAAGATTCTCGGTTCGGTGCTTGCCGGCTTGTCCGATTTCGTGTCCACCGCTGCATTCGCTGCTAACGTCTGAGAATTGGACCCAGTGCGTCTCTCATGTGGAATTTGCCCATCTCATGTTTTGAACAAGGTAGAGTATTTCTGAATACGGGAGTGAATTTCGCCGGTCCGTTCCAGAGGCGGAAATCTCTACGACGCTGCCCTGGGCAAAGCTTATATTTTGAGGTGGTCTCGCAGTTATCGAATCCAGCATTTCTCGAATGCTTGGACTGGTTTGGTCTCCGACAACGCGGAAAATTTCGCCGGAGCTTTATGTCTGGTGGGTCTCCGAGAATACAAGACAAGAAATCGACGTCCAGATGGTGAAGCATCGAGTAGAGCTTCAAACTGTCTTCAGCGCCTCACTTTGGAGGAGTATGGGAGGCGGCGGTAAAGTCACTGAAATATCACCTCACGCGGGTTCTGGATCAAAAACCATTAACTTTTGAGGGTTTGTGAACCATGTCTCTCAAGATTGAAGCAATTCTAAATTTACGCTCTCTTTACGCGATTTCACCCTATCTTACTATTACACTATTCTGTGTTGAATACCTGGACATTTTTTAGTCGGCGGTGCACCTCTAAAGGAACGTGAATTAGAAGCTATGATTAGAAGCTTAATTTATTCATGTATAACTTCTTCACTTTTGAAATCCTACATTTTAATATAAACTTCATAAAGACAGCTAATTCGCTTGTAGGGGTGTAGCAATGTTGTAATAAAATAGCAGAAAAAATCCGTTGTAAACCAACACGAAGAAAAGTTAACTTTTAACGGCTCAAACGTGGTTGATTTGTTTCAAAAAGGGCAGAAAATCTCATGGTATAAATTTTGAAGAAAAATGAAGGATCGAAAGCTATCTGAGAGTAGAGTCGGTCGGAAATCAAAGGAGGAAGCAACAAGTAGGGATTCGAATCCCCAAGGTTTGCTCTTTCGAGGAATATAGGCCCTTTCCAATGCAGCCATCCATTAAATCCGACAAGTTTCCTACCCCCTTTGTACCCTTTGAACCGGTATCGTATTTCGTTACTAAATTGATATTTGCCCTTTCGAATCTTAGAAAATTCCTCATCCAAATATGCACTCAAAGACCAAAACCGGATACTCTTATTTTGTTATTTCAAACTATTTATATGTACTTTTATCGTTATATTAATTACAACATACTTACATTAACTTAAACCAAATTAATGACACCAAAATTTCATGAGTTTTCTACAAAATTATTTGATTATCATGGTGTGAAAGAAAATTCACTCAAAAATCATTTAGTGATAGATTAAACCTCCATCAATACACCAATGACAGGTTTGGATGGAACCGTTCCAGCTCACCCACCTTTTCTGTACAATATAGGTAACAAGCCCTAATGGCACTGAAGTAAACAGAGATTGCACATCAAATGATATAATAACTTCATCTTCACAAATAGTTAAATTCAGATGATGGTTCTTACTAAAATGCCGTACAAATGGGATATTCGGAAATTTATTGTAAATAATGTTAAGTGTGCATATAGCTCTATTACAGATCGAAACCCATATAACCATGGGTAAGTCACAGTGTTTTCAAAGATAGTTATGGTATGAGGTGGAATCAACTATCATACAGAATGGACTTGTGACTGTACTAAGGTACGTTGACAAAGTTCTTCTGAAAGCTATCAACCATTCGCTCCATTTATTGGGGACAATTTCGTGGTAATGCTCGACCTCGTGTAGCTCGAGTATTCAGCTGTTATTTGTAGGGCGTAACGATTACCATAATGAATTGGACAGCACATTCTCATGACATGAACCCTATAGAACACTTATAGGTCATGATAAAGAGACGGGTTAGACATCGTTCCCCGCTTCCAAAGACCTTTCAACCGTCTCAAACCACTCTTGTTTGAGAATGGGATTCTGTTTGACAAGACAAAATCCGATTTACACGATACCTAGGAGACTTAAGATCCCCGCGGGGCGATAAGAGGTAACACGCGTTATACCATAAACCATCCCTTAAGAACAGAAGTAGATAATAAATTGGTACTTAGATTTTAATCTATCACTAAATGATTTTCCGACTGAAATGATGTTCCGGTTGAATTTTCTTTCAAACCATCATAATTAAATATTTTTTAATAAAAGTGGGAGTTGTCTATTTAACTTGTTTTTTCAATAATATGCCATTAAAAAGAATTAGGTTTGAATTAAAACCCTTGAGTCAAAAACGGAATTTTTTATATATTATCGCAGCCTTTGAAAAGCCTTGTATTTAATTAACTCTCTCTCCGAATCCAATCAGAGACAAGACTTAAAAGAAAGTGGAAATGGTGTAGAATAAGAGTATTTTTATGGGATCCTCTGTGAAAAAGTGTTTCGACCACCTATTGTATAAACCTACGCCTTCTATGTTGATTACGTCGGCCTTTTACTTTCCCCGAGCTTTTTATTACGTTTAACTTCGTTTGGCTGTAGAAGATTTACAACACTTTAAACGGGAGAGCATAATATGCGCATGTCTGATTGGACTGGTATTATGCCGTATCTTCATGATGAACGAACTTTGATAAAAACCTAAAAAGACTGGACAATAATACTTCATGCTCAATAGTCACATAACATCATTTTAAGGCACTTAATAAAATCGAACTAAGTTTTACTAGTGTATATGGCATACCGTGTCGATCATGCGGTACCTAAATGGAACTATTGAATAGCTACCTAAATGAACCAATGAATAGCTTAAGACATTTCAAGTATTTAAAATTAACAGCGTTCAGATAAAGCAACGTCTCAGAAGATAAATATTATCCTAAATCTCTCATCTGATTCATCTGATCAACAAAAGAACTATTGGTTGGTATATGGTACAAGGACGCAAAAACCAAGCAATCAAGCAATGGATCATTAGTTTTAAACTGAAGTTCTTGTATTTCAGAGGTGGGCTCTAAATTCAATACTACAGAGAAATGAAAATATATATGTAGTTTCATTCCATGGAGCCAGTTCATCGCAGAACTCGAACATCACCAGTTCTGAATTGTCAGATCAAACTAAATAAGTTCAGTATCCAAAACAATATTACTTCAAAGTGGGTTCTGGCACAGAAGAGAAGGTATAAAAAATACACTGGCTGCCCCAACTAGCCAGGACAGTCCTCTTATCCAAACCACAACTAGGTCCCAGGAGTATGTGCTTAAGTTGAAACTGGAAAAATAACTTGTACAGTCACGGTAAGGTCTTAAAGTGTACTTTCCAAAGTATGGTTATAATTTCATAGGTGTTCTACAATAGCTAGTAGTATATTCCTCGAATAATTAGGTAGGAATAGGTAGGACAATTAAGTGGGCAAGAGTAAGTTCGATAAGGACACAAATGGTTCACCTTTTGGGATATACCAAATTTGCCAAATCAGATGGTTTGTTATAATGAGTTAGAAATATGTTTTTGGTTCAATGGGATTGAATTCTAGGACATAGGCGAAAAGGTTCATTAAAAGGCCAACGCAATAGTGTTCCAAACTAACGGCCCAACTACTGAACCTTAGACCTGTTTAGTAGGACTGCTGGATTCTGCAGATTCTGGAGACAGAATAGGCTCGGATCAACAGAAATAAGCCTAGGCAGATGTTTAGAAGAAGGAAAAGGAAGAGCGGACCATATCCTCTGTTGGTGGGAAGGCCTGACTATCTTACTCGTGAGGAAAAGCCAATACGTGAAGCATACACACGGGAGCCCTTACTTGCTTTAACGAAGCTTTGGGATCTCATAAGCTTTAACTTATCAGAAAGCGGTATTCAATGAAAAGGCCGACGCCTTTTAACCTTAACCATACAATCAAAAGTCCTGAGATCTTCCACAACGACGTTAGACTCGGAGCGGCAGAAAGCGGCTGTGCAGATATGGCCAGAAAGAAGGAACAGCTGAACGTGACCTTTCTTGGTCCTACTCCTGGGATCTACATGGGGATACACATGGGAGCCTTCAGCAAAGCTTGGGGTGTGATAAAAAATTTCAAGCTCGAAGAGCTGTATATTAATAGAAATTGGACAATAGATCAGTATTGGTCGACTTTTGGACGGACATAATGAGACCGACTTTGTTTAACCTTAACCTTAACGTTAAGCCTCCTTAATCACACACTAATAAGACTTTCTTGCACAAAAGACCAATTATGGTAGCTTTTTGCAAGGTCGTAAAGAGACGGGCCTTTCTACCCTTAACTTAAGCCTCCTTAATCCCACATTTACCGAACTTTCCTATATGACCGTTTAATCATCAGAAGGGAAAGATTTGCAAGGAAACAATAAACCTCAAAATCTATTGAGTTTCCAATAGAACTAACCACAAAGCTAATAAGCCAATAATCTAATAATATTCTAAGTGAACTCCTTTAGTTCTTTTAACGTTACGTAACGATCGGTACCAGGATCTAAAAAGACGGTCTAGTTTTTACAGAAGAAGGTTTATTACAAACTATTTCAATTAATTATTCTTTTTATCTAAGGTCTTGGTTGAAATTAAAAAGTTAGTGTTACAAGCGGAACTCGAATACAAGACCTTCGGCTGAAATAATTATCATGGTCAATTATGGCTTAGTACAAGCCATGAGGACTTATTCTTGTACAACTTCAAAAATGAACATACTAGAAACAATTGATCTCACGATTACGTAAATTATATTAGCGTGTAAATAGTCTCCAATAATCCTCAGCCGTGGCAAACCCAATAAAATAAAATCTGAACACAGTTGAAAAGTCATTTTCAAATTTGTCGATGGCGATAACAAAAACCTACCCAAAGAATTCCACTGGCTTTTGTCACAACTGAACTGATCCATCAGGTTTTCCGATAGTGACATAAATCTTCTCATCCTGCCCTACCGCACAGTAGGCAATCTATATTGAAATCAGAATGGCTGCACATTTTTGCAATTTATATTTCGCTGCATTTACAAGTCTGAACGTTGTTATTTCCACTTTTTTTTATATGAAAAATGGTTTGCGTTTTCTCGGTTAAAATTTTCCCCAGATCCGCCTGATCCGCGCCACTTTCGTCCGAATTCCTCTGCTCGCCCCTTTATGCCAACCATTTACCCTATCCACCCTTAACCTTTTTACCGGAAAAAGGAAAATTGTTAGGCTGCCTATGAAACAAGTCTACTCATTATTCATAAACAGGTCAAGTAATAATAACAATGAAATCTTCACAATATTCAGATCTTAACAAAAATTAATGGTTATAATGCGTTTTTTCGATGCCTGAGGCAGATAAGCGTAATGGTCGTATACAGGGAATAATATATACGAATATATTTATTTGAGTGAGTGTTAAGCGGGGAACACACTTACCCTATGCAATGCAATGCGACGCTACTTGACGCCTTGCCACGTTTTAGTAGGATGTACACATGTATACAGCGTGTAGCACAAATCAGTATCACAATCGCAACGCCTCTCTTGTTCTTAATGCATTATTTTGAGCAAAACCATGTTATAAATTGTTAGTTAAATATTATGAGCACAATCATTTAATTTGTTTGTTAAAATTAATTGTTTTAAATGAAATTGTTCCGGTGTTTTGATAAATTTTCTTCCTAAATTAAATATTTTTATAAAAGTTTATATATTTTTGATCCTGTTTAATTTAAACTTACATTGAAATAGGAATGTAGTTAATATAACGACAAAATTACGTATACTTATTTGAAATAAACTACAAAAAATATGAGTGTCCACTTCTGAAGCTTTTCGACGAACATGATGTAATTAATTTTATGAGCAAAACTGCATAATAAATTGTTGTTAAATTCGTTATATCAAAAAACGATATTCCGGTGTTTTGATCAACTCTACCAAACCATTAAAATTATTATTATTATTATTATTTATTTTTTTTAATAAAAACTAACGAATTTTTGATATCGGTTAATTTGGTTTATAGTAAAATAAGTATGTTGTAATTAATATAACGGCAATAATACATGCAGTGTGAATAAAAATATGAGTGTCCGGTTCTTTTGTCTTCGACTGTACTCGATGCCGCTCGATGAAAATCTGGGCAGTGGGGTTCGCAGAGCGTATAGGGTAGCGTTGCGTGGCATCGGGCAGATATGCACGGGAGTAATACAATCTTATGGAAAAATGCACTTTGGATTTGTATAGAGTAGCGTCGCATAGCGTGGCATCGCGTAAGTGTATTCCTAGGTTTAAGTGTATATGGAGTATGGACATGGTCTGTGATTTTCGAGTACACATAGACACACCAAAGTAGTCTAGGTTATTTAGTTTTATTTATTTTATATCGATCTTAATCAATAGGTTATTCGCCATCACGTCCATAATGACAAGCAGTTGATAATTTCTTCTAAACAGTCGGTGCGCTTATAGCTGACAAACTTATTAAATTCCTTCTTTAAAATGAAATAAAAAATTCTGTTAAATCGATTGCACTTCTTCTACCACTCTGCATTGGCTGCTGGTTTAATATAAGCTATCTTATCACTCAGTGGCACATTTTGAGTGATGACTTGAGCAGTTAATTTAATTAGTCTTACACTTTGAATTTGTGACAAATATACTAACACTGTCAAATGCCTTCCTTTCGCCTATTAGCATGAAATACACGTACTTTAAAGTTTAAACTTTATGAAATTATTTGTAAACAGAAAAGAGCCACATCTTTAAAACTGAACTTTTTTTTTATAGACCCAATACACAATTTTCATTTTCTTATTTTTGCACTGAGTTAAAGACTGGTTACTGAGACTGGGATTAAAGCTCAATTTATTTCAACACTTCTTTATTTGTTACATTTTTTTTTTTTTACTTTATAACATGAGTATTATTCGTGTCCTCATGAGATCCATTTTAAATTACAGGAGGATCAACTAGCACGAGTTTTAGAAAAAAACACAGAATTAACCATAAAAAATACTAATCTTCAAAAACAAGTACAACAACTTCAAAATGTAAGTATTTAATTTATACAACTAGCTTAGGAAAACCAGTTCTAGTCTTTTAAACAAATTCATAATATCAAGCAATATAATTTTAAAAAATACGCTTTTTTCTTATTATATCTGCTATTTTTCGTTTTTAACGCATTTTCAATCAAACAGCACAAATTTTAATTGCATTAGATATATCACACAAAAATGCACATAAAAATTAGCATTTAGAAATGTATGGTTTTATCAGTTTATTTTAAAAACAATCCAAATACCTAAAAGGAGCTTTTGTAATAAAAAAAAATTAGTGGTTCATCCACTCCTTATTTTAATAAGTTCGGTAAGTTTCGCTTTTTCAATAAATTCAAATCAGATAATATTAATTAGGGAAACAATTACCATTGCCGTGATTCAATTTTTCTTTTAACTTATTTCAGAATTTTGAATAGCTGACATTTAAATAAGCGCATTAGTAAAATAGTACTCGTTTTACTGTTAAATAGTGTTAGAAATGGTTGTAAAAAAAAAATGTACAAACAAAGCCAACCAAGTATAGCAAAACATACTTACAAGCAATAAAGCGGAATGATAATTTCGTGTAGTAAGCACTCAGTTACGTTGTCGTCAGGATGGAGACTTGAACACGACATTGGGGTCGTCCTCGTAAAACGACGTCGCCCACTTGATTTGCGTTAGTTGGTGCTTCGCCACTTATTTATTACGTTTCACCAAGAAATTTAGGTACTGTTGCCATCATCGACACCAGAATGTTTGGCTCAATTGCTTCGCCTTATACCGTCTGGTGTGAGGGGTGATATCCATCGTTGCTATCCGTTCGGATACCGGAAGACCTGAGGCGACGGTGGGAATCGAACCCACGACCGCGCGAGGTCGACCAGCCGAGAGTCTGACGCCTTAACCACTCAATTATAGCAGTCCACGGAAATTTAGCGGATAAGTTGTTTTGATGGAGCTGTTGTTATTAGGAATCATAAATCTCAGAAGCGCAATCAGTACTAATTGGAAAATACGCAATACGTGGGCATTAGCATGCACTCCGATTCAAAACAAGTAAATGGATTTCTATGCTCTTTTCAAGTGTGAACCATTTTATGAGTTAGCAGTACGACCACAAGGATGCAGCTGGGATAGACAAATTAAACATGATAACAAAAAATGTTATGCTGTATAGAACAAAATCGGCAATTCGAAGCGCTGGTGGCATTGAATCACTAACGACCAAAAATTCCCAGTACCAAGTTCGTGAAAAATTTGTTCATTTTTCAATAACGGTTTGGCCGAGTTTTATTCATCAGAGCAAAGAGAAATAAGATCTTTTAAACGGAGGGAAAAGCAGTAAAACATTCATGAGGAAAATTTTCGATGACCATACTTGCTACAGATCTCAACGAGCATGATAGAATTGAAACGGAAAATAAAAATTCGCAAAGTGATTTAGTGCATATATTCTAAGCCAAAAATGGACTGTATCCTATTCAAAACACAGCTCGCCCACCAATCCTCTGCACATTGGGCGGACCAAACAAAGATCGGAGAGCTTAAAATAAAACCTAATTTGTTTCTAATTTTTAATAGAAAGAAAAAAAAATTCGCTTCGGCGTCAACGAACGGTAAACATAGCGCAACATAATCTTTACCTGAAAACCTTCCGAAGAATAGTGTTAGAAAACATTGTAAAACAATGCATAAACGAAGCCAAACATGTATAGCAAAGCATACAAGCAATAAAGCGGAATGTTAATATAAAACTAAAAATTTTAACCTCCATGTTTTCTTACTACCAGCACTTCACACCTTTTACCATCTACAAACCCTATTTTTTTCGACGAGCATAAAGGCAATTAAATATGCTCGACCTATATTTGCGAGTTGTTCCGAGCCAGTTCTCTAGCCCCGGTTAATAATGAAGTTTTGCCAAAATGCAAATGTAAGTAAGGGAAAATGTCGTATTAGAGCGCTACCGAGCATTTAGCAAGGTTTTCAGGTGGTTAATCAAACTTAATTGATGAAAAATATTCCTTAAGTAAACTGAAGAGTAAAAAGGAACAAAGGTTCAAACTCTTGTTACAAACTCTTACACTTTGATTTTTTATTTATGTACAATTTGATATATTATTGGAATTAATCTTAGCGGAAAATTAAAAAAAAAAATCAGTTCAATTAAAAACGTGGGATACAAAACGAAAGACCACAATGAAAAATAGGGTCACTAGGAGTGAACTAAGTCGTAAAGATGGTTTATTCTTTCTCGTAGTGTAATGTAATAGTAATGAAAGTAATGTAACAAAACAGTTTCACCTTTTCAGGTTTCATGAAGGTCCAAGAAGAGTTTTTAAAAATAGATATAGATTTAATAAAATTATATTTTAAGGATGAATAGAATTATTGAGCATAAATCGGCCAGACAGAAAACCTCGTCTCCAAAACTTTTTGCCGTTCTGGCACATATTACTAGCGTCCCAATAAAAAAATGCTGTTATTTTTCTCTCCAAGTTACTACAAAGTTCATGTAAACTTTATCATAGTTCAAATGATTAAGAAAGAAATTCAGAATGAATAAGAAGAAAACGGCAAGTTGTTCAAAGAGCTTTACCAAATTAATTTACCAACAAAATTCATTAAAATGGTCATTACTAGTACAAAACAATATCATAATCAATATTTTCAAAAAAAATCAAGTTTCTATCATTAGTGATTTTTAAGAAATGTGTACCAAAAAAGTTTTTCCACCCCCCTCTCGACAGTAGTCTTCGGCCCCCTTAGTGGAAACGAAATAAAATTTCGTTTTTGAACCACGCTAGCGGTTCTAGGTTAGCTAATGGTTTTTTTAATGGATTATTATTTAAAAAATGTATTGCTAAGTGAGTTAAACTCTCTTCTAAGACACCCAATGGGTAGTTGTACGTTAAGCCCTTTGAATGGCTGGAATTATTTTACTTTACTATATTTTTATTTTTTTAGTAGCAAGAAATTATAGTCCTTATAGAATTTAGCTACTTTTTATAGATGGTTAAACCATTTGAATTTTCATTTTTAATGAGGGTTCACAACAGCCGTAAGCGGTGCCGATGCTCTGCATTTATCGCTAGCAATAAGATTCAGCGTATGCACCTAACAACTTTTTTGTGTAGGGGAAGATAGGGTTATAGGTAAATATAATAAGCAAGAGAGATGAGCGATATATTCTTAAACATTTATTACACTGGCCTGTCTCGATATGTCAGCAAACAAACAAAAAATCAAGGAATCAAGGCAATTCAGTTGCAACTCTACCTCTGGAATGAGCTTATTCACAAGAGGACCAAACGATGCTCACCAGCTTCCAATACCTCCCACTTCTTCTAGGATCTTATTCGTGGGTCCTTGATAGCTGAGTCTTCCGCTAAGTCCCGACTGACTTGGTTTCTCTGTGCTTAAGTTGATTGTACTCCTAAATCTCCTTTTATACTGGGTTTCTCTGGGTAGACCCTCAGACTTACGGCCTTACTTTTAACATTTTGGTTTGCATTCCTTACAACTATTATTAAATTATTTTAGCAGCACTTCTTAATTCATGCTAAGACAGAGCTTTGTGGTCGTATAAAAAGACACCATTTCGGCTTATAATAAAATTATTCATTCGATATTCTGTATCTCTTTTGCTACTTGCGTCAAAATTCAAGAATCAACATGTGGTTGAAAGAAAAAAATATTTATTTTCTAGAATTCTTTTATTGGAAATACACCTTTATCACCTGTAAAAACGGTCGACTTTTACTACTTTACAAAGTACATACTTCTTTTATGGATTCAGATTGTTACTACTTAAATTTATTAGGAAGCAACGAGCTTTGCTTCAACCAACCCAGACAATCCATGCCAAAGATTCAGTTTTATTTTAGTTCATTTATTCATTTATTTACAGATCGGAATCCACTATAAAAATTATATTTTACAATAACAAAAAATACAAATAATATACAAGATAATATATATGCAAAAAAATACAAATAATATATACAAAAAAGATTAAGGACATATGTACATGGTAATATTATACATGATAAATACAAAAATACAATTAAAGAGTAAAAACAGAACAACAACAAAAATAAAAGACATAATTATTAAGCAAATTAAGGCAAAGGAAATAAAATAAAGCTGACAGTTGAAACTACAATATTTATGTACGCATTTAATGAAAATAATGCTTTGCAGATAAGACTAGAGTGCAAGATTTAGGTGAACCTGTAAATGAAATAAATTGCAATCAACTTTTAACAGTATAATATACAAAAGTGTTTTAAAAAAATTTAAATTGGTAAGAAAAATTAACTAGAGTGGGGTTGTAGGATATGGTTTTTCGCAGATTGCGCAGAACTATTGAAGAAGTCAATGCTATTGCAGATGTTGTTACTCTTGATCGTCATTCGGTGTAGGGAAGGAGAGAGCATGCAGTTAGAGCTTTGGTATTCAATATAAAATAGTTTGTGGGTTTTGAGAGAGTGCGAAGGGGGGTGTAGCTGTAGCTGAGAGATGAGAGAAGGACTGTCAATGAGATTGTTTAATAATTTAAATACAAAAACAATATCAATTCCCCCTTCTTAGTGCCAGTTCGAAAAGTTTAAATTCAGGGCAGATACCAGGGTAGGCAGAGTTTGTTTCATACAGATTGAAGAATTTTTTGATAATTTAGATATGGGTTCCGAATAGGTGCTTAATGTAGTATGGGTTGTACAAATGCTTTATAAAAATGGACAAACCAGAGGATTTTTAAATTCATGTGTTCCAGATGAAGAAACCTAGCATCTCCATAGATCTATTTTTTATTGAAAAAATATGTCCTTTAAACTTGAGCTTTTGATCAAAAAGCACACAAGATCATTTCCAACCTCAACTCGTGTTAAAAGAGAATCATGGATAAAGGAAAGGCTGTCTCTTATGAGAGAATATAATTGTGTAGCATTTGGAGACACAGAGAGCAAGTTTGTTATTAGAGAGCCAGGTTAGGACATTATTGATAGAATTTTGTGATTGAAAGCAATCAGAAGGAAAAGCAATTTTGGAATAGATTTTCAGAATGTCAGCAAATAATAAAAACTGAGCAGAAGGGAGAGCAAGATGGGTATCATTAATAAATAAGACAAATAAAACCGGTACGAGATGAGAACCTTGCGGGACTCCCGAGGAAGCCGCAAAGGAACACGACTTAAATGATTTTACTTTGACTGCTTGTTTTCTGTCAGAGAAAAAGCTAGATGAGCAATTCAAGAAAGGTCCGGTGAAGCCATAATTCGTTAGTTTCCTTAACAGTATTTTGTGATTTACTTCATCAAAAGCTTTAGAGAAATCAGTGTACTCTGAGTCTCCCTGGTGTCCAGAGTTTATTGCATCTAAGATATAATTTTGAAATTGTGAGCAGGTTAGTAACAGTTGATCTATTGGAGCAGAAACCATGTTGCTGAGGTATAACAAAAAATTTTATGTCGTATTTAAGATTATTACGAATAATGGAATCAAATATCTTGGAGAACATGGATTGAATAGATAGATATCGGTCTGTAATTGGATACATTAGATCTATCGATGGCTTTCTGTAGAGGAAAATTGCATTTCCAAGCATTGGGGAAAATACCTGTTTTTAACGACTGGTTCAGAATATAGTGTAGGGAGCGTTGAGAGCCGCAGAACTATTTTTACATAATATGGAGGTATGCAATCAGGACCAGAAGACTTTTTCACACTGAGTGATGAGAATGAGTTTAATATCTCATGGTATGAGATATAGTAATTAGAGACAGTGTGAGAAGATGGCATAAGGAGAGTGGTTGTTTCTGGTAGGGAAGTGGGGAAATCAGAATTGTGGTGATAGACTTGAGAACAATATGTAGCAAACAGATTAGCAATGTCACGACCATTAAACGAAGATTCATTTCCTAAACGCATGAAAGAGGGCCTTGGAAATGTTGATAGAATTCCAAAACTTTTTAATATTAGATTGGTTTGACTTTTCTGAATCAGAAAGATAATTCTTACAGCAGATGTTTGACAGCGTTTTACATTAGACCGTAAGAGATGAAAATTTGAATAGTAATAACTATCAAGAATTAGCTTTTTTTTTTTTTTTAGTGAACTTTTCAATAAGTTATGTTTCCATTTTGGATAAGAGTAATGATTACCAGTCTTGGCTTTAAAAACATACGTTGCTATAGCTCTTGAAAGAATTTGATAAAAATAATTTAAACACTTGTTTATATCTGTTATACTAAATAAAAATTCCAACAGAAGTTGGAAAGATAATTTTCCATGGCATCATGGTCACTCTTGAAAAAATTGCATTCAACATTAGAGAATTTTAAGAAAGATAAAGAAATATTTAAAGAAGAATGAAAATCGTCTTCATTAACAAGATTAGTCAAAGACTTATGAAGTATGGGTTGAAAACAAATATAAAATCTAACTTCCTTTTCTTAACATTATATTGTTTACCTGCTTTAAAGCTAGTATATTTACGAATGAGTCATAGAGTAACTTGGCTGGTGAGGAGCATATCGTTTGACCAGAGGAACAATCTTCATTGTCCAACCAATCTGGTATATTCAAATCACCACAAAGAAGAATCTGACAGTTTGGGCATTGAGCACTTCTCACATTCTCTACTTCATCACCCAGCTGTTCGTAAATATTACATGTTTGACTAGGTGGTATGTAGACTGTGGCCACCAAATACTTAGTGAAGCCGATGTCATTAAGTATGAAGAGCAGTATCAGGTTTTGAGAGTTTAGTGGCATACGAACTGATGAATAGCACAATTCCTGACAGCGATCAATACACCTCTACCATGGTGCTTAGTGCTGGTTGGACTAATACAGAATAGAAATCTATTCTGCATATATACACAAATAATAATTGTTAACAATTTTTAACAACAACAATTTTTAATAAAAAATAATTGTTCGAACAAAGTTCAGAGTCTGAGACTCCAGGTGAGAGCCATGTTTCAGTAACTAGAATAATATTACAGTACAAGCTAGTGATTACGCTTCTGAAGTTGTGTAGTTTAGTTTTTAGGCCTCTTACATTTTGGTAAATTAAACTGAGAGAATGATTCCATTATTTACATGTTTTTGGGGTTTTGGCTATTATAGGGGTGGCCATTGAAATGGCGAATAACCAAGTTCGATTCCCCAGAATCCATTCTTTTTTTTCTTCTTCTTCTTCTTTTTTTCAGTTCTTCTCCTAAATATGAGTAGTAAGACTGTTGTATTTTTGTTTTGTCATTAGTGGTTGAGATGGAAACAATATCAGCCTTCTTACCAACTCTGAAACTATGCTGCAGCAGGCTGACCATCTTCATTGGCGCAAATCACTTTAATAGGGCAGTTTTGTTTAAAATTGGGTGTTTTCCCAGTCTTTGCAACTGAAATGATTTATCAGACATAGGAGAAACAGTTTTAATTAAACTCAAAACCAATTTTTCGTCCTGTTCTAACCTTTCTTTACCATTCAAAGAAGAAGCTTTGTTAACACCAAAAAGTATGATATTCTTACTTCTTATAGAACGTTCATTTAAATTTGAAATTACAAATTCAGTAAAACCAGGTTTATCACAAAAGTGCTCACCTTTTCCAGAAAACAGCTTATTCTCCGTGCCATCAATCTTTTTATTTATGTCGTTTAGTGATTGCTACAACTGAGCAAGATCAATGTTTATTTTTCAATATACAAATAGATTGTTTTAATTTCTTTACGGAATAATTCGAGTCTGTATCATAATGAAAACAAAAGAAAAACAATTGTCTCTTGGCGGTCTTCATAGCCTTGAGTTCATCACGAGTCAAGATCATGTATTTAATAAAAATTGGTAAATTACATTTGAAACATTTCAATGTGTCAGTATCACCGATGTCTTTTTGACATTTTAAGCACAAACTTATGTCTAGAAGCACCATTATTATTAACTTTTATAAAGAATAAAAAGAACACAAGCTAGTAACAAGAGGTTAACGTTTGCATTCTTATGTACAGTTAAAGCCTTCACATTGAATCTAAGCTTTCTTCTCGTCCATTCAGATTTGCCATGTATGTTAAAACGTTCCTTCGGATTAATCATAATTGAATAGCAAGCGTTCTGACGCCTTTTGTAGTTTTTACATTTCTCCAAACCTTCAAAAAGCTCGTAATTTATAAATGATACAAAGAAAATCTTTACTTGATCCTCATTTCGTTTCGAGTTTCAACAATTCGGTATGAGTATGTTCTCTACTCTATATATAATTTAAAGTTGTATTCTTAACTGTTTATGTAATTTGTTTTATGTTATCAATAGCTTGTATGTTATAGAATAATGTTTTGCAATGTTATAAGTGTTGTATAGTTGCACTCACAAATAGGTTTTTCTTTCCAGGTGAAAGGAGGGGAGCAACCTGAGGCTTCCGACAAGCTGGATTCTATATTGAAGGTGAGTTTTAGTACGTTTATTTTATAGCGAATCTGCCAAGGATTGGCCTACTTCGACTGGGAGCGGGAGTACCTCAGGACAGCGAATTTGTACCGATCCTTTACCTCCTCCTCACCCCTGATATCCCAACTTCACCCTCCACCATCCTTGCATCCTTTACTGACCATACAGAATGAAAAATGGCCATACTAGGTCATATCACAGACTTTAAGAATAAAATCTCACAGTAAAATTTCTTCTTTGATAAGTTATACTCCATTAAATCAATTTATTTTATAATTGTAATCAAAATAGATATCTAAAAAATATACTAATTTTTCCACTGATGACATTATTTTATTTGATTAATCTCTTACTCTAATGTCAAATAGCTTAATGGCATACAGTTAAAATAAATACAAATAATGTTTGTTTTACTTTCATTTCATTAACAGTGGAGGCACTACCAATCTACTTGCCCCTCTTTATTCAAGTTTTAATTAATGGTAGTGACCATTTGCACCAAATCCCAGATTAACCTAAGCTTAAAGTACTTTAGTAGAATAAAAGGGATCAAGGAATAAAATTCTACCAAGAACGAGGTGCAGTCATTAGCTTGAAAATGATTTATTTTCAAAGAAAATAATAATTATAAGCAATTAAAGTTGGTAAAATGCTTTTTGTACAAAAAAAGCTTTATAAAATTATTGAATACAAATAATTACAATGAAATTATTTAATCATTTATTAAAATATGATTGCGTTTTCAAAGCAAATGCGAGAAGCCACCGACAAAAGGAAGGAAATTGAGAAAGAACACACAGAAACACTAAACCTCCTAAAAGAACAACAGTGGAAAATCCAGAAAACTGTTACCAATTCTTCAGAAAAAAGCAAAGCTTATGAAGTCATCGAAACATTACAGGTTAATTTTATTATTCACTCACTATTATAACTTGTAGATTTCAATTTAAAATTCAGCAAGGCAATAATTAAAATTGTGTAATGTACAGTATTTTAACATATTGGAGATTGTATTTATTATGTGTGTTTTCCAGATTTACAGACCAAAAACTTATCCATGATTCAATTTTTTTTTTTTCATGAACATGAGATAAAATACGCATGCAAAATATCTATTCGGTTGTCAGTGATCCTGCAATCGTGGGCTCAATTCCAGCCAACACCCCTGAAATGTCTCACCTCTCTTCCAACAAACATTCAAAACAAACCTTGCCAGAAAGATGTCTATTCTATTCCACCATGTGTTGAAAGGACGAGGTTAGGTGCTTCCGATCTGTTTTTTCCAGTGAAAATTGTGGGATATTGCTATCTCTAGTAAAATATTTAGCCCTTCCACACGTCGTGGTAACGCTTAAAACACACAATTCAAATATTCACATACTAATAAACACCTATTCTAAGTTTAGTAGTACTCAGGGTACTCAATATTCTACATAACCTTTCAAACAGTTGATACAGTTAAAATGTAATTGCCCATTACCTGGTATTTGATATTACAGTAATGCTTTGTCACATTCTGTAAGCACATAAAAACTAACCTAGTTTTGGTGCCTATTGAGTACTCTATATTACACCACAAACCCACCCACAAATACTCTCTCACACTAATAAATACATTCATACAAAAAGTAAACATTTCAAACAGTGTACACAATATAGGCAAATGTTGCGTCACCTGGGTATTTGATATTACACCAGTATCTCTAATACATTCGTCTGAAGAAAAAAATCTTTCGAACGGTATGTACAATTACAAAAATGTCGCGTCTCTTGGGGATTTGATATTATGCTGGTCCCTCGCCACCAATCTTGGTATAAACATAACAACATTTGGTTGATCTGTGGAGTATTCTACATGCCACCTCAAACCTACCCACATACTCAAAAACACTAATAAATACATTCATACAAAAAGGAAACCTCTCAAACATTGTATAGAATTTAAAAAAATAGCAAGTCCCTTGGGTATCTGATATTATGTCGGTACCTTACCACCATTCACTCTATAAACTTATAACAACTAACCTTTTTTGGTGGATCTTTGGAGTACTGTATATTCCACCAAAAACCTGCCTATACATACTCAAAACCACACTAATAAATACATTCTCTCAATGTAGAATAATCATGCATGGAATGGCATTTATCCACTTTTTATTCATTAAGAGCATGCTAGTTCTTTTCTTAACATTATTAATTACTAATTTCACTAATTTTGTGGTCTGCTTGACCAATTAATATATTACAATTAATTAAGGTTTTTAGTTGAGATAAAAAAAGTCAGTGGCACGAGCAGGATTCGAACCCACGATCTTCAGCTTGATACACCGCTGCTCTACCATTTGAGCTATCGTGACCTCAATCCACTTGGACATTAACTTCCAATCTCAACCCACCTCGTGAGTTTTCCCTCCTTTTTGCCATTTTTCAAATGTCGTGTAATCGGATTGGATTCTCGACAACAAATGAAATGGCCACGGAGAGCTTTAGTGATGTATACTTCATTTTAAATCATTAAATTCGCCTCGACCCAATCGACCATCAACTTCCTATCTCAACTAATTTGAATTTTCCCTCATTTTTATCTCAACTAAAAACCTTAATTAATTGTAATTATTAATTATTTTTAATTTTTATTAACTGAGGGGACAATGGTATCCGAGCTGTAACTAACATGCTAGCGGTTCTGGGATCGAATCCTGCCAGATGGCTTTTTAATAAACAGTGGTATGAAAAATGCATTGTTAAGTGGTTTGACTCCTTGTTCGCAACACCCAACGGGTAGTTGGATGTTAATCCTTCCTATATGACCGGAATTGTTTTACTAACTCTCATTCAATATTGTTGTAACTAACGTAAATGTACGAGTAGTGGACACTTTGCCGTCAAAATTTGAAAAATAAAAATATGAACAATTATTGCCTTTCCAAATCAAAGTTGGAATTAGATGGAACCATGTAGGATCTGTCTTGGTAATTTGCATTTCAGTGGCATCAATGATCAACCTTCAGGAGTTTTACAGTTGGCTGACCTTTGGCCCAACTGAGTTTCTTGTTGTTCCCTTGATGTTTTTGCTATGTAGGCAAATAATTGTTTTACTTGTTTACTCCCAATATTATACTGTAACTCATTTTTAAGTATGTCACTAATAAAAATTGGAGTTTATTACTCACACGATTTGCTTTAAATCTGCAACTGTCTCTTGTCGTAAAATTTTTAGGTGTGTGTGTTCTCTAGTGAATGAGAAAACACCCTAAATTTAGATGTGGTCATCAGTTGTTCACTAAATGCATTTACTAATTTATTATTTTAGCTGTCATAATTGTGGCTATAGAATTATCCCATCCAAACATGATGATCAGATCTAACAACCTGGGCGAGTAGTGGATACCGAATTTTCATGTTGTATGAGACAATTGAGGAAGGGGGACACGTGGCATTGTGAACAGGATTTCAGTAACTGCCAAATCTGGTTTCCCTGTATGACAAGGATGAACTTCTTAATGGTGTACAGAAGTTGCTAAAGGATTGAAAATAAAAATAATTTTGTTGATGGTCGCCTTGGCCGAATTTGGTTTCAGGCGTTTTTGAGGAGAAAAACCAAGCATCTCAAAATGAATTGCTCAAAACCCAGCCATTAGCAGAGCAGCTGTCAGTATACAGTCTAAACAAATGGTTTACAGAAGTTCATGTTTATCTCAAAGTACAAGGGCTGGAGGAAATATTCAGAGGCCCACGTTGTGTATACCCAATGCTGAAGAAACTGCCTTTTATTTCCCCCCCCCCCCAAAAAAAAAAAAAAAAAAAAATTGTCTACTGACTATTCAAGTATACAAAAATGTTTACCAGCACCTTGATAGCAATGAAAAAGTATGTGTGACGATATTAATAAATTCCAATACAGCAGGAAAGTTGGAGCCACTACTGATCTTGTTCAAATACATGAAGATGCCAGATGATTTGCCACCCACTGTTCCCAAAGCATGGGGGTTAGATAAATCAGAAAGCAGATGATAACTGGGACCATTTTTACAAATAGTTACCAATCTTCTCTGATTGGTTAGTAAAAAATCACATTTCTTTACCTGCCCTTGTATTTGTTGTTGGACACAAAGTAATTAAACTTTTCAAACAAGCCACTGTCATCAAAATGGAATCACATTGATAGCCAAGTATCTAAATGCAACCCATCCCATTCTGCTTAGTATTCAGTTTTTTAAAAGAGCGTTGGAAAAACCAAGTCCATAGTCGGAGGTTCAGCCGCATGGATGATCGCATTTAAATAAAAAATTCTCAGGTTTATTGAAAGAGGTTCTGGATAAGAACATAATACCTGAAATAATTCAGAACAGATTCATGAAGACTGGGTTTGTACTTTGGATCCAATCTGATCTACATCATCACCAATGTCCTCAAAAGCACAGTACATAAAACCAAGTTAAAAGTAACGCTGAAAGTAGCAGAACGTTACATTGAGAAGGAAAAAGTGAAAATTTTCAGCGAATGTTCTTCTTACCGCAAAAAGCCATTATCGCTTCAGGTCAAGACATGTCAGGAATGATGAATGGTACAATATAAGTAACAGGCAACGTACAAAAGAATTCTTCCTGGCCATTTCTGAACTCTTGGAAAAACGAGTGAAATCGCTGAAAAAATGCAGTGTTTCTCTCCTCCAGTTGGTGGTAACTTAAAATGAAACAGTAGGGACAAGGTTAAGGTTTTAAAATTGATGGACATTTCCAAAAACTTTTTTTACAATACATTTGCTTCGTACTTTTTACTGTTGGCATAATTTATCATAAATATATCTTATTTCTCATTCTCCTCATCATTTTCTCAAACTAGAGGATGTATCCATAACTGACGCAAACAAGTATCCACAACGTTGTTCTTAAATTTTCAGTGTTTACTACTGAAAGAAAAACAAATTTTTCAAATTAAATTATTAAAAAACAATTCTTTGTCAAATCAAGTTTTTGTGAATTGTGTTCAAAAAGAGGACTATATTTACCAAAGAACCCTCGAGTCAAAGCTTGAGAGTAGAGTAAACATTATCTTGGGGTCCACCTTAAATATTATGAATGATCTTGCGGCAATAACAATTTTTTTTTTTTTTTCTCCAAATAAGTACTAAGGATATAATGTACAACAGGCCTTTAAAATAGTAGTATGATGACGATGTATACAAATATTGTTATATATGTAATCCAGTTTAGAGTAATTTATTTTATTTTTAAATATAATTTGATGATTTTAATTAATCACTATCAATATTTGTTATCAGTCTAAAATTCGTGAACTTGAAAAGAAGGCTGAACTCCAGAATGTGCTGCACGAAGAGCTTGCATTGGAAATGGCGGCAATTAAGAGAAGTGCGGCGAAAGCAGCGAGTATGGCAGCCTCACAGCCACAGGGGGCTACCTCACTGCCCCATTGCAACTGGGGCAAACACATGCAAGAAACGTCCATGTCGCCAGATTCTATGATTTCGAGTTCAGGCAAGTTTCAAAATGTACAAATAACATTTTAACTTATATATTCGTGGAATACATTATTTAAACATGTTTTAATACTTCTTTCTTGATTCGTATGGTTATCTAGTGAGAAAGGAAGCATGATACGTTAAAACATAATTGTTAATAATGCCAGAAACAATAAACAATACACAGTACGATAACAAAAGCAACCCTTATTAAACCTTTATCAATTTCAAACTTATCAGAGTTGTAAATAAAGTGAAATAAATCTTCTTTTTTTAATATCTATTCATTGAATATACAAAATGCATTTACAAATATTAGACACAAAAAAAGTTTATTCTTAAATAGAAAATTTTCAAAATGTTTAACTACCAAAACTATACATATTATTAAGCTGTTATTTACACAAAAATACATAAGGCTTGGAAAAAGTTATAATACAATTGTTAATTATGAGTATATTACTTTAAAAAAATAATCACACTACAAAAGACAAATAATTATATAAATTATTAAAATGTCAAGCTAGTTTGTTGAAAATAATCTGCTCCAGGTAACACAAGCTGAACAGAAATAGTCTTACTGAGGGAAAACACTATTTGATGTTAGTGGCTCCTAATTGCAAATAATTGTACATGAGTTCGTTTTTTGTTTTGTTTTTTTAGTTTTTTTTAATTACAGTATTTTAATTTTAGATATGAATAATCTAGAACAAACTATGCCGGCTACATGCAACTCACTCGATAATCATATAGAACAAAGATCTACATTGAAAAGACAACCGTACGGAGGTATTTTTTGTTGATATTTCTGTTTATTTTCCTTACTTTTTACTTCACTAGGCACAACAATAGATCTCTTTCATATTTTTTTTTTTCTTAATTTCTCAACACATCACGTAAAAACGTCACTGCTTTGGTTCCTATAATATAGAATTATTATTTCTACTTTATTACCTATAAACAAGCCCTAATTGATTGACCCTTATTTTTACCACTATTAACTCACTTAGTTTTTTTAACCCTTAGTTGGATAATGATATTTCCACTTTTGTCGCAAAGTACATGACATTTTCTTTTGTTATACGTGCTAAACACTATTGATAGTATTGAACAACCATTTTTTAACAAGAATATAAATTATTGAATGCTATAATTTTTAATTGAATAAATTTGATAAAAACTAAATCATACTTTTTTGTCAACATGAGATTTCAAAGTAAAATAAAGCGTTTTTAATACTAAAATAAAATTCTAGATTGATTTGTCTGGTTTATAAAAATACGTTGTCTCTTGAGGTCCAGTACCAAGGAAAAAAAAACATCCTAATATTTTGGATATATGTTAAATATTGGTAATTATGTGCCAGTACATAATTCACCCCCTCCTCACTAATACATCTACATCGATCTGCCAGTAAATATTAATTCTGAGGGACAAATTGATCTTTAGAATATTTGTATTAAAATTTAAATAAAATCTAAAATATATAAAACAAATTATGAAATGATTATAATGCCCAGTATATGCTCCAACTTTCTCCAGCCCGATAATCATTCGTTATGGAAAGACGAAGAGACGATGAACAACCGAAGAAAAATTTCTTTCTTCGTATTCTTTTTTGTTACACTTCATCTATTCTGTGTGGTGAAGGGCTGGAAGTGGTAGCAGCCCTTGACAAGATGTCCCCAGACGTTTTCAATTACATTAGACTCGAGGTATCCATGGGGTATTTGTACCGAGCATCAACACGGATAATAAGAAAAACCTTGAATTTCAGGCTTCGAAGCATTTTCTTCTATATGCATACCAATCAGAGACTTTTGAGTATCCACATATGCCTATAATTAGTGTTACGTATGAACTTATGTACACATAATCAGGATTTATTCCATGGAGGAAAACAACATGCACATACATACACCACATACATAATTAATGCACGTCATCAAAACTTAAGAAAGAAAAAATTATTATGGTCTTAAAAAATATCAAATGTTTTTTTATATAGTAATATAATATATTCTACGGCTTTAATTCTATCATTCTTAATATTATTGCACATCAACAACTGGCAGATCCATTACAAACTTTCATATTGATCATTTTGTCCCACCTCAGAGACAATATTTACTATTTGTATGGATTAAAATTTTACTGGCAATTAAATAACTAAATTCAATTAAAATTTATCTGAAAATTTCATTTATGCTTTAAGAAAACTTAGTGAAAATACACGATTGTAACGTGTAGACAAAATACTAGGGTGGATTTTTTCGGGCTCTATTTTATTTTATTTTATTTTTTTTTTTAATTACATTCACACTAAAAAATCGAAACTATTATTGAGACAGTTAACATTAGACCAATATATTTTAATGATTCAACTATACATTCTATGTGATTCAAAGTATAGATGTATTAGAAGTAATACTGCAGGAAATAACATTATTTTGTACAGTAAAATTTCAATGTATAGTTTAGATAGTTGTAGCACATCCATAATTAAATGAGACCAATGTTTCATCATGTGTGGCTTTATTACTAGAAAACTCATAACATTGTAGTTTGTAATAAATTTATCGTTGAATTATTTGTAGTATCAATTTAGCTTTCATTTGTTCCTATAATTAATTTTTAACATGTGCAATTGCATCTGAGATTAATGTGTGTTCCTTCAAATACTGAGAAATAATATTTTAAAGACTAACAAAAGTTGGTACCTTGCTCTTAAACTAATAAGTTCAAATTTTTAATTTTAATTTTTGTTCCAGCCTTTAAAAAATATCAAGGCATTTCTAAAAGTAAGAATTACATGGTATTTCCTGTGGATAGCAAATACTAATACATTTGTACATAAGGATCTGTTAGAAATGATAGTTCATAGCAGAAGCCATGTATAGAAATGGATAGCGTTTGTAGTCTTTGTTTTATGCATAAAATGTAAATACACTTTATAATAAAAATAAGTTTCCTTTTGCACGTAATTTAGCACACTTAGTTCTATACACAAACCTTTCTTGCCACTAATAAACACATGCATTAGAACACTTAAGACTGAAAACAGCATGATCAAAAAATAAAATTATCCCCCATCATTTGTATTTATTAGTAAACAAGAATATACCCTATATTAGCTTTTATTTATATTTTTCTATAAAAAAAATATTACATACTTCTTACATAGAGATTGAAATTAAAATCCTACGATATGCAGATGTGGAATAATTGTGGCTTGTTTTGTGTACAGCTATAAAAGAAAGTTTATTTTTTTTTTTTTTTTCCACCGGCTGTAGTGAGGCATTAATTGACAAATCATGCAACCTAGCATAAAATCTGCCATAAACACAGTTATTGCCAAACATATGCTTGCATTGAAGCATGGATAGCTAGGCTTTTGTTAATTCACAAAATTAACGTTACCACAAAATTAAACCAAAAGTAAACATAACATCGCAATGAGTTGACGACCGAAGTTTCATACATTAAAAACCTTCAAAACATGCAATAAAAAGTGTAATAAAGGTAAAAATTTTCATTTAACTTAGTAACAATTATTGTGTATTAAGTACTGTTTATGATGTGATTCTTTATTTTGTAATCAATTGATCATACTCGTTTTAAAAGACAATAAGGTGAATTTCAAAGTTAATAAATCGCGGCGGTTGACGGCATGGCTGATGTGTGGTTGCACAAGGCAAAAAAATTGTACATTAACACCACATAAATTGCTATGCTATTTTTTTTTCTGTCATGTTATAAATAACTGTGTCGTGTATTTGAAAAGAGACAAGAACTACTTTCAAAAAAAATTTTTAGAAATTGCCATCTGTCTTTGATTTTGTGTAGGAACTAATAACTTAACAGGCATTATAAGTTTTTGCATTGTCCTACTTTCCTTCCAAGCTGAAGAAAGACTTAAAAGTTAAAAGTGAGAAATATGAGAACGTTGGATGTCGAATGTACAGAAATTTATGCTAAACTGACTCTTATTGGGTCCATCTTCACTCATAAGTTTGCTGAATACTCAAACACATTTTGACATTGCACCACCTTCACTTCCTACTGGACAAGAAAGGAGGTTCCTCACTGAAGATGGTACAATGCTGAAACGTGTTTGAGTAATTCAAAAACCCACGAGTGAAGATGGACCGAGTAAGTAACCTGGTGCTGGTTCAGCATAAGTCCACCAACAAACATCATCAATAAAAAAAAAATTCTTAGAAAATTCTTGTTGTCTCTTCTTCTTGAAGTTGAAAACTAACAAAGCATAATATTTATTTTTTAAAAAAGTATTCTGTTCTGGTTTCATTGCAATCGGAGTTAGCAATAAAAAGATGCAATTGCACAGAAATCTCGTCTTTAGTAATGCGTCTATAAGGATTAAAAATAACATATTTACAGCTTTTAATAAAATTTTATTCACAAACAAATTTAAAAAGCTCTGGAATTATGAGTTGCAAGAAGTTATATATCAACAATGAGCAAACACAATTTAAATTAATAGTTTAAACAGTTAAACAATGGTTAATATATTTTTTTTAAATATATTCATAAGTATTAATGTAAGAAGTCTTGGTCTTAATTTGATAAGCAATTTCATACTTGTTTATTACACACGGACATTTTACACCCCTAATTCAATTTTAACTCTTTTCTCATACTTCTTTGTTTCAATAAACAGCAATTCTAACTTGCAAATATATTTAAGAAAGTGTGTGACTTGCGTGTGATGGTGTGCGTATGTGAGAATGACATTAATTATTTTCACCAGCTGTTTGTCAACTTCTTGCTTTTTTTAGAAATAACTATTGTTCTCTATGGTGGCATTTCAATTATTAATTACTCTCGTCGATTTACTTTCACTAACATTTTCCGATATAATTTGCACATAGTCTATTTTGGTGTATGTACAAGCATGAAAGTAAATTTTATTATTATTAGTATTATTATCATTATCATTACTATTTCCAATAAAATTTATGATAACTTTTAATATTCTAATTTTTATATAATTTGATATATTTGAAAAAAAAAAAGAATACATTCAGTTCCTTTGTCAAACTTTCTAGGAATATATCTACCACCTTCTTCAGGATTTGAAACTATTATTAATAATTCACAAGGTTTACAACGTGAATTTCTGAGTTGATCCCTTCTATATCGGAATTGTACAATTGAACATTTAATTTCTCAATTAGGGTAAAACATACTAGATATAAATAGAAAACAATAAAAAAAATCATAAAATGATTTTATGTTGAGGAAGTTCATATCAAATAAAAATATATCAAAGATAAATGAACATGAATATTAATTTTTTAAATTCATGAATTCCAATTGGTTATGTTTAAAAGTATGATTAAAAAATTTCTTCATAACCAGGCAAATCATTTCTTATTATTAAAATATATTTTATTTATTTAATATAATCAAGTTACACTAATCGGTCCAACTTATGACACAGTATTTATAATTTTAATAAAGGACATTCACATTGACAACTTAACCTATTTCTATAGTTTCAACTCTTCTTCTCTTCTTATGTTGTCTTGGCCAGCAGCAGCGCTCAAAAATTCAGCTCTCACTCTTAGCCCCTTAAGCATAAATTTAAATGTTAATTTAAATATTATCGTTTAACAGTTGCATCAACTGCTCAACAACCCGCTGTTGCAAATGAGGTGTTACATTTGCACCCTCAGCAAAACATTACCTCGGAGATTGACTCCATCATGGAAAAAATTGATCACGACAATCGAATTCTTGCAGAGTTGGATAAAAGCAGGTTTACCATAGGTAGGTTTTGTACATAATGTTTCTTAAGTTTTTTGTTATTTAAAGCACATTAAACAATTGGCATAGAAAGCTGCAAAACTGTTGATATTTAATAGCCACTATGTTATCAAATTTGTCATGTTACGCATTTGAAATGTTTTCTATCTAAACATGACACCTACTGGAATTTCTTTACTCTGTAATTTGCTTTAATACAATTTTTTGTTAAATGCAAAACATCTTATTGGATTTATAAGCTTGAAATAATGCAATATATAGCATGTATGCAGCAAGAATTGGTTGTGTGCTTAATAAGTTGGAAGTACAGCATAAATAGTGCATTCTAATTAGTCCAAAACCTACCTGAAGATAATAAAAAAATTGATTTTCTTTGATTTGTATGGGAACAAATCTCTTAAAAGATTCAAAAATCTTCAATTGAGTACCTAAAGCAAAATTATTTATCATCTTTGTTTCTGTTTCAAGAGAAACATTATTTGATTATAGTTACATTAAACTTTAAAATTCTAAAATTGAATTTCTACAATGCAGATAGATCATTTAATTAAAACAAAAGAAGACAATAAATCTAATAATCATTAAACATTTACTTTTGTTTTAATAAATTTTTTGTAGGTAATTGCATAAAACTTACCTTTATAGTTTTATTTTACACTACTTTCTTTTGTTTAGCAATAAATTATATAACCATTGTGTCGCATGGCACCTCTCAAATCTGCATTCTAAACAGATATTCCTTCAATTTTCGCCTTAACAGGGAGGTATATTAAATAAAGCAAAATAATTAAATTTATTTGTTCAGAATAGTGGCAACGTTAGTGTGCCAGAACAGCATAGAAGATGGTCATCCACACCCAATTGAGTATAGCCATGCGATGTGGACATATGGACAGTTTTGGGCCAAAGCCAGCCTATGTATGTCCGGCATATAGAGAAAAATGGTTCAATATGTCCCACCAAAATTGGAGGGTGCAATCCCATGGCTCTATAATGCCACCCTGTATGAAAATCATGCTTGAGCATAGCAGCTAGTATTTGGGTACACTGTTCCAAAGTTTAGAGAAAGCAGGATTGTTTTATAATATTTAATATTGAAATGTATATCGTTTTGTGTCCTCTAGTGTGTGTCGATAATGAATGTATTTGTTGGGGTGAATGTGTAGATTATGGAATACTGACTATCCCATTTTCAAGTAGAATAGTTACATAATATATGCGGAGAGTGATGGAGGAATATTCAAGTACTCTACTACTCCGATTGAGTGAATGGTTAATAAATATATTCTAAAAAAAGAATATATTTAAGAGTGAGTTAGAGAGTGAATGTGTTTAGGAACTGATTGAGGGTCTGACCCCGGACTACCCACCCCAGGTGTGTCTTGATGAGCCCTGCCAATTGTTTATTGTACATTACAAACACTGGACTGGTGGACTGTGAGAAGTGATAAGCTCAATTTTTTTTCTTTTTTAACAAGGGTATTTCAACTGTGAGATTATATGAACCCTCAATGGTGCCAGTGTTTTAAAAAAAGAGACCATATCTATGTATGTCAGGTTCAAATGCAGAGCTGCTGGATTTGAACCCTTTACCTTGCAGTGATGAGTGCCATGTCAGCGTCTAAACCTTTGCGGCCATCGATGCCCCCGGCTTAACTTCGTACGGACAAGTGAATCCAGATTTAAGCTCATATAAATCAGTAATCAGTTATTAAGAATAGGTTTTTCTCCCTTTGGCAGAATTGGTCAAGCAGGGTTTTTCTTTTTTGCATTTTTTTTTTCAATTATTTTGGGTGAATATTGCTAAAATGCTTTCTCATTCCGCAAATTTACGGAATAGAAATAGCTACTGATTCCAAGTTGTTCAGGTATCAACAGTCAATTATACTCTTTCTGATCTAATCACAGAGTCAGCTAAAATTCTCCTGATGAAGAATGATAATTTTGTTTCACAGCTATGTTGAAAATAAAAACCAAAATTTAACAAACTTCAATAACGCTGAAACTGGACACAATCCTGTCGAATTACCTTTGAGCAACAGAACATTTAACATAAATAACACAATGTAAAACAAAATATATTTATTATAACTATGATATATAAATATAAATCGAAAGATGTGATGTGATCAAACATTATTACATTGGCCTATCAGTGTTATATTTGTGGACATTGTATAGAGGCTGAGGCAATGATTCTTTTTTGGTGGGGTAGCTGAGTTTGATTTTTGTTTCTTTTCAACTTATTGTTTTATTATTGTTACTAATAATCTACCGATAAATTTTTTTTGATTGTTTTTAGCCAATGTTTTAATTGGTTGTAATTATTTTATAATTAGCAGATGTTAATAGGATTTTCAACATATAGTCTAGCAAGTTGAACCCAGTAGCTTTTTGGTCCTTGGGTGAAAAGAAACTGTTGGTATTTTCGTGTCTGTAGTTGTGGGTTTTCTATATACCTTGATTTCAGTTGGGTAGTTTAGTATTGACAGTTTTATGTCTAAAAAGTTTAAACAACTATTTCCAATATAAAATTTATACTAGTGTAAAGGACTAATTAATTGGAGGACTTTTTTTAGATTCTCTAGTGTTCACATATATTATTATTATTCAGTTCATATATATTATTATTATTATTAATTTGTTATTCAATTTGAAAAACTTTTTTCAAAAGAATCCGTTACAATTTGTTAATTTTAATTAAGAATAATTATGTTGGCTCTGGCCATTAAGATGGCTCTGCACCAGCTGGGCATTCGACAGAGTCAGGCAGTGTTAGCCGGTTTTCCATAGCTTAAGGTTGGTGAGATTTCTCTTATAAATATTATATTTTCTTTGTGTATCAAAGTTTTGCCAATACGTTTGCTGGGCTATATTCAGTAAATTTAATTGTTTGTACGTATTAATTACTCTTGATTTTGATTTTTATTTATTTTATCATGGATATATTATAAGCTCTGTTCAATACAATATTTTCACATTCAATACATCTCAATCTTAGTTTCATTAAGACTGGATCATACTTCGGCACAAAGTGGGGATAATGGAGATCCCATTGGTAACCCTTTTATTTCATAAAATTTATTAATAAATTTACAATAATTAGATAGTAGGCGTTAATTTAAGAGGTCTACTATATAATTTTATACAAATTCATTAATAGCATTCTCTGTAAGTTTTTGCTTTATTAATTTAGTTTAGTACATTCTTTAACGTAAGGTGAATTAGTATTTTTTTCTGTGCGGTTATTAGTGTTAATCGATCTCTGAATAAGTATTTTTTCTCTTCATTAAAATGAATGCATTTCGAGAAATTCCAATAACACCTCTTCAGCTTACATTCGACGAGCATGGACTGAATCCTCCAGTTTTTGAAGAAGGAAGAGGCGAAATCAGAAAATTCATGTTTGCGTTATCAATATCATTTGCCAGGCTCTTTGTTCTTCCTAGCTCCTGGTTACTCTGAAGTGATTGATTGATATTCACCCGGTTTTTAATGTTCCAATTTTTTACACTCAAAGATACATTTACAAAAAAATCTCTTGTCAACATGATTCTACATTATTATTTACGGATAAATTAAAAAATGACCGAGTGTTTAGGTACGCAAGATGTGTGTTGTGTTGCATCAAACGAATCTAATATTTTCATTTAATAAAGTAATAAAAATAAAATTAAAAGCAATAAAAACGTACAAAAAACTTGCTATTTTATTGTTAAAACAAATCTTGGACAGATTAATTTTTTTTCTTATCTGCTACAACTTAAATCGACATTAATATTTGACTATTATTTAATACGGATTATATAAAGCAATTCATATTTAAACATTAATAATTTAATCAAAATATATTTCAGAAATGTAAAACTATGTAATTGTATTATCCTTTAATTGATCTTTCTATTATTACTTTAATAAAAGTAATATATTTACCTTTACTGCGCCAGCATTCCACACTGCAGTCTCTATTCAGATCAAACGCATTTTGTTCCATAACACAAAGTTTAAGATCCAGTCCCACAAGTTTTAGCATAAGTTAATGTCTGATCTGTTATTCACTTTTAACACACACACACACACTATTAAAAAAAAATATTGCCATTCCATGACTGTTGTAGCATAATTATTCCTAAATACCTTAATGATATGTTTTGCTATAGACAAAATGTAGGCATAAGAGTTTTTGATCTAGTATAAGAAAATAGGAACAAACATTAGTACAATGTAGTAAATATATTGTCTTTATAGGGATAGTTAGGGTTGACTTGGCTTGCCAATACTTTAGTGCATGCGTTAAGCTTCAAATAGCTCAATGAATTGTGAATAATAATCAAATTGTAACAATAAATTGTAAAATTTAAACATTTCATTTAATTCCTCTTTAAAAGTTAGTTTCATTTAGTATATTGTTTCATTTAAGTATTTTAACCATGTTTCAGGCTTAATTGCTTTTATTGTGTATGTTTTATTATATATTAATTGATGAAGTTGTAAGACATTGTAACACAGAAAAGTCGATGGACGACACGATCACTAGAGAAACATAATCATACTTTAAAGTAGCGACAATTCATCTCATTTTAAGTATTTAAATTTATAATGGCCGTTTGTTTTTCATACATGGATGCAATTAAAAACTGGAACATTTCAGCATGTTCTTTGATTATCTTTGGCTCGAATACAACTTATTATATTTAAAATATTTATAAAACATGTATAATTTGTAATTAATGTATATTAACATTGGTTGAGTCATGTAGGAAATGCTTTTCAAGTTTTTTGCATCTGGAAAGTAATTTCTTTTTCAATAACATAATAAAGTTAATATAGCATATAGGTATAATGCATGGTACTGGTATAATAAAAATGCAACACTGCATAGCTTAAGCCTATTTATCTCGGTATTATACCAGCAGAGTTGAGTAAAATAAAGGGCTTATTTTTTTTAGCAAACTTTTGTATTTAAAAAAAAAAATTGAAATTGAAAGGAGAAAATGCATTGCAAGGTTTGTATTTACTAAAATAGTACGCAGAAGAATTATTATACAATTGCTGTAAGCAATTGAACTGTTTAAATCTTAAGTACATAATAATTATTTTATTGTTATTTGTTTAATAACTACTTAATTTTTGTTTTTAATAATTAATATTACAGAAACCATGTTAATGTTCAAGAAAGATGAAACTCATGTAGAAATTTAAATTGAGAAATGACATTACAGTAAATTATTAATAATTTGTAATTCTATTTCATTCATGGTTATAAAAATAAAATTCGATCTGAGGTAATGTAGCCCTCCATGTTAATCATATTTCCATTAGTTCATTGTTCTGTTTACAATTAAATTTACATATGGAATTATAATAATGTAATCTTTCACATAAAACTTTTATACTACTTGCGAAGAAAGACAGGCTAAAGACAGAAAAAGTTCATTTTGTTTAAAAAAAAAGAAAAAAGTTTTAAATTAAATTATTTTTGCATAATAAACTCTAATCTATAAGGTAACCAGAAAAGTTCATGCTGTCTTTAATTTGTTACTGTTTTGATGCTATTAATCAACATTTCTATATCAATAGAAGGATTAGGTGTTTGCGTCATAGTACAAAGAGGATAGTGTGTCAGTTCCTTAAAGAAAAAGTGTTGAACAGTTTGCTGTCAGTTCACAAATATTTTCTTTCTTGTGGCTTCAAAGCCCTAATTTGGTGGCCGTGGTAGCGTATAAAATTTGTGCTGCATTCAGTGATGAAACAAGAAGTGAGCTCACTGCCCAAAAATGGTTCAAAAAGTGAGGAGATTAAAGATGAAACATGGACTTGAATGATGATAAATTGAGGGAAGCTATCGAACTTAATTCCTGTCAAACATGTCAAGAGCTTGCCAACGTGTTCAATGTAAGATAGGAAACCATTCACTCTAGCTTCAACTTGATAAGAAGTGGAAACTGAACAAATGGGTTCCTCATTAATTGACCAACAAGTAACAAGCTTCAGGCTTTAAACATTAGCCTTTCATTGCTTCGACAGCAGAAAATGAGACTTTTTCACCAGATTTTCACGTGACAAAAAACGGATACAGTAACCATACAGCAGCAATCAGGAGGTTATACCATCACCAAGTGCCCTGTCCCATTGAAGAAAAAACCAAATATTCACCCAGTTTTGTGGAGTATTTGGACTTTTTAAACTTTGTGAACCACTTTTGGGTATGCTCACCGCACACATATTGTTTCATCACCAAACACACCTAGTAACGAGTTAAAATTCATATAATAAGCATGCACAATTATCGTTTTTAAGCCATGAGAAAGAAAATATTTTATAATTTACGTAAACACCCAAGCCTCCTATTTAGATGTATGTTAACAGTATTAAAACTATAAGAAATGAACAACCACATAAACTTTTCTGATTACTTGGTACATTATATTATATACATAACAAATTGCATCTCATTTTATCATTCAGTCCATAATTTTGTTTAATCATGAATTATCAATTCAGTTTCAAATAGAACAATGAAGAAAGCAACAAAAATATCCATTAATATAAATTTAAGAAGGTTACTATTTAACAAATATTAGTTATGGTATTTAATTTTAGTTTTGAAAACTAAAAAACTAGTAATTTGAAATACTTGGTTACATCAGTCAATTAAAAATTTTGTAAACAATTTAATATTTATATGTCATTATATATTTCAGACATTATATTTGTTTAATCTTTGGCAATTAGTGGATTTACAAGCATAACCTGATGATACTTATGTAAAACGAACATGTAAAAATAAGTATTCACTCAATTTTATATTTTTAAGAACTTTCACGACTTTGAAAGGCTCTGCAGTCTTCGTTGACTTTCGGACCATTTGTGTAACCATGATGGAATTATATTCTTAAAAAATTTCCATTTTTAAAAAAAGTCTTGTAATGCGGACAATTGGAGGGTTAAGACGATAAATGTGGAAAAAGTGTAAATCAGTAGCACATAAACTTTATTAGATCAAACGTTGGTTGGAAAATTATTAAGGTTAATCTAGTAGACAGGACTGAATGAAACAATGTTTAATTCACAAATAATCTGGATCTCAGTATGGTCTGGATGAAAAAACAAATTCAGTTTTTATTTGCCAAGCTTTCGATCTATTTTGAGGTGATCATCAAGGCAAAACAATCTTAAAGGTGTCTACAAATTGATACTATTAAGTTTTTAATAAATGGTTTCAACTTTCCATTAATGATTCACCCCCTACATTGCCAAGGATTGTAACGTTATTGGATGTAACTAACTGCATCAACTGATGACCAAAGTTAGAAGGCATCAATGCACCAAACAAACTTTTTTTTTCAAACGACTGGTTTCACGAGCATTATATTTCTTGCTTTTTCAGGTTTTCTGGTTGGACTTGGTTAGACTTTTATTTTCATCTCTTGTCTGAAAATAAAGTCTAACTAGGTCTAACTTTACCTTTGGTCATCATTACCCAAATCCTCGTCATCTTTTTTCTTCATATGTACATCAATAGTGTTGATCCTTGGCAATGTAGGAACTGAGTCTATCATAAAAGAAATTTTAAACATCTATTAAAAACTTGATTGTGTTAATTTATAGACATCTTTATGATTGTTTTGCTTTGATGATGACCTTAAAATAGTTCAAAAGCTTGGCAGATAACTTTTGAATTTTTTTTTTTTCGTCCAGACCATAACGGGATCCAGATTATTCGTGACTAAAATTGTAGTCTATGGCATTAAACAATGTTTAATTCATAATTATTATAAATAAATACAGAACAGATACATTTAAAAATATATCTGAATGTATAATGTAGTATATGATTGTATATAATTATGTAGAAACCAGTATGGAAGTTCAATGTTTTCCAATGCCCAGGTTTTTTTTAATCTGTTCTGCTAGCAACAATAGCATTCGGTCCTTCTGTCTATCTGATTTACCTGTTGCACAATTTTCTATTTAAAAACAAAATACAATGATAATGATGCGTATACGATGAATGTGCATATTATCTATCGCCTTAGATAGCCAATGTAGGATTTGGTACCATCATTAAAAAAATAGTTTCAGTTTAATGTTTCTCATTCTACTGTTGTACCTCTCATGAGTTATGTCTAAAGGAAACATGAGACCGTCAGATATCGCGATGTAGATGTTTTGTCGTGTGTAGGACAGAGTGGGGTAACAAGCAGACAGCTTCCCGTTCAGCCAAAGATGAACACATCGACCCTCACAAGCCATACAACTACCTCTAATGTTAATCAATCAAGTGAGTCACTTTATTTGACTTATATTGTAGTAATTTACTTTATTTTTCGCTAAGAATACAGGCTGTTTTCTTTTGTTCTTTAATATGACTTTTTGTATAAGTAATGCTTAGTTTAATTACTTTTTTTTGATATTTATTGTACATATTGTTAATACAATTTTTTTGTATGTTTCACAAAGAAAATAATATAAAATGCCTGTTATTAATTTGTGGCCATCCAAAGTAAGCAGTTAGTAATAAAAAATGTAATTGTTATTATTATTATTACCCTAGGATTAAAGGAATGGTTTCAGTTCATAGTTTTGCTTCCACCGAGGGAAGGAATGTAGATTTTAGTTTTTAAATAAAAATTATAGAGATATTTTTCTGTGAGTGTTATATAACATTATGTAATTTTAGCATTTAAAATACATTTACGTACAAGTGATATCAATATCAAAAAGATGTATTCAATTAACACATGTTAGAGTGTAAAAAAAAATTATAATGATCATCAGCCTAAATTCCAGTTAATATCAATTCAACCTGGGGAGGTGTATTTATTTTATGTTCTCTGCTAATATTAATACATGAGAATATTTAAGATTCTAGGCGATGTTACAAGTTTTGCATTTAAGTTCCGGTTGTTACATACAATGGGTTCAGTTACAATGGTGTTAGAAAATTAGATTTTTTCTGTCTATTTTGTAAAAAGACATGCAAAACTTCAGTGAATTGTCAGTTCTTTTCTTATTAAATAAAGTTAATAAAATATCATCTTATCTTTTCTAAGCTCTTACTCTCATTGGAGAGATGCTATGAACTGGAGTTTCTCGGCAAAATGGTGGTTGCTGTCTGGTTAGCAGGAAACATAGGTTTGAAGGGCAACAAAAAGATAGACAAGGCAGCTAAGTCCGGGATGTCCCAATCTCCAGACATCATGATTCACCATCAGACATTAAAAATGCATTAAAAACATTAATCAAAGAAAGCGGCAGCGTTGGTAGGCCAGATCAGCAGAGATGCTCTCATGAATCATGAATCTTATTTGTAGAAGAAGGGTCACATCACCCAATTAAGGATAGGGCGTGCGAGGTTGACACACAGACACTGACTTTTGGGCCTGTGTGAGTTTCTGGTATGTAGAGAAAGGTTGCTTGATGTGTCCCAGTTAATTGAAAGGTACAATTCCTTGGCTCTATATAGGAATGGCACTCAATAGGATAATTATTCTGAGTATGACAGCAAGTATCCTTGTGTGTGTGAGTGTGTGTTGAATGTGTACTGTGTAAAGGTTAAAGGTGGAATATTGACTACCCCATCGACCTTCAATTAGGTTAGTTATATAAAAGGTGTAAAAGGTGATGGAGGATATCGAATAATTCATCACCCTAACTGAGTAAGTGTTTGTATAAATGGGAAAGAATATAATTATGAGTGAATGGGTTTGGATTGAGACTGATTGCATTGGGTGCTGAAATGACCTAGCCGTTGATGGCCCCTGGAGCCTAACCTTGGCGGTTGGATGGAAAAGTCTGAGGTCTAATCTTGGACTGCCAACCACCCGGGTTGGGTGATTCTCGAGGCCTGCCGGTAATTTATTGTAAATTGTACGTGCAAGTATTTATGAGCTTATATAATTCAAATAATTAACTTTTGATTGAACAAATATTACATACATCTTCTTTACCATTCGGTCAGAAACTAATTACCAAATGTTTAGTTAATGTTAAAATAAATATTTTTACTAAAACAGCATTAGGAATGTTGCAGCACATTCGTTTTGTTCACATGTTGACAAAATTGCTAATTTAAATACACAAAATTACTAACAAAACGATAGGTTTCACTGCTCTGCTGGTAATTCTTAGCATGTTCGGTAATTGCAAATAGTTCATATATGGTGTGCACTCTCACTTTATTAAATTTATGTATTATATATGTATACTGAATTGGCGAAACTTTAATTTATTTTCTAGTAATGTCCATGTATTAAATATTTTTATAATATTAATTTTTATCAAAAAATTTAATGTACAGTTTTAACATTGATCAAGTGTTTTTTTTTTCCGAAGGCTTGTGTGGTAAGTCATAGTGACTGTGATTAGGATAAAATGCTTCTTATATCCTGACTACCTTGTAATAGTTGGTGATTTTTCTCTAACCTTGCAAGCCATAATAAATAGATTAATTAATTACTGTGAAAAATAAGGTTTCATTTACAAATATTGAAAAATATAAAATTACAAATTATAGGAATGGTGGTAAAATTAGATTTAAAAAAAGCTGGTTCATAAATAGTAAATCAGTCAAGGTTATCAACAGGTACAAATACCTCGGAAAATTGCTAATCCCATATCTATCACTAAGCAAATATTTTAAAGGAAAAAATTACTATCTGGAAATATTTTAACTCGGAATCTTAATAACTCAGCAGGAAGTAATGCACCAAACCAAGGATAAAAAACGCAAACCCAAAGAGTCAACATACAACTACTTCATACAGAAGCTTTTTCCTAGAAGTAGATTTAAAATTTTAGGAAATTGGGCATATTGTGCCCTTTGAGAAATCAAGGAATTTGATTAGTAGGTCCGGCTTAGTGGTTGAATTTCTACAACAGTTACATTGTTCGCCCCAAAACGCTTCTTTCCTCCTTCACAGTTTGTTAATAGGTGTGTTGGCGAATCATCTGCTTCCTTGCAGAATCTGCATGTGTCCTCTCGGATTATACTAATCAATCATCTATAAATGTCCATTTAGTTTGCAGCGTCGTGTTAAGATTCGTAGTTTTTTTCCTGCTTCCTTTGATTGATACATTCTATTACATATTTCCTTCCGATATTTGTTAGGAGGTTAGGACTATTTCATCCCCATAGCCCTGACTCTTTATCCCTTTGTGGTCCAGGGTTTCGTCGAGCAGTTCATCAATTGTTAGGCTCCATAGAAGAGGTGACAGTGCCCCTCCTTTAGGACATCCTTTGGTTGTGCTGACTTGTACTGTCTCTTCCTACATTTGTTTCAGCTGTCCTTAACATTTCTCCAATCCATCTAGATTACATGTTTCTTTCTATGAGATGAGGCTCCTTCAATATCAAGGAACACACAGTTTACCTGTAGTGTTTCCCTTAGGTCACTAGTTAACTGATACAGAACAGTTTCTGTTGATCTTCCTGCTCTATATTCATGTTTGCAGTGATGTAATGTTTATGTTTATCTATCAGATTTGTCATTCTTATATGGTTGTATATCAGCTTTTCTAAGCACTTTCAGTAGAAAGGATGTTAGGTTGGTTGTCTGTAGGATTTGGGTAGTGTAGGGTCTCTTTTTCCCTATTTTTGGTATGAACACCACCTTTGCCCTACTTGCCCATGTCTATGGTATATAGCCTAATGCTAGGCTGCTTCTATACACCAAGGTTGACAATATTATTTCTGCTCCTTTTTGTAGCAGGATGGGAAAAATCCCATTCGTTCTTGGTGTTTTATGTGGGCTGAAAGTATTAATCACCTCGAGGATCTTTTCTCTGTGCAATTTTGGCAGCTTTCTTCCAGTTTTCTCTTTTGCGTTTTTTATGTTCTTATAATTTCCAGGGGTATGTCATAAATACTACCTGGAAAATGTGTACTTAGAAGAAGCCTTGCTTTCTGCACCTTCTGTATAACAGCCTTCTATGTTCCTTAGGGGGCAGTGTTTATATCTATTCTGTCCTTTGTTAGTGCCGTATGCAATCTGACTTCTGTAGATACTGAGGAAATTTCTCCACAGAATTTGCAAAAAGTTTCTCTTTTCACCCTCCGGATAGCATGGTTGTATAAAGTATACCTAGAAGATGACATAAATTTAATGTATTATCTTAAATTTAATTTCTGTACCTAGGAATAATTAGATGTGTATTATGTTTTTTTTTATTTTTTTTATTATTATTATTATTCTACTAAATTATTATTTCAATTGTAGAAATATGATAGATTATGGTTCATATTTCATACAAGATATCGATTCCAAATTTTACCCTATAAATAAAAAAACATTTAAATATTAAGCCAAAATCTTTTTGTATACGTTTTATGTCAACAATATTGATGGTAAAATATTCTTAGCACTCTGCCTGTCGTGATTATTCAAAAAAAGAAAGGCTTTTTATGTTCTTTTTTTTTATTGTTAGTTTCTCGTTGAAAAATTGGAAAGAAAATGTCTAAAATTTACAGTTGCCAGTAGTTAAATAAATAATACACCAAAAAATATATAACTTCCATAAACAATAGACCTATGTTTTATATAAATATGTACATTTTAGGTTCAATTATACTTTTTAAAAATTTCACAGCTAATTTGTAAAAATTCTATTAATAATTAAAAATTATTATTGATATTCCCTTCAAAGTGCCTATAACAATAACTAGTGAATAATAAAAATAAGGAGCGTTGGTGGCTGCAATGGTTTAGGTGTTGACACGATGCTCATCATTGTAAAATACAGGTCTCGGGTTCGAATCCAGTGGCCCTGCATTCGGACCCGGCATACAAATGGACTTTTTTCCAAAACACCGGCACCCAGAGGGTTAATATCGCGTACTCTGTTGCAAACCCTCATTAAATGAATAAAAAATACCTTAAAAATATGGTGAGAATTAAACCTGGAAATGCTTTGTTGGCACAATTGTTTAACAATTTAAAAAAATGGCAGTTATATTCGTTTACGATGTAATAGGCTAACTTATATTAAACATCTTAGCTACTTGACAAGATAATTAACATAGCATATATCACAATGATTACTGCAAACAGCTGCTTCGCTTTTGTGGCATCTTAAACCATAGGTCAACACGCATAAGATGTTAACAATTCATTTTTTTAGAGATCTCATGTGGTAAGTGAGTGAGACTCTTAAATATAAACAAATTTAATAATTTATTTAATAATAATAATTTTCTTATTTGTGAAATCTAAATCAGATGAAATTGTTTTCAGCTACATTACCTGTGAGTGGGTTGACAAATGTAACTGATACCCTTAGTCGACATGGATTACCAGGGACCATTACAACAGTAGACGGAACTACTTTTCTTGTGCCTGGAACTACTCTCCTTGGGCAGGGAATTCCAACAGGGGTACCTACAGTTGTGAAATGTGCCCTATATCAATCTGATAATTATAATTAATTTCGTTTTTCTAGAATCCAACCATGGTTAACACATATCCTATTGTTTTGGGTACGAGTGTTAACACAAACCCCCTACGAGGTCAACATATGATGGTGCATTCTCAGCCAAGAATGATGCCACAAATTCCTACCATAATACCACAGTTTGATATTGATAGTGAGTAGTGCTGAATGCTTATTGTTATGCATTGCATATTAAAAAATACAATACAGTAGAACTCGAATTATCCAACTTCTTACATTCGGTACGCCAATTATCTGAATTTAAGTGTTAGATGTATTGACCAATTTTTACTCATGAATAATCTGAATCACAGTCTTGATGGAAAAATAAATTCATGTGTTACTTCTAAGCTTTCGACCTATTTTAAGGTCATCATCAGGGCAACACAATTTTAAACATGTCTACAAATTGACTTAAAATAATGGAATATTTCTTTGAAGAAATACTCAGTCTCAACATTGCCAAGGGCTTTTTAGGTTAAAAAAACTTTTTAAAAAAAGGTCGAAAGTTTGCCAGTAAGAATTGAATTTTATTTTCCATCGAGACTCTGGTCGTGATTCAGATTATTTGTGAATTATCTGGATCACCTTGAGAAACAAAACAGATTTAAAAAGAGAAATTAATACATAAGACAGTGACAGATTGAAACCCATATAAATCCTTTATATAATTAATTTTTTTCAAATCTGTTTATTCTAAGTCAATTCTTTCCCCAACGGTGTAATTTTTTGTTGTAATTTGGATACAAAAATATCCCTTTTTTTAGAAGAAATCCAATTATCTGGATAGTTGGTTAACCGGACCTGGTCCAATCCCAATTAATCCGGATAATTAGAGTTCTACTGTATTTTTATGCATGCCAGGTGGGGGGGATAATTTGTTTTTTATTGTGTGTGTTTTCTGGCATTGAATATGCACGATTCATTTTAGGGATGTACGGTACATTTCCTGACCAGCACCTAACATTAGGACAAGACTCGAAAATGGTTGACATGTTGGACATCCCTGGAAAAGGAAGATGTTACGTTTATATCGCAAGGTACAATCAAACAAAATACACTTGTTCACACGATTACAATCACAGAATCGCTCGTGATATTTTATTCCACAATAATTTGAGAAAAATTGCAGTTAGACATAAAGTTATACTCTACCCTCCCTTATAAGTACTACAGGAATTACTATTTCTCATTTCAAATTCTCTTTTTCCCTGTTAGCACAGCGCTTTTACACTTTAAAAAAAAATCTTTTGCAAACAAATTTTAATGGAGATATAGTTAGTTGAACCAAAGACATTTCTGTTGCAGATATTCTTATGATCCATTTGTGCAATCCCCCAACGATTGTCCTGAAGCAGAGCTAGCCGTAAATGCTGGAGATTATATTCTAGTTTGGGGAAATATGGATGAGGTAAGATGAAATACCATTTTAATACCTATACTGGAGTACATGAAAAATATTTTAATTTATTTTTTCCTAACAATCGTTCAACAATATTTCCAATACAAACAAAAAACTAAATTTCTTAGTGGACATTAAATATATATATATATATATATATAT